>QEPC01004304.1:4160634-4198347 GCA_003113815.1 Sphenodon punctatus | reverse complement strand
TCTAAGCTTACCTGCTCTCTGAGTCTCTCTCTGGAATGGCAGGCAGGAGCAGCAGCAGCGCGGGAGTCTGTCTCTCGGGGGACATGAGGAAGGGAGGAAGCACGCATGCGCGCTACTCCCCGTTCCTCTGTGCCCCGGCAAGCTATCTCGTCAGCTCGATCACCCTGGCGAGATCTTCCATTGCGCCCATTGAGCGCAATGGAAGGCTGTAGCCCCTCCCTCCACAGCACGTCCCATACGTGCTGTGGACGGAGGAGCTCAGCCGTCCCAATCGCGTTTTCCATAGGAAAACGCTTTGGGCGGCTGATTTTTGAGCCTTCTGGGACCCACTCCTCTGGAGTGGGTCCCAGTAGAGAAGTAAAGCTGCAGCAGCCTCTGCCTTGCCTTTGCAATCAGAGCGGAGGTTGCTGCAGCCGCGCTGTGGTCAGTTTCAGTGTGAAACTTACATGAAATTGACCACAGCGCTGCAGCAGCCTCTGCTCTGAAGCAAAGGCAAGGCAGAGACTGTTGCGGGTGGCGGGGAGGTTTTTTTTGTTTTTTTTCACTATGAGCGGCGGCGCGGCGCCTGGCAGGACGCTTGGGGGGTCAGCGCCCCGAACGCCCTCCAAGGTGAGTCGTGGCTCGAAGCCATTCCATACCCTTTATCATTCTCGTTGCCCTTCTCTGTACCTTTTCTAGTTCAGCTATGTCTTTTTTGAGATGGGGCGACTGGAACGGCACACAATTTGCTTTTTTGACTGCTGCTGCACACTGCACTGTGGATTTCAGTGTATTGTCCACAATCACTCCCAGATCCTTTTCCTGAGTGGTAACTCCTAGCTTAGTTCCCAGCACTGTGTACTCATAATTTGGATTATTTTTCCCTATGTGCATCACTTTGCACTTGTCCACATTAAATGGACAAGGGCAAAGTGGACAATTCAGTCTAAGATTTCTTAACAGTATTGACTAGCTTGCAGATGAGGGTGATCGAGTCAGTATAGTGTATTTGGATTTTGCAGAAGCCTTTCCCATGCCAAAGCCTCTTAGGGGAACTAATTTGTCAAGGAAAGGTCCTTTCATAGTACCTTTTCATTAGAAAGTGGCTACATGAAGAAGGAATAAATGGGTGATTTTCACAAAATGAGGATCCCAGTTATTTGTACTGGGATCTGTTCCGTTTACCATAGTCGTCATAATGAGCTTGAAAAGGGGGTGAGGAGTCGGGTAGCAAAATCTGAACGTGATACAAAATTATTCCAGATAACTGAGTTCATAGCAGACTTCAAGGAGTAACAGAAAGGTGTCGCAGAACTGGGTGATTGAATTTCATCTGCTGTATTAGTGCCCAGTCAGTTTTGACACGTGCAAAGTAATATACATTAGGGAAAACATAATTCTGGTTGCATATAAACACTGTTGGCTTCTAAATTCGTTGTTACCACTCAGGGAAGAGAACTTGGAGTCATCGTGGCTAGGTCCTGTATAACAGCGTGCTGCGGTGATCAAAAAAGCAAACAATGCTAATAATTATTAGGAAAGGGATAGAAGAGATGACGAACAATACCACTATATAAATCAATGGTGCACCCTCATCTTGGATACTGTGCACAGTTCTGATCAACCTGTTTCAGGGAGGATATAGTAGAACTAGAAAAGGTACAGAGAAGGGCAACAAAAGGAGTTAAGTTTATGGAATGTCACAAGGCCTCTTCACTGTGGAAATTGACACAAAAGTGTTTACTATTCCTGTCAATACATGTGGCTACAAAGCGGCTTTCCTACATTGAGTGTGGGACTGGACTAGATGAGGTCCCTTACAATTCTATAATTTAGGAGGCATCCAATGGTATTAACAGGCAGTAAGTTTAAAACAAACCAAGAAAGTACTTTGTCGCACAGCAGACATTTGATTTGTGGGAACTCATTGCTGTGGAGTATTGTGAAGGTTAATAATATAAATGCATTGAAAAGGGATTGGTTAATTCGTGGAGAATAGGAACCCCTCAATACTTGTTGGCCAAGATAGTTGGACTGCAACCTGATGCTCAGGGTGTCCTAACATTGACAGCTGGAAGCTGGGAGTGAACAACAGGGGTGGATCCCCCCCGTCGTTTGTTTCAGTAAATTAGCAAAGAGCAAATTGATCATTTATTAATAAGATCTCAGAGCAGAAAACAACTTTGCAACACTCATTTTATGGGTAAAATAGTGAGGAAGGGCAGCTATTGCGAGTAGAGCTGTGATCTTACTTACAAATGTAATCAACCTAGGGTTAAATACCTTTTAAAGGTTTTACACAATCCTTATATTGACACAAGATAGCCTTTCCTGAATTATAAATCACTTTCTCCTCATAGCTCTGCATCCTCCTCCTGCTGGGTAGTTCTACCATTGACCGCTAGGAGGCAGATGATACATTTTTTCTTCACTGCGCCTGCGTCAACGGAGCTACCCGGCTCTCTCGCCAGTCCGTCATCTGCCTCAGGACCGTTAGGACGTGGCAGCAGGACCTCGGGTCCTACAAAGAAAATAAACAATTTTTTTAAAAAATAAAATTTGGCAGGGCATTCAGGGGACAGCGTTCCCGGACACCATCTCAGGATCGCTGGGCCAGGCCTTAATTTTTCGTTTGCTTCCCGCCGGCTCCCTTGCATCACGTCTTGGGAGCAGGGGAGGCCGCACCTCCTCTGATTAGCGGAGGGTTTATTCAGCGGCACTTCCCCCGCCTGCGGTCAGGGCCAGCACAGCTTGGCCCTGTCCAACTAGAACGCACCACCGACAGTGTTTAAAAGAAAAAGAAAAAAAGAGGGAAACAAAAAGTCGGAGGATGAGCACTACCGGCAAACAACCGGCCCCCCCTCCCACCCCCACTGGAGGGTCGGAGTCAGAAACAACAGAATGGGGAAACCAAGACTCTCAGGGACCCTCCCTTTCCTCCATAGCCCAGACAATGGGGGAGATTATGGCTTCCCTAAGGGACCTCTCCCAGACCAGGAAGAGAAAGAGGGCTCCCCCCGCGACCGGGCCCGCCAAAAAGTTACACAGGGCAGGAAAGCCCGGGGAGGTTGCAAAGAAGGCTAAAGCGCCACCAGGGGGAGCCAGGTCCCAGATCCTCTTATCCCCTCAGGACTCGGAGGAGGAGGATCAGCGGGGGGGGGGGAATGCCCAGGACTGTAATGCCCAGCCACAGACCTTTTCAAGCTCAGCCTCCGCTTCTTCGCAGGAGAGTTCTGATGTAGAGGAGGGGGAATGTGTGGAACCCACTACAGACCCCAAAGACAGGGAGAGACAATTTCCTGCTCATTATAGGGAAGAGCTATTGAGTCATGTTATCAAGACTCTGCAACTCAGAGAAAAACCCTGTAAGGAGGACTCCTCCGATTCACAGGAGGAGGAAACTCGGGAGTACATACCCTCGGTACATGGAAGAGACCAGGGACTGCCCCTAGCCAGAGCTTTTGAAAGAATAGTACTAGAGGAATGGAAACACCCAGATAAAGCTTATAAAATGAACAGGACCCAGGACTCTCTTTACTCCTTCTCCAGGAGGAAGGAGCCACTGTTCAAAAGTCCCAAAATAGATGGTGCGGCGGCTTCCCTAGCCCGGCAGACAGTTTTTCCTACTGAGGGGGATTGCCACCCCCGGGACCCAACAGAGGTGTAGATTCCGCCCTAAAGAGGGCAGTCGATTCCACCGCGGCTTCACTAAAGATCAGTATCGTGGCATCATACGTTTCCAGGGCTCTCCTGGCATGGATGCAAGAGGCCCAGGATCCCGAGTTGTCAGAAAGAAAATCACAGAAATTATCCTCCCGCATTTGCATGGCTACCGCCTTCCTAGCAGATGTGACTGCAGATGCAGTACCATGGGCAGCCAGATCAATGGCCAATGGTATAGCAGCCAGATGCAGAGTGTGGCTTCGTTCCTGGCAAGGGGACACGATGCCCAAGAATCTCCTCATCTCGGCTCCTTACAAGGGATCTAAGCTCTTCGGGGTATGCCTTGATGAAATACTAGAGGAGGCAAACGTTAAAGATAAACCCAAAACCCTGCAGCAGGTGACTCATAAGAGGGGGTTTTTTCGGGGCCACTCATTCAGATTTAGGGACTTTGGAGCACCCTCCAGGAGAGGTCAGAATCAAAGTCACAGAGACTTTGCCAACAACTTTCCCTTTCGTGGAAGAGGGTTCAGGTCAGGCAGGTTCGACAGGCGTAGGCCCAGGGGATCTAGCTCCACCCAAACAAAACAGGAGGCCTGACTATGCCTCTTTGGAGGTAGGGCGCAGACTCCAACAGTTCAGGACAGCATGGGAGGAGTCGATTTCCGATGCTTGGGTTCTTTCCTGCATAGCGGAAGGTTACCACATAGAACTGGAGCGCCCACCAAAGCAAAGATTAATTGCCTCCCCAGTCTCCAAAAAGACAGAAATACACCTGGCCCTAACAGCCGAGATTCAAAGACTCGCGGAAATTCAAGCAATAGAAAGAGTCCCGGAGTGCAAGCGTTTTTCAGGTGTCTAGTCTATTATGTTCCTAGTGTCAAAGAAGCTGGGAAAACGGAGAGCAGTCCTAGATCTCAAGACACTAAATAGGTACGTGAAAAGGCGCAGATTCAAAATGGAAACAGCAGCGTCTGTGTGCCAGAACCTGCAGAAGGACGATTGGATGGCATCCCTGGATCTCAGGGAGGCATACCTGCACGTACCGATTTGGAACCCACACAAGAAATGGCTCAGGTTTGCCTACAACGGGGAGCACTGGCAGTTCAAGGCTCTGCCTTTCAGACTGTCATCACCTCCCAGGACCTTCACAAAGATCTTAGCCCCACTCGTTGCCAACCTTCGCAGCGAAGGCACTCATATATATGCCTATCTGGACGACATACTGATCAGGGGCAACTCCGCCACCAGGGTGGAGGAACACTTGAACAAGGCCATCCGCTATCTGGAAAAGCACGGCTTCTTAATAAACAGAGAACAGAGCCACCTCGTACTGAGTTGCAGGCTGCAACACCTGGGAATACTAATAGATACCTCCTCCGATCGAGCTTTCGTACCTCCAGAACAACAGGACAAGATACTGAGGTTAGTCAGGTTACTCAGGCTCCGCAACCGCATGAGACTCAAACAGCTTGCGAGACTGTTGGGGCTACTAGTATCCTGCATAGGACAGGTGACGTGGGGCTGCTTCTACCTGCATCCCTTGCAGAGGCAGCTAAGGGGTTTCCAGAGAGAGCTCACGCTTGGGCTCGATCCGTGGGTCCCTATCCCACAAGGATTAAAAGACTCAATGTCCTGGTGGTTAAGACCGGAAACCTTCCAGACAGGGGTGCCTCTCTTGGAACCAACAAGATCAGTGCTGACAGCGGATGCCAGCCTCCAAGGTTGGGGGGGCACGCAGGGATTCATTCAGCGCAGGGCCTCTGGTCGCAGAGAGACGCGGCCAGGACGATCAACTTCCTCGAGCTAAAATCCATTCACCTGGCATTACAACATCTGTATCCGACGTTCTCTTCTCGTCACCTCCTGGTGTACACGGACAACGTGACAGCAAAAGTCTATTATCAACCACCAGGGGGGGTCGAGATCAAGAGAGTTACATCGGGAGTCGGTCAGACTCTTTACGTGGGCCCAGTCGCATCTGACGTCCATAAAAGCCCTACGCATCAAAGGGCTAGACAACACCAGGGCCGAATGGCTGAGCCACCAGACCCTGGATCCGCATGAGTGGACCCTGGACAGATCCGTTTTCCAGCAGATCGTGACATGGTTCGGATTACCTCTGATGGATCTTTTTGCTACCAAGGAGAACACGCAAGTTCCTCGCTTCATGGCCCGAGTACGATATTCAGAAGCAAAGGAATGCGATGCCCTAAACTATCCCTGTCTCAGGGACCTCCTATACGCCTTCCCCCCCGGTTCCACTGATCCAGAGAACTATAGCCAAGGCGATCAGGGAGCAAGCAAGCCTACTCCTAATAACTCCATGGTGGCCCAGGAGACCTTGCTTCTCCGAGCTGATAGAGCTCAGTCAGGCACAATACCACAGACTACCTCTCATTCCAACGTTGCTCTCCCAGGGCCCAGTATGCTGCGCAGAGATACAGGCATTAATACGGACAGTGTGGAACTTGAACGCTAAGAGCAAGAGGCTACTCGGAGGCAGTCCTGAACACAATTCAGCTCTCCAGAAGGGCTGCCACTAGGAGACGTTAGTACGTGGAAAACTTTTGCTTCTTGGTCAATTCAACGGGGCCAGGACCCTACCAGGGCAGGGGTGGCTCAGGTCCTGGAGTTTCTTCAACTGGGTTTGAATAAAGGGCTCAAGGCCTGGCCAGGCAGGCAGCTGCCATAGATTCAGTACTCAGAGCAGTGACAAATAGGATAGTCTCATCCCATAAGAACGTTAGGAGATTTCTCCGAGCAGCCAGAATGATATCCCCTCCGGTAGTGCATAGGGTTCCCTCATGGGATCTCAGTTTAGTGCTAGAAGCCTTGACCAAGCCTCCTTTTGAACCCCTGAGACATGTATCCTTATATTTTATGACACTAAAGGTGATTTTTCTCGTTGCAGTGACATCAGCGAGACGTGTCTCCGAGCTAGGGGCACTGTCCATGGAGGACAACTTCTGCACCTTCCAGCGAGATTGTCACCTTAAGGGTGTTCCTTCCAAAGATGAATACTTTATTCCATAGAGCACAGGAACTAATATTACCTTTGTTCTGTCCCAGGCCGGTCCACCTGAAGGAAAAGGTCTGGCACACCTTAGATGTCCGACGAGCTCTAAAGGTCTATTTAGCTAGGACCAGGGAGTTCAGACAGTCCACTGCACTGTTTGTGAATATTAGACCAGGGTATCAGGGGTGTAAGGCTACTAAGACCCTGATCTCAAAATGGTTAAAGCAGGGGATCGTTGAAGCGTATAAAGCAAAGGGCAGGGTGCCTCCCCTTCAGATTTGGGCCCATTCGGTACGCAGCGCTGCCACTTCGTATGCTTTTAAGGCAAGGGCCTCATATGAAGAAATCTGCAGGGCAGCCACATGGGCTTCCATTCATACCTTTGTTAGACATTATAAGATTAATGTTTTTCAATCAGCAGAGGCTGCCTTTGGCAGAAGGGTGCTGCAAACGGTACTGGACGCTCCCAGAGCTGTTGGCTCACCCTTGAGGTTTGTTTTGTCAGGATGCTTGGGTACGTCCCAGCAGGAGGAGGATGCAGAGCTATGAGGAGAAAGGAGAATTGGTAACCTACCTTCGGTGAATTCCTTTCTCTCATATGCTCTGCATACTCCTCCGATCCTCCCTGCCAAGCAGTATGATCAGAATGCAGGGGGTGCGGGACTTCACCACAGTTCAGGTAGTAGGTTGTAGAAGTTATTCACAATTTTAACATAGATAGGTTAGTAGTACTTGGGGTTACTTTCTACCTTGTTGTCACGACTATTGTTCCTAGTTTTCATTCAATGGTAAAGGATGATTCTTCAGCTTGCAAACAGACTGGTGAGAGAGCCGGGTAGCTCCGTTGATGCAGACGCAGTGAAGAAAAAATGTATCATCTGCCTCCTAGCGGTCAACGGTAGAACTACCCAGCAGGAGGAGTATGCAGAGCATATGAGAGAAAGGAATTCACCGAAGGTAGGTTACCAATTCTCCTGTCTCCTAACCTGCCTGTTCATATGCAGGTCAAACTCATTTCCCTAAAGATGGAAGTCCTGCCACTCAAGGACTTGCTCAGAAGAGGCAACTTCCCCAGGTACTTCACATAGTAATAACTTACTGTGAGGTAATTGGTTTCACCTTGAAGTGGCCACATAAGCTCTGTATTTTGGGACAGGTCTCGTCTTGCTTTGAACTGAAGACTTGGCCCTGGTTCAGAGTGTGGAAGATTACCCCAAAGTAAGCAGAACATATTGTGAGTGTTCCGCCAGTCACCCCAGGACAGGATTACTGCCCATGTGAATGAACAAGTCCTAAGGATTGGTCAGAAAGTGCCGTTGTACCATTATTTGCTTTACTCTTGTTTCCTTCTAGAGTACGACCCGCACCCTGCAGAGTTAGAGGTGTGGGTATATGTTCAGTCAGTGCAGTGGTGTTGTGTATTGAACCTCTGTTTGCTTTATTTAATTGAATTATTATCCTAGCCCAACCCACCTCCACCACACACATACAAACCTCGAACTGTTCTTTTTTCTATTGGCTGTAGCTTTAAATAAATAAATAAAAATTGCCAAAGGAGTTTCTTATTTAGAATATCACTTTGAGACTTAAAGGGAAAACAGAAACGTTCTAGTGGGTAAACTAGAAGAGCTGAGTGAACTCAGAAAACTGTATTAGAATGTGTTAGCATGTAGGACTGCTCCAAAATCTGCTCGGAGCCAGGAAGCAACACTTGTATTTTATATTATATAGTGCCAGCAATATGTCTGACACTGAATAGTTGTCATTAGAGACAGGTCCCTTCTCCTGGGGGCGGGCTTACAATCTAGGATAGACAAGGGAGAGGAGACAAAAGGGCACATAAGGAGAAACCAAGATAGTCATGAAGCTGAGAAGTTGCAGATGCATGTACTTAGCTTAGTTACAAAGGAGAAGGGAGGATCCTGAAAGATGAGACAGTATAAAGAGAAGCATAGATTATTCATATATCGGGGTGGGAGGAGCTAAGGAAAGCCTGACAGAATAGGTAGCTACATTTCAAGAGGGGATAGGGAGGAAGCAGAGCATGTGTGTGTGGGAAGGGAGGTCCAGGAGTAGGGGCAGCATGGTGAAGGGGTAAAGCTGGCTTAAGGGAGATGGGGAGATGGGGATGGGTGAGGTTGGTGGCAGAAGTGGAACAAAGTGGGTGGGAACACAGTGGGGAATTAGGGTACGAAGAGGAACGAGGCCACAAATAACCTTGAATCTGAGGACTAGAGTTTGTGCTGGATGTGAAGGAGAAGGAGCCACTAGAGGGATTGAAGATTGATCAGAGCAGCGGTTAAGGTGGATGAGGACAACAGAGTGTTGAAGAGAAGTGAGAAGGTCAAGATGAAATCAGGAAAGGTTGGTAAGGAGGAAGCTTCAGTAGTCAAGATGAGAGATGACTAGAGGTTGGGCTGTAGGAGAGGTAAGGGCCAAATTTTAGCTATGTTCAGGAAGAACTGACAGACTGAAAATGAGATGTAAAAAAGAGGGAATCGTTGAAGACAAATCCTGTTTAACTTTGGGATGGGCTGGATGGAGACATCAGTGGGGATAGAGGATAGAGTGAAGAATGGGGCGAGGATGGCTTTCGGGGGGATGGTGCAAAATTCAGTCTTGGACATGTTACGCTTGAGTTCCTGGTGAGATGTCTGAGCAGAGATGTCAGTGAGAGAGGTAGTAAAATGACACTGGATGGAAGTAGAGAGAATGAGGATGGAAAGGGAGTTGGGTGCCGTCAGCATACAGACGGTACTGAAAGCCATGAGATACATTGTGTTTATCCAGGGGTAGTGTGTAGAAAAGAGGCCCAAGGACAGAGCCTTGAGGAGCTCCAACTCAGAGGGAAAGGGAGGCAGAAGAGGTACCAGCACAAGGAACTTTGAAGGAGAGGTTAGAAAGATAAGAAGAGAATCAGTTGGGAACTGAGGGAGTGAAGAGAATTGAAGAGGAACAGGTCAACTACTTCAAAGGCAACAGAGAAGTAAAGCAGGACAAGGATGGAAGAGTAAAGCAGGATTAAACCCCTTAGACTTGGCTATGTGGAGGCCGTTTATGATTTTGGAGACTGCAATCTCGGTAGAGTGGAGAGGACAGAAGCTAAATTAAAGTGGGTCACGGGAGGTATTGGGAGAGAGGAAGTCAACAGTGAGTGTAGACAGCTCATTCAAGGAGTTTGGAAGCAAAGGGGACAGCTGAGGGACCTAAGAGTGAAGTTTCAGTAGAACTATGTCCATTTGAGTCAGGCTTGTGCAGTATAACGTGGTAAATGATTCAAGTCTCTTCTTTCCATTCAGCTCTACGAGAGTGCTTTATCTGATAACCAAAAGCTGAAATCAAAACTGCAAGGTGCCCAGTTTGAGCTGGTTGATATCAAATCAAAGTTGGATAAAGTAGCCCAGGTGAGGAAACCCCAGAGGGGGGATGCAGGTGTGGGGGCGTAAAGTTGGGAGAATTAAGGTGTTGATCAATTACCCCGAGTTAGTAACAAATAATGTTGGTATCTGAAAATGAAAGTTATGTTTGCTTGTAAAGTACATTTGCAACTTTTGATGAAAGAGTTAAAAAGCAATTATTTGTAGTAATAGAAAAAACTCATTATGCTCCTTATGAAGACACGTTTTTGTTTGCAAATGGGCAAAGCCTCCATACCTTGTATTGTCTCCAGGGCATGTTGCTATCTTGTAACAACTTTTTGTTTTTAACTTACATAGCAAAAACAGGAAAAAACCTCTGATCGCTCAAGTATGCTCGAGGTGGAGAAGAGGGTATGTCTTTGTTCCTCTGTAGTTGTTTCTTCATGGATTTTTATATATGTATATTACTTTGGAGAAGAAAAATGTTTAAATGAAGACTCATTCCATTTCTGCTCAGGAAGTGACCCTTGTGGGGGTAGTATTGGACTTCTAATTTCTTTGACTTCTTCTCAGACTTGTTTATCAATATTTTCAGCTTGTTATGTAAAACATGGTTAATTGAAACTTCCCATCATACCATAAAATGCTGTAGAACCACAAATTACTTGTGTGGCACTGAAGTTTATTTTCCTGGTCCGGCAATTCCTCCAAATTTCTCATTATCAAAAAGGATAATCTCAGCAAAACGGAGTCTTGCCTTTGTCTTGAAATCTGAGCCTTGTAAACACTCCCTGTTCCCCTTTCCTTACCTGAGTAAAATTAATTGCAACAGATCCAAGCCCTAAATTACTACCTTGTTATACCCATTGCATCAGATTCTGCCGGATTTTAAGGATAGCGTATTCTTAAATCAAACCTTGTAGTTAGACTTAACTTTTGTGAAGAGCACACTGGTGCTTGCTTGTCCTGTAAAATAGTTCAATTGAGTTCTGTTTCTCCTAGGGCAGGAGCCCCTACTGTCGTGTCTCAGGAGTTCTCTCCTGTTAGGCAGGGATAGGTTTGTCCATTCTGGTTGAGAACACCTCTGGGAACATTGAGCTGTCCAAAGTGGTGGTGTGGGTGATTAGTAAATGTCCTACCAGACTGAGAGATACTGTGCTCCTTATTGGGCAAGCAGTCTGGAATAAGTACTCACATTGATTATTCAAAATTATTTTCAGCCCCATGGTGGTAAACAAAGTGCAAGTTAGGTGTTCTAGCTAAATTCCATATCTGGTAATTATCCTTCCTCTTGGCTCTCCCTGAAGTTTCAATTTCCAGACCACCACCTTTATGATCATTTATTTTTGAAACTGTGCCTAATGATACTGCCTGTCAGTTTAACAGCTGCTGTGTTCCACCTTAGCTGTATTCAAGTGATAGGGGAAACAGTTTCTTTCTTCGTAAAGTGCTTGAGATGTTGCTTTCCAAACACCACTAAATGATGATATTTTTCTTCTCTGAAAAGATTAGTGTGACTGTATCCCAAACCCTGACACAAGATCATCAGTGTGACAATCATTGTTTTTAAACAGGAGAAGCGAGCCCTTGAGCGGAAACTTTCTGAAATGGAGGAAGAGATGAAGGTATGGAAAACCTTTCTCACCCTCATTTTCTTTCATGGCTTGATATTAGTATCTGTGTGGATTGTCATAAAGGAAGTCTGTGGCATAAAGAGATATACATGTAACCCTCAGTGTGGATCCCTTTTCTGCAGCCATGACTTCAGTTGATGATCATGTTCTCAGGACATGCAACAGTAATGGAGTTGCTGTATCACTGTACAGACAGTGGCACCTCTTCTTTATCTATTGAACTTGCCTCCATGCTATTTGGTCCCACATCAGTAGAAGCTATTTCCCTCCAGAATGCTTTTAAAATGAGTTTGCTTTGGCTTACTGATCTGAATGTTCTGGAGCAGTTTGCAGATTAAATGCTAAGCTCTTCCTTCACATTCACAGGGATGTGATACTTGCTTTGAGAAGTTACTCATAGCAGCCTTGAGGAAACTTGCAATGATCGTATATTTCTGTGTGCTCCTCACTCCAGTGTTGCTGGAAGGCAGTAAGTGAGTCATCCTGGAATAGTGTGTGGGAGAGAGGAGTTGTCATACTTTCCTCCATTTGTTCTCTTTGCCCTACTAAAATTTACAGGAATGCTCAGCTGCAGTTTCCCTCAACCCTCAGCTCCTTTGCTACCTCCAATCAGTCGCTTTGGGGGTGGGGACTGCTGCTCACATGTTATCACGGTTTGGATGCTCTGTGAGCTCTGATGTGGTAGGCCACACTGGGCAGTCTGCTCATGCTAATAATGAGGCAGCATGTTGTGTTGCCTCAGTGAACCTAAGGTTTTAAGTTAATTTTGTAGTCTTACATCATCTTATGCAATGCACTAATGCTTGTGTCCACAGAATATGCCTCTTTGTTCTCTTCTCTCCCCTCCCTCCTCCCTCCCTCCCCCCCAATGGTTTATTACCCTCTGGATACGAGCCAAGTAGGTCTTAGCTTCATCACTTTGAACAAAAAAGGATTCTCCACTTCAGGAACAGGAGCTGCTGACCCCCTGATACTGCAGCAGTGATGAAAACTATTTCCTGCTTTGCTAGAGATGGTTCCAATTTCACATTGTTTCAAAGAGCTGTTACAGTCAAACTTTTAAAGTTCATTTACATAGCAAAGCTCCATTTGGATTTTAGTGCATCTTAAAAAAAGGAAAAAGTTTAACAATTGAAATTAGTCTCTTTTTTCTCCTGTCCCCTGGTTTGAAGTGAGAGGCTGAAAGGTTGGACCCCTAAGAGAAATCCTACACTGAAGGAGTGTGACCTTTAGAGACCGCGCTAAAGTGCTGTGTCCTGTAACTGTGCACATATCTAAAGAACTAACACAGGAAGCCAGAGGTGACCCCAGACACCACTATTGTAATAGATATAGGTGTAGCATAACAACCTGGAGGAAATAAGGGGAATACAGACTCTTCAACTAGTGCTTTCCAAGTTAAGCTACCCAGTCATGTAATACAATAAGTTATATTCAGACATTGTTGCAGTTAGCAGAAAATAAGGCTTAAATCCACATTTCATTATCTAAGAGAGAGAGAAGTGAATGGTGCACTGCATATACCATAACAACAAGCATTTTTTCTAGGAGGAACAGTTCATGCTGTCAATTTTTTAAAAAAAAATCATGCATCTCTCAACACAACTTTAAATCAATAGCACCAAAGTGTGAAAGTGAACCTAATTTTAAATTCTTGAGAAGCTTAGTGTCCCATGAAGCAACCTAGCCTGAAAACTGACTCCAAGATGCCCTTTAAATATTGACAAAAGAGGTCATTCTCAGTAGATATGCCTGATCCCCTGGACTGACATGTACTCTGCACATCAATTGCTTTATTCACCCTTGGTTTAACTTTTCTGTGCCACACCTGAAGAAAGAATTTGGTGACCTTGTTTTATTAAAACAAATACATATGCACTTTCACCTAGATCTCTTCTGTGCTGCTGTTGCGTTTTGGCTAGTTACCTCTTCCAAATGTTCCACGTGAACTCAGCTATGCTGTAACTTTTTTTTTCTATTGTCAGCTGCTCTCTAAGAGGGTCCAAATGCTGAGCTCAACATTTAAATGGGGCAATGCTTCTGAGCACCCACCCAGAGCTACAGTGCCAGTGCACTTGGTATTTTAAGTCTCAGCTTTTAAAATGAATGCAATAGCATTGTTGTATAAATTCAGAGAATTTTAAAAGAATAAGCCTTATTTAATATCGAATGCAAATGTGATGCAATGGGATGTACTGCACTTACAGTGCCTGTGTGATGAAGCATTTTCACCAACTCTTATCTGAACTTGCTGACTCCTATCCTTTTGCTTGTTGTTCCTAATCAATTTAACCACCTTAGCCTCTGAACAGCTCAAAATATAAAATCATAATGAGAAGCAAGGCAAAGCAAACAAGTTTACTTTAATATTCACAGCAGGAACCTTCATTGATGCAGGGTGTGTGTGGCAGAAAGGTTAAATGCTTATGACCAAACTAACATCTTGGATACTTGGGACTCGTGTTAATTCTGCAGTTTCTAGAAGAATTCCTCCTCTTGCCCTTAGCAAACTTTGAACTGACTAGTGGTTTCCAAACTGTGATCCTTGTAGTGTTTATTTCTGGTTCTCTCCCTTGTACTGTAACAGACAAGCTGATGCAAACCAGAACAAGTTGGAAAACTTTTGCATTCCATCTTACGTACTTGAGATCATACACTTATCTGGCTTTCCTCCCCGATTCCATAGGGTTAGTCTGCTGGCTTATAGCATGATCCTCTGGGTATTTAGTGCTGATATGAGTCCCATTAAAATGAAATGGGATCACTTTAGTACATTTAACACCACCACTAAGTGCCTTGAGGATTACATTGCTCACAAAACAATAGTCAAGTAAATGTCAAAATGGTTCATCCTTTAGAGGCCATGGGGAATAATGCCCACACACTTACTCTAGCTGAAGCAATAGGACAGTACTGAGCCTCTCTGAATTTCAGCATTGATATTAGTCAGTGAAGCAGAAAGAAAATGGTTGTGTTGAATTGAATGAAATGACCAAGCTCCCCACGTGCCATGTTCTCCTACCGCAAAATGAGCAACTAGTGTGGAAGTCTGTGAAAAGATACTTGTATTCTGCAGGGGGAAAGAACTCCAGGATTTAATGTAATATGTATACTTGGGGCAGAATAAAAATAAGTTGGTGTACAGTGTAGTATATTCCTTCCAACAGATGAAATCCCAAGATGTTGCAGGTTGAGTGTCAGGACAGCCATATTTGATTGTATGCTGGTTTCTCACTTCAAAGCAATCATAGAAGTGTCTCCATAGTAGACCTGGTTTTTGCGGTTGGTATTGAAACAAGATTTAATTATTTGTGGTGACTAGAATACTGTCCCTCCCCCTGTAGAGGCAAGTCTTGTTGTGCATAGGCAATCCTATCTCCACAAAGTAGTCAAACCCAGGTTGAGTCTGGCCTGTGCTCAAACTGGCACTCTTGAGTTCACACCTCAAATCCATGCCTCATTTTACACCTATCAATTCTACTTTTATGTATGTTCTGTTCCTGCCAACATGTCTTTGAGCTGCTACCCATGAAACACTGCATGGTTCCCTACCACAGAATACCACAAGGACACTGCTATTCTCTTGTTGTCTCAGCAGCATAACATTACAGTGCCTGTCAGTTCAGATCACATTCAAGATATAATACAGATCTGTCCTGATGCATTTACATGACTCTTTGCAGGGACCTGTTTGGGTGGATCATGATGTACATTCATAGTGCATCATCTATTCCCTTTCTGGAATTCATAAGGAGGTTTCTTTCCAACTTCTTTGTACACATTCAGTGCAGTGTGTTTAAGGGGCGGGTGTTTCACCTCTTGCTCTTTATGTGCAATCTGCACTCATTTTGCATAGTGACTGAATGTTATGTCCTTTGCAAGTTCCACTGATTTCCTGTCTACTTGAAATGTACAACCTAGCCTCACCATTGGCATCACTGAATTTGGCCCCGAGTCAATAGTGGTGCTGGGGAGTATAGAAAAAAAAAAGAAGTAGCAATAACTGCTCTTAGTAGTGAGCAAGTAGATGAATTGAAAACTACTGTCAATATGGTAACTTGTCCCCTTGTTCCAGTTTAGTGGGATATACTATTGTCATGGTTTGGGGCCCTAAAGTGCAATTTGCTGATATTTAATGCAAAACTATAACCTACCAGCACTACAGGTCCCAGTGTGCAGTGCTTCCATGGGGTAAAGGTAACTGTATTCTGCTTTTGCAAACTAGGTATAGTCCTTCAGTCCCCAGTAAACTGGACATAGTTTGGGTGCCCCAGGTAATACAAGCCCCCTCTTTAATGTGTAATTCTAATTAAACTGTAAATGGCCCTGTCTCTGCAGTGCATGCTTTCTCTTCATACACACATTTCCCAGTAATAGACATACATCAGGAGGTGTATTAGGCTATTTGAAGATGGGAAAGAGTGTGGTGGTTTTAATATTGTTTGATCAGGGCCTGGTTGGGTTGTACTTACAGTAAGATTGTTTTTTTCATGGCTGTTCTACATTATGTATGCACAATCCTCCTTAATGCAGCCTTGTACATAACACAGGGGTGCCTTATTTTGCATCAGCTGCTTGCAGCCAAGTGTGGCTGAACCTGTTGGATAAAGCAGTTTGACCAGTCTTCACCATGTTACTGGCACTTGAATCGGGCATAAGCATTTTCACATTTGTGGCATCACTCCTGTCTCTGTTAATGGCTGGTGTTCCACTAGTGTCTATGTTGCTCACGATACTCCTTTTACTCTATTTTGACTTCCATGCTGTTTTTCACTTTGCTTTCTCCTTTTCCCATAGCAGCTATAACTATTAATCTCTTATTTTCAGGTGTTTACCTTCTTTTTGCCCTGGCTACATTGTCTTCTTTTGTTAATCGAGAATGCTGTTCCCTATACACTTGCTGAATGGGATGCCATTTTATTCAGCACTGTTCAGATGGAGATACAATTGTCTATTACAGGAGGAGGATTAGCTGGAAGCTGGGTGGCTTGAGACATGGCCCCTTCATTTCTGGAGGCCTGGATTCAAATCTAGTTCATCACGAGAAGGAAAGCATTGGCTCATGACCTACCAAGATTGTAAACACAACAGACTTTGGGTGTTTTCATACATCAAGCTTTCCACTCGTGGACCCCAACAGCAGCAGCACAGTTTTACCTCTGGCTTACGATGAGATGGCATTTTTCATGATGTCTGAACAGATCCACCTCATGATATCAGTGAAGTGATCTGTAGTATAGGCTCCTTGGGTGTAGAAGCTGGTATTAGTGTGAGCACTCATGGTGCTTTTAATGTGCAAATTTATAGCACTTTGGAATGGAGGTTAGGGGGTGTTGCAATCTGTATAATACTTTTAAAATAATCCTCTCCACTCTGTTACAAAATATCCTCTCTCCTACACCGAGCTTCTCTTTTTGTCAGAAGATCACATGGCAAGAGTTATAAAAACTCTTAATTGCCCCTGGGCTGCTAAAAAACTCATGAGTCCTGGGGCAATGAGTCATTGATGTAGTTACTCATAAAGAAAATTTAAGTGCTGTGTCCAGGGTTACAATGTGTGTTTTACAAGCACAGTAAAGTGTAACACAGCCCACAAGAGGATCTTGCCGTTGTCCTATGGAGTGACCTTTAGACTTATGACCATATAAGAATGGTCAGGCCATAACAGGAATGGATGGTGTCTAAGGTTTTCTTTCAGCCTCATTAATGTTTCAGTGTGTTGTCCAGACTTTCATGTGCTTTCACTTCTCTCTACTTTGTGCTCATTGCTGCTAATTTTTTTTACTGCTTGTGAATTAAATTCACATTTCTGTGCTCTTTTATATCCTTGGTCTGTTTTGTCTTTGTCTACTCCGTGTCTCACTTTGCAGAACCTTCACCAGCTCAAACAGATTCACACTCTGAGGCAGATGAATGAGCAGCTGCTGGCTGAGAACAGGGCCTTGACACGGGTCGTAGCCAGACTCTCACAGTCCGCTGAGCCCCCAGAGTCAGAAGAGCTATAGCTTCTCCCCCTCCAGTACCTCTCGCCTCCTTCTTCCACTGTTCCAGGCAGGTTTCTACTCTTATTGTCTGAGCTGTCCCTCACCCCTGTTAACTCTTTCCAAAGGTAAAGTGTGCGTGGCTCAAATAGCATCAGGTGGCTAGTTGTCTAGTTCCCTATTTGAACACACTGTTGTAGAGTAAATTCTGCATTTTGAATTCCTACCAAATAGAGGCTGTGATCTTTGTTCGGCTTCGTCGGAGGAGCTGACCTCATCACTTTCATGACTCACCCCACACACACTGAGGTATGCATTTTCCATGTTTGGGCTCCGCATCAGAGCATCACCCAGCATAACAGAATGGTTCGGACTTAAACCCATCTCTTGGACTGTATTGAGTGAAGGACATATTTGACAGTGGACAGTAATGACTGAAAATTGGGAAATTCAACCTGCAGTTCTTAAATACTAATACATACGTTTGTGATGTTTTCTAAATTCAAAGAATTGATTGGTACCGCTTACTGTTATCATTAAATGGACTGTATTTATTGCATTGTCTAAGTGATTATAACAGGCTATAGCTGACATTCTTATTTTGCCTTTGTTTAGTTTTATCAGAGGGCAGAAGTGAACAATTTAATTGGCCCATTCTATGATATTTAAATTGGAGAGTTAATGCATTCCTAGAAAAATCATTAATAAACATTAAGAATTTCAGAAAGGGGGTTATTAACGGAACAGCCCACTGTTCACACAAGGTACTTCATCACTATAGCATCTTTTATTTCAGTGTTACAAGGAAACTAGCTTACTCTTTGTGTGGTGGGGGGAATTATCCAGCAATCTTAACTACTGCAGGAAAGTTAATATGTGAACATGTATGAAGCATGTAAATTGTGTTGGCATTTGATTTTGGTATGTTAATTTTGCCACATAGCAATTACTGTCCAAAGTTCAAGTATGTCAGTTTCTGCAAGGGTGTGTTTCCATGAAACACTGCTGCCTGAGGTTGCAGCCCTCTTCAGGAGCAAACACATGAACCCCACTTTCCCCCGGAGGTGCTAATCTCTTCTGCACATCATGGCAAATATCCTCAGCTGCAGTCCTTTGGAGTTTTTGCCTACTTATTAGGTAGACTGTAAAGATGACTGAGATGTATGGGGGTATAGCTGGTGAGACTGATTACCTCCTGGGACATTCACATGAATACACACACACACCGGAGTTAACTGAAACCAGGTCTTCCTACCTACAGAATAACCTCCCTCTAGCACCTCATGTTTGTATGAAGACACCCAAAAAATCCTAGAGAGGAGGGCTATCTACCCCTCTAAAAGCACTTACAGGAAATGAGACCTAGGGGGTGTTGTGCACAACATGCCCAGTCTGTCTTGCTTTATCTTGTTCAGTGCTAAAAATAAATCCCAAGCATAAGATCTCAGCTGCCCTCTTCAAGTCTGATCACTTGACTGTCCCTCAAATTCTTTGGACCTATAACTGTTTCAAGAGAATTTGGGAGGCAACATGGTCCAATGACTCGGGTTACAGCATTTGGAGCTGCTAGGCTTTTTCCTGGTGACAGCACTCATCTTGCTGGTAAACAAGTAGTCTCACCTCTGTACTTCAATTTTTCATCTATAAAATGAAAATAGTAGTGGTCCTCTGGTCAGTGTGTGCTGAAATGGGGAGAGGAAAGGTGACATCAAAGAGAAGTATCTTCTCACACTTTTATCATAGTGGTGAATATGCCATAGTGGCAGTGTCATATCTCTCCCATGACATTTTTCCAAAGATCTTTGTGACTTCTAGAGAACTACCATTTTCTCTTCCTAGTGATATCTTCCTACTGTCATTATCATAGGGCAGGCAACTAAAACAGGATATTAAAGTGTGCCTACATCAGTAATGTTGCATCCTAATCGCACATCTTTATACGGTGCCCCGAGGACTGCATTTCAGCCGCTACATTGATTTAATGCTATAAACGTTGATATTTCATTGGTCATAAAATATTCCATCTTTCAGCCCTACGTATCATTGTCCTAATTCCACAAAAAACCTAGACTGCTTTATAATAAAATTGATAGGGTTTATTACTGTATATATAATCCGGATGGGAAAAGGAGGTTTTCCTTTAATTAGTTTTCAACATTTGATTTTTTTATATTCCAGCTTACGGTGTTTCCAGAGGCATGCAGTTTCATGTTGTAACCGTGAAATTTTTTTACATATTTGTTTTATTTAAAATGTTTCTAACATTCTTAGTGTCCATAATAAATCACTAGAACTTGTAAAACCTGTCTGTAGAAACTGGCCAAGATCCGAGTTTCCCTTAAGTAGCGTAGAATGAGACTGATGTATAACCTCTTTCCACTTCTGGGAGAAGCAGGACAAAATTACGGTTTCCAAACTCCAGACACACAAACTTCCAAAGCCCCAGAAAGCCATCTTTAGCAAGTAGATGGGACTTCTGTATGCATTGTTGACATTTAGGCCATGTCCTCATGAACATTAGAAAATTGCCCCATTAACACCTCATTGCTGGAGAGCAGTGAACACTGCTGCTGTAGATCAATTTTTTGGTTGCTCTCCTGCAGCTCAGAGAGTTATTTGCAACTACTATTGTGAAATTTCAGTGTCCCAAAAACCTGTAGAATTTTAATGTTGCCATTCTACCAGCTGTAACTACTGCCATTGGTGTCGATCTCAGGATTAGACATCATGAGACAAGGACAAGTGTTGAGCCACTGAAGATGGGAAAGGAAATTTGTACTCATTGTTTAGCCAGTTTTGGCACATACTTAAACTTCAGTGTCTTACAGACCTTTCTCAGTATTCATTGTAGTCTCCATCTGTTGCTCTTTCCATCAAGGTGAGAGTAATTGCAATCTGTGTCCTTCACACCCCCAAGAAAAGCCCTTCATAAAAGCAGAAATGTTCAGACTTGATATTCAGATTTTTTGTAAGATAAAAAGCAAGCAGAAAAAACATAGCTTTCTTTCTCCAATATAAAGGGGAAAAAATAAAGACAAATCCCTAATCATAGGGGGGAAAACTAAAAAAAAAAAAAAAAAAAGAAACTGCATTTCCCCTTTACAGTCTCATAGTTCTGAAATAACTGGCTGTTGGTAATAGCTTTGAGATTTAATGATACAGCTCAAAACCCAGTCTCCAGGATCCCCTCTCTTTTTAATTAATGGCTTTATAGAAATTTTGGTAATAAGCAGAAATGGTTCAGCTTGCTCATATTCAACTTCTTAGAACTTTCACTCTCTGGGCTCTTGGCTGTCAAAGGAGCCAGTCTAATTGGCCCTCAGTTTACCCACATCTGGTTATTCCTCTCAAAAGGATTGATCTCTGAAGATCCCTGAGAGTTTGCTGCTAAAAGCAAATGCAAAGTTTTCTGGAAACCTGAATGCCCCCTGACTAGCAGTGACTAATAAAGACCTAACACACTGAACTCATTCAGTGTCACCCTTTTAATGCAACATTCTGGGACCAGACCCATAGTTAGACTGTGCCAGGATATGGGGAATAAAAGACCCCCGAGAAAAGGACAAGAATTATGTGTATCACACTTACAATGCAGCAGTTATTTGATGTCACTGAAAATATTAGCATGTTTGACACATGCTGCAGTTAACTGGTTATGCACCAAAGTATGTTCTGTGCCGCTTATAGACAGCCTTGTTCATGTGTCTGTTGACTTCTTCTCTAAACCCATTTGTTTTAGACAACTTATTAATTGCTTTTTAGCAAAGCCCGGGAAGGGGCCCGAGTCTCTTTTGGCTATAGGCCTGTTTGGCACTCCAGTAGAGCATGTTTCCAACCCATATGGGCAAGTCTAAGCAACAAATGTTAAAATGTGTTTATATATTAGCTAGTTAATGTTTAACCATGCACCTTGTACAAGGTTTTTTTAACCTTGTTTTTAAAAAAATTGTACAAGGTAGGGAGAAGTTTAAGTGCTGTCAAAATCTTGACACTTGCTTATTTCTAATTTCAGTGGGTATTGGGTATCTTATTCCTTTGCATCATGTGAGCAGTCTTTTTCCAGAATTATTCCAAATACAAACTGCCACTTACAGACCAGAGTTAAAATTATTTGGGAAAGATGTGTTGGAAAGGTTTCCGTTGCTACTTTGTACTGTAAGTTGTCTGGGTAAATGGGTCTTCTCACAGGGCTCACAATCTAGCACGTTCTCCAGCACTGAATTCACTTGAAGACACAAATGATAAACCAGACTTGCATGTCCCGCTTGGAGCAAATAGAAAGAAGTGCTTCTATAGAAGAGAAGTCTTGTTATCCTTGTGCTAAATAAGTATCTGATTCTCCAAAACGTATTAATGTGCAGCAGCATTTAACAGGAATGCTTCCTTAAAAGGTCATCATGAGCGTGAAACTAGGTACTCAATGTGTGTAAGTACTACATGTGAGGCTTGCAGAATCAGGCCCATGCTTGTTAAGAGGGGGCATGATGTAATTGGGGTAGGACTGGGGAGTACTGCATGTAAATATACTCACTACTTCTGTATTGATGCAAATGTTCCTAGCTTTAAAGCACGTAAGCTGAACTCCTGAGTGCGTGTGCACACAACTGCTATAGTTCCATGGGTAACATTACACTTCCCTCTCCTTGCGAGTGATTTCAATGAGACAGTGACAGCGAAAGGTATGACTCCTGCCCTGCTTCCCTTTTATGCAGGTTTTGGCAGAGCTTAAGTCAGACAACCAACGACTGAAAGATGAAAATGGAGCACTCATCCGCGTCATCAGCAAACTCTCCAAGTAGCAAGTCTGAGCAAAGTACGGATGGAAGGAGAAGGCTTCCATGTACAAACTGCCAAGCCCTGCCATCTGACCCCAACAGTCTCTGACCCTCCAGTTGAAAGTACAGCCTGCATTTCAGACGTGGAATCAGTCAATTTTGCCCTCCCTCCCCTCTTTCCCTCATGTACATTCCCACATTGTCCCCACTACCCCTGCCCAGAACACACCACCCTTCAGCTATTTTATTATTTTAATATAAGCATGTTGTGGTATCTTGAACATTTTATTTAAAGGAGGATTGGGAAAACACGAGGACTGGGTTTCAGCTGCCAAAACTTTCTACCATAAGCCCAGTTTCATCCACTGCAATCTGGAGTAACAAAGCAACTACTGTAATAAGTGATACAGGAATAATTACATAGAGTTGACCCACCATATCCAAGCTGTTGGGGGCAGGGAATGTGAATGGGAGTTGTTACACTGAGGACACCCACCAGCTGGCTATTTGGAGATTTGGAGGCTGGTTAAAATGTGATTTTGTAAAAACTGCAGTGACTTGAGTCTGTTCCAGTGTAGGACAACAGCTACTTCACTTGGAAATTCACTTATCCTTTTGGTACCAGTAGATGACTGCTTAATGCAAGATTTTAAAATCTCTTTGATAACTTCACATTGGTATCCCAGCCTTCAGTCTCCCATGTCTGCCTCATCTCTGCAGCCCGCCTGATTGTGCTTCATCATACTGTCTCTTTCCATGGTTACTGTCAGGGTTGCTATCTCCGTTGCTATCCAGGTAATAGCATGTGTACATAGAAGGTTCAAGTGATAACATTTTATCCCATGAGGCTAAGGTTTCTGGTGAAGAGAATGCTAACCAGCAGAGAGATCACCTGCTGCCTTCCCATGCATTGTAATAAATATCCATGCAAGAGGTACACATGAACAAGTAACTATGCCTCCTTTTTGGAGCATTTTTCTATGAATCTGTTATTGCATGAAGAGCCCTGCAAAGTATTCTGGGCAAATGTCTTCGATACTTGTTTTCATTTTTAACAGGAGCAAAAACTGCTGAAAATACAGAAGTATTTTTAGCTGGCTTTAAAGCATGGGAGGGGTGAAAGATATGGGCTATGAGTGATGGAAAATTGTAGTCCAGCCTTAGCTGATAGTCTTAACACACTGCAGTGTTAAAGCTGAAAAGCCTCAAGCTGTGTTCAGCTGTCCTGCTGTTAGCCCAACTTCTAAGTGGCAAGATTGAGCCTGCGCTCAGTGCATAAAGGTAACTAGTTGTCTGAGGCAAATTGTTTTGATTGCTAAAAACTAGCAACAGGATTTGACTTTGATGAAAATCTTCAAGGGCTGTTTAATGTTTTTTGTACTTTAAGCGTTCTCTTTTGTGGGTACTGAGAACTGCTTCCGATGCTGTATGCTTCTGTTTATGGCATCCATTCAAAGCCAGGTGATATCTGCAAAGCTGACTGTTTCAGAACATTTCTTGTTCATGCATCCTGAAAGATGGCACCGCCTTTGAGATTCCAGTGCTGGAGGAGTTGTAGCAACTTCATGTATACAAGCCACCTATTTCTCAGTATACTGCTTACCAGCTTACATACAGCTGTTTCCGCTTGAATTCAGATCCTCTTCCAAAGCATGCTCTCTATTTTGCAAAGCCATTTAACTCTGTTGCCACTAGGAAATGTTAGCTAAGTAGACATTTACTGTGGCAAATACAACCTTTGGGGCTGAATAGGCAACAATGAACATGGACATTGTTCTTAGCTGTGTTGAACAGGGTAAAGTGTAAATAAGGTAGTTTCCTTCCTTTCTGTCTTGGCTTTTTAGGATCCATTCTTGCTTGTTGCTTAAGTGAGCACTGGCCAAGGCAAAGCTGGCTTTCATTTTTTTAATATTTTTTGCAGACTGACTTCTGTTCCACCCCATTCTAGGACTCCTTTGCTGGACACCCCACCTCCCAGCAGATCTAGATCATAAAACCTGGGTCTTCTGCAAAGAACTACCTGTTAGTCAGGCACACACCCTTCCATTTTATTTCTTTTTAGAATCCTGTAGTCTCAGGAATCAGAATGGGTTCGTATTATCAGGTTTAATTCTAACAACGTACCCACATACTACACTACTCTGGTCAGTACTTATTCTGTTTTTCTTACATTTTTGTCTTATGGGCCACTTCTTCCTTCAGACTTGGAATTGTTAAAGTCTAACTAAGGCAGGATATGGTCACTCCTGTATTGTGTAGAATTAAAGGCTTTCCACCTGCTGGTGGAAACAGGTTGAATCCACTGATCTGTGCCATTTTCTGTGTGAGCAGTGCCTTCCAATTGTGTGGCATACTAGCACACAAGTCTCAGATCAGCCAGTTGCCCATTGGACAAGCATAAGAATTCCAGCAGGAACCCTCTTTCAGGATCTTTGTCTTTTGCCCATGATTGGTTACTATAAAAGCATTGAAAAGCAAGATGTCTGATTCATGTAGTCTAGTCTACAACAAGCAGAAGTGCTGCATTATGACTTTGCCACTACCTATCGGAGATTTTAAGTTCAACAAGTCTCTCTCCATAGTACTGCAGTATATAAAGGATACCATGGTCATTGTGAAGTCAGATGTAGAATTTCTCTATTTAGCCCTAGAGTTATAAGTCTAACTTCTGTCTAGGTTGAACTGCATGCCAACAACTTAACCCCCCTGACTAGTTCAAAATGTAAACAGAACATGGAGCTGTGGAAAACCACTCCTCTCAGACATTGATCCTTGGACTCTGTTGACCACTTTTGGCTTTATAGTCACACTGAGGGGATAAGTGCAGGTAGCCATCTTGAGATCCTGGCCATGTAAGAAACAGTTTAAAAATATTTATCCCTATTTTAATCCATAATTTTTCCACAGGTGTCTGCCCCTCAAAAGCCTAGAGCTTTTCCCAAACAAATAAACACATTTTTAAAATCCAAAGAACATAGCATAATATGCAATTTGCAATGGATTGAGAGAGTTTTAATATATTTTAAATGATAGAGCAGGTTCTCCTGATGAACTAAGGAGTATTCTCCCACAAACAGAATTTATATCTATTTTTAACTACAGGAGAAATCCAGAGGGAAAAGCTGTGTACGGATAGGCAATGGCTGGATTTTTAGCTTAAAGAACCAATTTTATACAAGGATGATTTAGAATGGTGGTGACTCCTAAAACTTTCTCTGTAGAAAATGTAGGTTGGGGGAGAAAGCAACAGCATGTTAGCTGTGAGAATGGTCTAGAGGCACAGAGGAGATGTTGACAATGCAGGATTTTTCTGTAAAGACTTGTTAAACTGAAATGGGAGCCTTCTGCCTTGCAGCTACTTTCCCATGTACTTAAGATTTGCATCTAGGTATCCTTTATAAAGAGCCTTGCACCTATTCATGCTTGCAAATCTCTTCCAAACTCTATACTTGAGGGCTCTGTGCAAATCCACTTTTCACTTGACAGTATCTATCTATAACAAAGGGTCACAAATATAACCCAGAATGGGGGAAGAAATAAGGCTTCACTTTCATTGCTTGAAAATTGTTAATTTGAGTGGGAGCAGGTGTCAGTCTGCCTGTCAAAAGGTGCGTTAAAGGTAAAGCTGAAGGCATAAGAGGTTGAGTTTGAAAAATAGCACTCTGCTTAAATTGGAAATTAAGTGAGCCTGAAATCTGCCATCGTGTGGCAGTGTGCAGTTTTGCTCAATGACCTGTTTTTCTGGAGATTGCGAGAGGGTCCTGTCGTATTTTAGGTAGTGTGAATGGACAGGAAATTGTTGTAGGGAGTGACCTCTGAGTTAGTGAAAATAAATTAAGAAAAACGGGCAAAGCTGGGAGAGCCAGTGTATTTTGAAAGTAATGTCAGTTCTATTACACCAAACCATTGGAGGTTCCATGTAGTGGAAATTGATGTGCTACAGTACAGTAACAGCTGCTTACTGTAGCAGTATTTATCCTTTGAATAGCAGAGCTAATGTAGAAGTGCAGAACAGGCCAAATGTGGTTCAGCCAGTCAGAGAGCAGCCTATCTGCAATGGTGCAGGTTTTATAAGTGCACTGTACTCTTATGAATAAGCGGATTTCTGACTGGTTATGGCCAGGGCTTTCAGCAATGTAATTTTGATCCATAAATTAAAACAGTCATACAGAAATCCAATTAGCTGATACTTTCCTTGTTAGAATTGAACTTCCTTTTCCACCACTAAGTGTTGTAGATGCTGCCCAGTCAATAAGTGTGCTTAACCTTTCAAGGTCTTCCTTCTCTACAGCTACCAGGAATAGTAAGGGTAGTTCATGGCCCTAAATAATCTGTGGATAAAGTGCACTTGGTGATTGTGCTAGTTTTTAATTGTGATGTTTCCATTGGTGAACAGTCAGTTCTGCCGGTCTGTATGGTGGGATGTGGTGATTGAAGGATTATGTACATTGTGTAAATGTGGCCCAGAATTGTCACTTGAACAAATCCTGTTAATCCAGGCTAGTTGAAATCATGTGTAAGTGTAGTTAGTGGGAAGTAACCAAGGTTGTTACAAAGCCTTTCCTAGTACAAAGCTGTCACCCCACAAACATCCTTCACCCCTGTGAAAGGGAAGATACCAGTTAGCCATGATCTACCATCCTGATTTGGGCTGTGGAGATGGGAAGAATCACCAAATTTGTCCATGGCGGTCTAAAGAGATTGCACTGTTACCAATAGATGGGATTCCCCTTGCTACCTAGAGTGAGTTTCCAAGAACTGACAAACCCAGTGTTCCTCTTCGAAAAATTATTCCAGGGTTCTTGTCATTCATCCATCAGCTAGGTAGAGTTTTTTGCTTCCAGGAATGCACTTTGAATGCTTGTCATGCTGGATGTGGATTCTAAAGCCTCCAGCTCTCCTCTTTCTCAAGGTAACTTAGTCCCTGGGGAGTTTAAGAGCCATCTGTTCTCTTTTGTGTGTTCTGTCATTTCACATTTATGGCACTGCCATTCTGTCTTGCCTTCTCCATAATTCTGAGTGAATGGACAGCCTGAGTGGTTCTAAATGACCTCTGACTGGTGCAGACCAAGGCATATGTTCAGCTCATGTTCCTGGCAACAGCATGTTGAGAAAAGGCTTCCTTCACTAGCTAGCGATTGGGTATCGGTGTCTGGGAGTTCTCTCAAGCAGACTTGGCCAAAGTCCATTTCAAAGGAAGTTTTGTGAACTCTGGTCTAGGATTCCTCTGCTGTTGTCCCAGGGGGAGAGTGGGTGAGTGTCTGACAGTGACTGATCACTGAGGAAAATGGACATCTCTCTCTGACAGGTCATATACTGTCTGGTAATATTGCTCATCAGTGTCTGATGCCAGATTGTAGGAGCCCTTCTCCCTTTTTCTTCTGTCTCACTCTGACTAACAACTGGAGTTCTTATGCATCCTCTCCAAATGGACTCTGGCTGTGTGTGTTTATGCTCCTGTAGTGTGCTCTAGTTCTCATTTTCCATGCTTTCATCTCAGTTATTTTTCTCTTTGGACTGTTATTTAGCCTCCCAAAAGCACAGGACAGCTCCCACATCTAGAGCTCCAACATTTCACCTGGAATCTGCTTGTTCTAACTGCACTGTTAAAGCTGCAGTGAGGAAGGAGGTGAGGAGTGCTCTGACTTGGAAAATTAAAATTATCTTCTTTTTTTCTTTTTAAAGGAATTCCAGTAGCTTTGTTTCCCCAGTACCATTTTCCTGAGGGATGTGTGTTTCAACCACTCCAGTGTTGGAGTTTAGGTCACTGTCTTTGCGAGATTCTGCTGGAGGCTGCACCTCTAGGGATGGCTTTGTCAGAGCTCTAGGGGCAGTTATTTCTTCCCCCTGAAAAATAAACTCCCTCCCTTTGCCTAGGATAAGAGTTGGTTACTTGGTTAGTGTCTCTTAGAATGTGTTTCTGAGGGAAACTTGGTAGTAGCACGGCCCAAGCAGTTGTCACCAGCCCTGCTGTACTTTCCCCCTCTAAGCACATTGTGTTGAGGAATTCTGACTTTGCCAGGAAAGTGTCCTCGCCCCAAACGCTAACTGCTGGAAGAGAGAAAATGACTGCTGTTGGCTAACTGCCTTCCAAAGGCAGTAAGTGCACTGTACTTGCCTGTTTTAAGGAAAGTTCTGCAAATCCTTGTAAATATGATATCTGGAGAAAGGATTGGCTTATGAAATGGTGGGAAAGAATGTATTTTTATGCAACTTTGAGTGGCCTTTCAAACCCTGAGATGAATGATTTTCTTTTACTGGTGGTTGTTATATAGTATTATAAGTATTATGTGTTTGAAAGTTTGGGAATAATATTCACATCTATATGATGCTTGTAAACACAACAGTATTTATAAATGAATAAAATAAGTGTTTTAACACCATGCCTCAGTCTTTGGTGTGGGAGCAGCATGATGGGTTTTGAATCATGAGACCTGTTTCCCTCTACCCCATCCTGAAATTGGCCAGAGAAAGGCAGGATCAGATATGAGGTGGGTAGCTTTTCCATTCTGTTTAACCTATTAAAGATGTTAGGACCACAGGAAGCTGCTATTTGTACCCTTTGGAGCTCCTGAGTCTTTTCAGAAACTTTCTGCTGCTAATCTTTTGCATTGGAAACAACAGTCTTGACTGGTTCAAAGAGCAGAGTCTACAGTGGTTTTGTCGATAGCCACCTGGGGTCTCTTATGAGCAGCTGACTAGTTCTGATGTTGGGTTATTTAATTTTGATCAAAAATAACTGACTGTTAGTGTCTTAGAGTATCTAGTACATAGGTGCTCTTTTTCCATAGTTTGGAGGCAATTGTGATTCTCCAACAAAGCGGAAAGGGAAGACTTAATAATACTCTTAATATTTCTGTATTTTTGAAAGACGTTAACTCCAAAAGCCTTTTGAGATGAGCTGTGTCTATCACAAAGCACCATTTCTCCACTATGTAGTTCCACCTTAAAAACTGACGTGCAATTGTAGCGTGTAGACCCCCATTACAGACAGCTGCAGTGATGGCTCCTCAAAGTCACTGCTCAAGCCCTGTTCACAAGTTGACGAGTAGAAAATGTTCATGTTTAGCAGAAATTGTAGAAAAATCACTCCATACCCCCACTTAATTCTGGTTTAAACAGGTCAGACTTGAATGGTGCAACTACTGCTAGTGGAGAGGTGGCAGATACTTCAGAGATGTGTACAAGAAAGCACGTTTGCAGTAATAGGTTTATGGAATATAAAATCAGCAAAGAAAGTTCAGACAAGCACCAAATCGCTCATTGAAGAGAACTTCCATCTGCTCCTGGCAGTATGGATCCTGAGCAGCAAGTCAATCATTGAGAGAAGAGGCCACTAGACAGATTTAACCAGTTTGCCTCTTTAAATAAATACAGCTTGGCTTCACTAGTGGTAGAATCCTGCTTCCTCCTCAAGTCAGGGACTCGGCTTAAGTTTGCTAGGCCAACAAAAAAGCACAGCAGCCAGGATTTTCAAACCTGGGTATGTATAACTGGATTCCTACCTTAATATATAGGCACCTAAATGTAAATGACCATCTAAAGATACAATAGGAGAACCAGAGGCTGTGGAAGGCCCCGCCTTGTCTGGTTTCATGGAATCCGTTTCAGTGGGTGTCGCCTGCTGTTGCAGAGTATGTTCTTGGGGCGGTCAGAGCCACCTCTTATAAATTGGACCCGTGTCCGTCCTGGCTGGTCAAGGCCAGCTGGGAGACGTTGGAGCTGCTGCTGGCGGGGGTGGTCAATGTCTCCCTTCAGGAGGGCTGAGTTGCTTCAAGGCAGTGGTGCAGCCTCTGCTTAAGAAACCATCACTTGACATTGACTCCCTTGCCAGCTATCAGTCTGTCTCTAATCTTCCCTTTTCAGGGAAGATTATCGAATGGGTGATGGCTTGGCAGTTGCAGGAGCATCTGAATGGCATCAGTTTTCTAGATCCCTTGCAGTCCAGCTTTCGTCCGAGTTTATTTATTTATTTTATTTATTTAAAAATTGAATATCCCACTCCTCCTTCCACAGGCAGCTCGGGGCAGCTTACAGCCTTCATCAACAGTAAAATATAAAACTATAAAAACGTATCATTCCCCCCACCCCATCACCCTCGACAAACGCCTGACGGAACAGCCAAGTCTTACAACTTTTGCAAAAGGAGGGAAGATCAAGGGCCAGCCGAGCCCACACAGGAAGGGAGTTCCACAGCCATGGTGTGGCCACCAAGAATACCCTCCCCTGCATGGCCCCCTGGAAGACTCTGGGCGCCATGAGCAGGGCACCCCCAGATGATCGCAGGGGTCGTTCCAGCACCCAGGGGGTGAGGCGATCCCACAGATAGGTAGGGGCCAGACCACTTAGGGTGTTATAGGTTAACATCAACACCTTGAATCGGGCTCAGAAGACTATCGGCAGCCAGTGCAGAGACTGGAGCATTGGTGTAATGTGCTCCCAGGGGCCCAATCCTACCAAAAGACGGGCCGCTGCATTCTGCAGCAGCTGCAGCTTCCGAGCTATCACCATGGGTAGCCCCACATAGAGCACGTTACCATAGTCCAGTCTAGAGGTGATGAAAGCATGGATGACGGTGGCCAGGTCAGAGTCTGAAACATACGGCCGAAGTCGATGTACCAGATGTAATTGGCGGAAGGCACTCCTCGCCACAGCCTCCACCTGAGCATCCAGGCGGAGCTGCATGTCGAGGAGTACCCCCAGACTCGGCACCTGAGGAACCAATGGAGGACAGACCCCATCAATAATGGGGACAGTCAACTCCATTGCCTTACCCACCAGCATCACCTCCATCTTGTCAGGATTCAGCTTCAGTCGATTAGTCCTCATCCAATTCCCCACCGCCGTCAAACACCGAGTAAGCACTGAGACTGCAGGGTCTGGGTCTGTTGAAAAAGAGAGGTACAGGTGGGTGTCATCAGCATATTGAAGGCACCGTACGCCGAACCTCCTGATCACCTCACCAAGAGGCTGCATGTTTACATTGATCCAATCCAATACCTTTTATTGTACTGGCACTAGGCCATGACAAATTAAATACAAATCCCTGCTGAACACAATATAAATACAGTACACCATGATAAAATATTTGAGGCAGGTTATAATCTACACATCAGCATCTGCAGTTGCCTTTTTCGAGGGTACCTTGATATTAGAGCAGATCTTCTCTGCTCTAATTGCAAATAAGGCTAATATACGTTGAATAGGACGGAGGACAACCCTGAACCCTGCAGGACACCACACACAAGGACTCGATGATGAAAAGCACTTCCCGAGCACCACTCACTGGGTTCTTCCAGTCCGGAACGAGCTGAACCATTCAAGAACAGTCCTGCCCACCTCTTCACAGTCCTGCAGGCACACCACCAACATCTCGTGATCAACAGTATCAAAAGCAGCCAACAGATCTAGTAGAACCAACAGGGTCAAACAACCCCGGTCCGTTTCGCAGCACAGATAATCCACCATGGCCACAAGCGTAGTCTCCGTGCCATAACCCAGACGAAATCCCAACAGAAAGGAATCAGGAAAACCGATGCAGTCAAGATGCCCATGTATCTGTTGAGCCACTACCCTCTCAATAACCTTCCCTAAAAAGGGAAGGTTAGAGACAGGCCGATAGCTGGCAACGGAGTCAACGTCAAGCAATGGTTTCTTGAGCAGAGGCCACACCACCGCCTCCTTGAGACAGCCCAGCACTCTGCCCTCCCGAAGGGAGGCATTGACCACCCCCGCCAGCAATGGCCCCATTGTGTCCTTGCACTATTTAATTAGCCAAGACGGGCACGGATCTAATTCACAAGAAATGGCTCTAACAGCCCCAAGGGTTCCGACCGCATCAGCGGGTGTCACCACCTGAAATTGATCCCATAAAACCAGACAAGGCGTGACTTCCATAACCTCTGGCTCCCCTAGTGTAATAAGTGCAACGTCAAAATTGTGGTGAATACGAGCAGTTTTATCCACAAAATAATTCACAAACCTATCACAGCATGCTGTAGATGACTCCACTCCAAGGTGGAGGGAGGCTGGACTGACCAACCCCCGTACCACCCGGAAACGCTCCGCTGGGTGGGATTTTGCAGATGCTATGAGGGGAGCAAACATTTCTTTTTTTGCTGCCCTCATAGCCACGGCATATATCCGTAAACTGCTTCTATTCCGCTATCTGTCGCCACCATCACTCCAACCGCCGCCCTTCTCACTTCAGCACTCACAGCTCTCCTGAAAACCACGGGGGTCTGCAGTGCTGTCACCTGGGCAGCGAACATCTAGGAGCCATCCAAACAATGACCTCAGTCAACAGGGTATTCCATAATGCGATGAGGTCATCGATGAGGCGGTTGTCAAGTTCAGAAGGTACCTCCCCAAGAGCCAACCAGAATCGCTCTGGTTCCATTAGCCTCCGGGGGCAAATCATTCGAATTGGTTCCGCACCTTTCCAGGTGCAGACATGCTGAGAGAGAGGTCTGTAGGAGGTAATGATCCAACCATGACAAGGGCACTGCTGATATCTCCTCCCAAAACGGACCCCCAGCCTCAAAGCCAGTGCAACACATGAGATCGAAAGTATGTCCCCAATGATGTGTCGGGCAGCTGACCATTTGGGACAGGCCCATGGTGGCAATGCATGAACTCATGCTCCGCCCCCCCGAGTTCGGCGTCAGTGTGGACGTTGAAGTCCCCCCAGACTAATGCCTTTGGGGATCGCAACACCACCTCTGCCACCACCTATGCCAGAGCATGTAGAGAGGCTATCATGCAGGTAGGTGCATGGTATACAAGCAGCACCCCCAAAATGTCCCCCACCAAATCGAACACCAGGTGCAGAGCCTCAATCCCTACTATGGTTTGCACCAGATATCTCCTAACCGACCACCTCTCTCTAAAAATCATAGCTACAACGCCCCCGTCCCTCCGACCGTGGTTGATGCTGCACGGAATAACCGTCTGGAACAAGGTCAGCCAGAATAGGCCCCATCTAGCCAGGTTTCCGTAATGCCTACAAGATCGATGGCAAAATCCAAGACTAATTCCTGGATAGTTGTTGCTTTATTAGCCACCGATCTCACAGCAGTGTAGGGTCAAGGGCCCTCTGATCCCAACTCACCTGTCCAGTTGCTAAGGGGTTAGTGAGTGGGACCTGCAGCAAGCACCTATCCCACTTCACTGATCTTATACCACTCCATTTTGACCCATATCTCTCCCGCCCTGTCACAACCCCCAGTGGCTGCGCCCCCACCCACCAAGGCCTACACCCCCCCCTGGCTGTTCTGCCCTGGCAGCAGGGGAGACCCACGCCCTCTGCCCCCCTCTACTACATAGGGGTAACTCCCTTTCCCAAAGGACTGCCCCCCCTCCCTCACACCAAGGGGGTCAGTCCTTCCCCGTCGCTCCCCCATATAAAACAAACACTCCATCCTCCACTACCACCCCTATCCTCTTCAACCAGCCACAAATACCCCCTTCAACCATCCTCCCTGCCCGCTCGGACCCCACTAAGAGCCACATCTAAGGGCCCTTTGGTGCGTCCCTTAGGCACGCTGCCTGCGGCGCTGCGCCCGGCAGCAGGCAACTGGTGGCCCCACCGGGCTGGAAGTCCGCTGATGAGCCCTGGTCTCGCCCCCCTCCTCCAACGGGGAGGGGGCGGATGTCACCTGGACTAGGCAGCTCGAGCCCAGTCAGGGGCCAAAGCCTGTCTTCAGTGGCGGCAGCAGGTCAGGCCCTGGGGGGATGGTGTCCGCTCCCCCAGGCCAGGCAGCAGGCAGCTTCTGGCCTCGCCGGGCCGGAAGTCTGCTGATGAGCCCTGACCCTGCCCCCCTCCTCCAACAGGGGGAGGGGGTGGATGTCACCTGGACCTGGCAGCTCGAGCCCTGTCGGGGACCAAAGCCCCTCTTCAGTAGCGGTGGCGACAGCAGGTCAGGCCCTGAGGGGATGGTGTCTGAGACTGTGGTACTGAGACTGCTTGTGACTTTGGTGAACGCCCTTCGCCAGGAATTGGATCAGGGTTGATCAACCCTGTTGATCTTGTTCGATCTGCCAGCTGCTTTTGATACCGTGAATATGAGACGGTGACTTGCAGGTGATGTTAGTGGGTAAGGCCGTGAGTGTGATGTCCCCTGACATTGGTGGTGTCCGTCTTCCACTGGCGTCACAGGTTCATAGTCTGGGAGTGCTCCTCGATTTCCGGCTCTGCCAGGATGTCCAGATGAAGACTGTGGTGAGGAGCACGTTTCACCAATTACATCTGGTGCAGCGGCTTCAGCCGTATATCTCAGACTCTGATCTGGTCACTGTCATCCATGCTTTCATTACCTCAAGACTAGACTATTGTAATGCGCTCTATGTGGGGCTGCCCATGGTGACGGCCTGGAGATTGCACCTGGTGCAGAATGCGGCAGCCCGCCTCCTTACGGGAGCGGGTCATCATGAGCACATTACACCGGTGCTCCGCTCCCTGCACTGGCTGCCTATAGTCCTCCAGGCCCGATTCAAGGTGTTGGTTTTGACCTATAAAGACCTAAACGGTCTGGGCCCTGCCTGCCACCTGGGACCACCTCACACACCAGGCCCTGGAGCGGCCCTTGCAGTCGACTGGGGGCGCCTTCCTGGAGGTCCCCCCGGTATCCCAGGGGACGACTCTGGAGAGGGCGTTCTCGGTGGTCGCACCTAGGCTATGGAACACCCTTCCAGCAGAGGCAAGTTTGGCTCTGGACCTTCCCTCTTTTCGGCAAAAATGCAAGACCTGGCTGTTCCACCAGACATTCGGTGAAGGGAGATGTGTGAAGGGTGAGGGGTGGGTTAGGGCAGTAGGGTGATTTATTTTTACCCCCCGTTTAATTTAATTGTATAGTTTTATTACTGTTTTAATATATGTATTATGTTTTATTTTGTTGCTGTGAGCAGAAGAGGCAGGATAAAAATATTTAAATAAATAAATAGAGGTGCAGAGCACCCAAATCCTCCTGCTGTCTATGGAAGCACCAGAAGCACAGCAACTCTGTTAATCTGGTCACGTATTTAGGTGCCTAGATATGGTACCTAAAGCCAGGATTCTATTATTATTATTATTAGCATTTATATAGCGCAAGCGATGTACCTAGCGCTTTACAGAGAACAAGATAGACACAGTCCCTGCCCGAGAGCTCACAATCTAAAGAAGAGAGACAAGGGATGCAACATTCATGAGGATGCCAAATTTTGAAAATGTCCGCTCCAGTGCCCCGCTGTTCCTCTTGAATCTCTATGGTTTTCACCCCATCCCCTGTGGCTCTCCTCTGGTTCCTCTCGTTCTGTACACCTTTATCCTCTATCCCTTTCTTCCTTTACATCTCTCTAAATAGATTCTCTTTATTTTGCCTCCATTTCTCTCAAGCTGCCTTTTGTTCCCTTTCTATGTCTCTTCTCCCCAACCCTGCCACCTTCCTTGCCATTTTTTGTTTCCCTGCTCCAGCTGGAAATGAACTGTAACATTTGGTGTAAACAAATCCTTCACAAGGCTTTATGCATTCCTTTTAATACTCTGGTGCCCTGGTTTCATGGCCACAGGGAATCATACCATAATATTATGTACCACTTCTGTACTCTAGCCATTGCTGCTGGTCCTGAGAGAGTGTGGTGTGGGCACTAGCCTGGGCTCTCATGGCTCCATGGTGTGGGCTCCCATGGTGTGGGCACTAGCCTGGGTCTTGGGAGATAGGACTACATGCCTTGCTTTTCCACAAACATTTCTGTGACCTTAAGCAAATCAGTCTTTCTGGACCTTGGTTGCTCGTCTAAAATAGGAAGAGTAGCCGTGCTCAGCCTCACAGGGGGCTGAAAGTAAATACATTAATCCAGTGGCAGGCTGCATGCTGTCTCCTTCGTCTTAAAGGTCTGCAACGCACACTGATTGGACTTAACTGCTAATCAGTTATAAATTTTTCTTGGCTCCTTTGGGATTGGGCCAAGAGGTTGCAGACTGGCTGGGTATGGGTCAACCCCTCAAGAAGCACTTGATATCACAGCATTCTGCAAAGAGTGAGGCTATGTCATAAGTGGGAGGGGACAGTGGACTGATGTAAGATGGTATCGGCCCTTCCCCTATGATGGGCGAGATCCCACGCAGAGTTCACTAATATCACAGCATTATTGCAAGCAGTGGGGAGCTACATTCAGGTCAAGCTTCCAAAGTGCTTGGTAAAAGACGTTTCATAATACCTGGGACCCATTTTTAATCCTGAGGTCAGAGTATCATACTTCCTGTCTATACCTGTTGTGATTTAGATGGATTTCTTCTTCCTTCCACATTTTTGAATTTTATTTCTTTCCTCCCTGTTTCTTCCCCCACTTCTGTCTTCCTGCTGGTGAATGTGTTCCCACAACCCTCCCATGCTAGATCTGTCGCTTACCATTGTATTCCTTGATTTTCTTGGGTTCTTTGTAATTGTATGGGGATTCAAGGTACCACTGAGCACACATTAGTTAAGAAACTGAATAGTTTGACCAACTTATATTGTAATGTTGAATGAGTTAAGTTGAAAGCCTTAAACAGAACTATATATATTTTTAAAAAATTTAAAGTGCTCCGTAAAGAGGGTTTTGCAGTCCAAAAGGGTATTTTGAGGTCTGGACCTGAGATTTTCTTGCAGCAGTCACTGCAAGAAAGTTAAATGCACAACCACTCTCCATTATAAACAGGGGACTGCTGAAGCTCCAATTTTGAGGAAACCGCTTGAGCTACATTTCTGAAAATTTATCCGTGGCTAACATTTGTGGGAACCATGATACGTGCAAAGTTTGAAGAAGATCCATCCAGAAAATAAAAATGTATGACTTTAAGTTAATTGGTTGTGGTCAAAATGCACAGCATCCTGAGGATTTTGAATCATCAATATCTCCTCCCCCCTGATGAGTTGAGCCCCCAAACTTCACAGGCTTGGAGCATGAGATGATCGCCAACTGCTACGGTAATATAGTGCTTGGTTCAGCCAAAACCAAGTCATTAATGATTTAAAAATCACTTCTGCAGGTTCGCGCATGCGCAGTAAAGGTGCCCATGCTTCTGCCAGCAAGGGAACAAGCCCAGAACTTCAGCAGCATGAATTAGGAGAAGGGAAGGGGAGGAGGGACTTTCCACCGTCTCCTCACTCGCTCTGCTGCTACTGATCAACCTTGTGAGCCTCACCCCCTTGTGCTATTCCCTGTGCAGGGCCGGTACACCCATTAGGTGAACTAGGCAGCCGCCTAGGGCACCTACTGGTAGGGGCGCTGGTGCCGGGCTGCAGAGAGTCCCGATTCAAACTGCCAGGTTCCCCCCCCCCC
>QEPC01004304.1:4148533-4160139 GCA_003113815.1 Sphenodon punctatus | reverse complement strand
CATAGGGGTAACTCCCTTTCCCAAAGGACTGCCCCTGTCTCTTATACACATCTAGATGTGTATAAGAGACAGCCTTTAAATTGCCTTAGCTCCATATCCCCCCGAGCCGGGAGGGGAGCCTGAGCCCCTACCCTGTCTTCTTCAGCTCTCTTCCCCCAGATTCCTCCCCCACACCCCGCCCCAAATTTCTCCTCTACACCCTGCCTCAGCTTTCCTACCCCCAGATTCATCCTCTGCCCCCTGCACAGCTCTCCTCCTGATTCCTCCCTCGCTCCCCTCTCCTTCTCCCCCATCTATCCTGTCCAACCCAGCAACTTGTTGAGAGGAAACCGGGAACAGCCCCAAATAGGTTGAAACTCCAGGCTGCTTCCTCCTTCTTCAGGAACTTAGGGTGTCCCTGTTACACTGCTCCCAAACACCAGGACTGGGGTGGGGGGTGTACCAGGTGAAGTGGGTCTTGGTTCCAAGCAGGTCAGATAGAGAGAGGTGGAGGGGCAGCTAGATTAGTGGGTCCTCGGGTTTCAGAGCAGAAGGTCAGGTTGCATTGCGCAGTGCATGCTGGGTAATGTAGCAGGGGTGGGAAGGGCTGCCTGCCCCCGTCCTTCATCCCCTCTCCATCCAGGCCATGCCCCCCTCCCCCCGTTTCAATATTATTAATCAAAGCAAAGCGATTTCACACCGTGTGCACTGTGCTCACCTCTGCTAGCTAGCTCCACCCCACTGGACACCCACCCACCCCCCAGTTTCTGTGGCCCGAGTGCGGGTAAAGTGTGTGGGTGGGTGCCGAGGTGGGGGGGGGGAGGAGAGAGCAGGCGAAATGGGATCAGGTTAAAAATCCCACTGGGGGTGCTTTTTAAACTAAAATCGCTGCAAAACTATGTAAAAACAGGTTTTATGTTAATACCAATACAAAATGTTCATTTTTTAATGTTATCATGGGGGGGGGGGGGGCGCAAGGCTGAATTTTCACCTAAGGCACCCAGTACCCTTGCACCGGCCCTCTCCCCGTGCCCACTAGCCTACCAGCCCTGCTGCTGGGAAGGGGAGCCCCCAAAAGGCTAGTCCTGTCTCTGCTCAGCTCCCCAGCAAGAAGTGTCTTGGGACTTTCAGCCAGGGCCAGCCCTAGGCATGTCATGTGCGTTGCACATGGCCCACAGCCAGACACCCCACCCCCTGAGGGCAGCTCATTTTCTGCCCGACTGCCATGGCCCCGCTGCCCGCAGTACCCCATGCCTGGGCTGGGCTGGAGGAGGCCCGGGTGCAGGTAAAGCCCACATTTATTTATTTATTTTGCGATATTTTTATCCTGCAAAACAGCAGCTCGGGGCGGCATCATGGGGCAGGGGGGGTCCCCATTCCTTACCTGCCTCTGCCTGCTAGTAGTGCTGCAGCAGTGGGATACCCATCGAACTGGGGGATAAAGCTGTTTGTAAACAAACAACTCCTCCCCATATGAGTGATCATAGGGTTATTACCTTGTAAAGAAGGTTCTTTGAGATGGCTTCTAACATTCTCAACTGGCTGTGCATAGCATGCTCACCCTATTTAAATAATACCCCACATGATGGTCTCGAGCTCCTCTAGTATAAAAAGCAATCTCCCCCCTCAGAATGACAGTTCTGTCCAACCCATGCGAGGCTGGAAGGGTGGGTGTTGTGAGAATGTTTTGCGCCATCTCAATGAATCTTGTTTACAAGGCAGCAACCTTCTGTTCGCTTCAAGTGGCTTCTCACAGGCCATTTTTACACGGTTCCGCCGGCCCAGGTGGGGGATCCGTGGGTGCACACGCATCCCCACTCACCCACACCCACAGAGCAACTGCCGTTTTCCCTGACTGCTCCATGCGTGGGGGTGAGTGGGGGGGGGGCATGTTAGGTGGGTGCACACGCACCCATTCACCACAGTCGTGCTCGCCGCGTCGTTCACACGGCTCCCCCACCCATGAACACGCAGAAATCTGCGTGTTTATGGATGGAAAAGGGGTGGGAGAAGCCCGTGTAAAAAGGGTCACATTCTCACAACTGTCTTATTTATACTATCTTAGGTAGGAATTTAGGATGTAAAGCAATATTTGTTCTATCTTGGATAATCTGCAAATATGGTTCTGAGAGTATTATGACTGCTATTTCACTAACTCTTCTTAATGAAGTTATTGCTAACTGGAATACTGTCTTTAAGCCCCTACCTCATAACCAGTTCATTTGCACCCCCCATATAATCAATTCACGCTGCCCTGGGGGCACAAATGAATTCATTATGGGGTGGGGGCAGCATGGATTGATTATGGGGGCACGACTGAACTGGTTATATATTTATTTATTTATTTATTAAAATTATACCCCGCCCCTCCTGCCAGGCAGCCCGGGGCAGCTAACAAAATCAGTCGATAAAAATACAATAAAATATATAAAAGCATTAAATAACGTATACAACAATACAACAATAAGATGGGGAGAACAAAACCCAAAACACTCTCTCTCCCCCACCCTTCTCCCTCACCAAACACCTGATGGAACAGCCAGGTCTTACGGTTCCTACGGAAACCTGGGAGGTCTGAGGCCAGACAGGCCCCCACCAGGAGGAAGTTCCAAAGGCGCGGCGCAGCCACCGAGAACACCCTGTCCTGCGTGGCCCCCTGGGAAACCCGGAGGACCTCCAACAGGGCACCCCCAGATGACCACAGGGGCCGGTCCAGAACCCGGGGAGTGAGGCGATCTCGCAAATAGACAGGGCCCAGGCCGTGTAAGGCTTTATAGGTCAGAACCAACACTTTGAATTGGTTCCGGAAGACTTTTGGCAGCCAGTGCAGAGATCGGAGCACTGGTGTAATGTGCTCCCGGCTACCCAGCCCCACCAGGAGACGGGCCGCCACATTCTGCACCAGCTGCAGCTTCTGAGCCATCACCATAGGTAGCCCCACGTAGAGCGCGTTACAGTAGTCGAACCAAGAGACTAGATATGTCTCTTTTCATGGCATAATGTGCTTAATAGGCTGGCTGCATTTTGGGTTTCTTGTGTGTTCGTTAGCAGCGCCCCCAGGCCTGCCAAGCTGGGCGGCGCCCCTAGGCCTGCCAGCGGGGGGGACACAAGGGGGGGGTCCATCTTGACTTTTTGGCCAGGGACCCATTCCACCCTAGCTATGCTCCTGCTACTGAGTGCAGCCGCCAGGTACACCGATTGCAGCTTGAACCACGGGTGCTAGCCCTCTGGCCGGCCCCTCTCCAGCTCTGGGCCACAGCACGGCAGGCCAGGTGAGGCCTCACCCTCTCCAGCAAAACAAGAATTTAAAAAACAGCAGCCAGACAGAGAGCCAACCAGCTCCCAGCAGCAGCTCAGCCGGTAAGGCTCCTGTGTGTACCCCAGCCCTGCCCCCCAGCTCTTCCCTTTGCAAGCTCAAGGGAGTTGGGGACTTCTTCCGGTTCAGGCAGGCAGGGAGCGTGTGTGTTTGTGAGTGAGAGAGTGCGGGGAGAAGTCTGCATGCGTGTGTGTGTGAGAGACGGGAGAAGCATGCGTGTGTGTGAGCGAGAGAGACTGAGGGGAGGAGAAGAGTACATGCGTGTGTGTGTGTGTGACTGAGTTGTGAGAATAGTGCATGCATGAGTGTGAGAGATGGGGGAGGAGTGCGTGCGCGTGTGTTTGTGTGAGACTGAGTGGGAGGGGGAAGAGTGTGTGTGTGGAGTGCATGCATGTGTGTGTGAGAGCGAGTGTGGGGGGGAAGAGTGCGTGTGTGTTTGAGGGATTGAGGGGAGAAGAGTGCATGCGTGTGTGTGTGAGAGAGGAGAAGAATCAAATATACAACTTAAAAGTTGTGCAACAACTGATATAGTAATGTGCTGATATATTAATCATACCACAGACAACCTGGAAATCTACAAAAAAACAACTTTACAGTTTAAAAAACTATTAAATGCACAACAGTTTTTAAAACAAAAACCTTTCCTCTCCAAAAATGTGTCACCAATTTTGACTCTAGCTTAAACTCCAAAAACCATACAAATTCATTACAATTACAATTAAAAAAAACATTCAATGCCATACATTGCAACAAGACATAAATGCCCCAAAGCATGGAAATTATTTCAGAATTTTCTAGGAATATTTCATATTTTATCAACAAATGTAATATATGTGCTTAGTTCCTTAACATACATTTATTAATATTTATCAATAACTAAACTTTAACATTTTTTCATTATTAAACTAGTATAATTTGACAATTAACAATTTTTTCAGACTGCATTAACTGTTTCTGCAGAACTGCATTCTATACTACTAATTGTATAAAGTTCTCTACACTGACATTGTTAGCAGTTTATTATATTAAATGTATACAATTTCTATTCGTGTAAAGGACAGAGTTAATCACTCTGAAAAAACTGTTCGTTGTTGAATTATGATAAAGTTTAATAATGAAAAAATGTTAGTTTAGTTTTCAATAAATATGAATGAGTATGTATGTTGAGGAATTAAGTACATATATACATTTATGTTGATGATGATAAAATGAAATATTCCTAGCAAATTCTGAAATTTCCATGCTTTTTGACGTTTGTCTTGTTGCAATGTATGACGCTGAATGTTTTTTGAATTGTAATTGTAATGAATTTGTATGTTTTTTGTAGTTTAAGCTAGAGTCAAAATTATTTTGTGACGTTTTTGAAAAGGAAAGTTTTTTGTTTTAAAAACTTGTGCATTTAACAGTTTTTTAAACTGTAAAGATTTTTGTTTTGGTAAATACTATGATTAGCTTAGGGTGCCCATCCTGCATTAAACCATGTGTGGCACTTGTATACTGGGGGGCTTCATAGATGGATCTAATTCTAGCCTGTGGGGCTAGGTAAAATATGAACAATGAAATAAAACTAACTCAAAGACTTTTAATTTGGGACCATAATGCACAATAAGTATATTACACAATTTTCACTCGGATTCCCCTAGTTTGGGACAAAAGCCTTAAACATCCAAATTCTCACATTCCAGGCTCACTTTCTGTATCTGTTTTTGTGAAAACTGCATAAACTTGAGGTTGGCTTGCACGAAATTGCCCCAAACATAATGAGCATGTTGATCAGAGTTCAGCTACCTATAGCTTGGCTTACCCAGCCCAAAATTATCCAAGTGGGGGCCTAAAGTTAGGCTCTGGGAAGTTAGAACTAGGTTAGGGCTCTTAACTAGTTGCTATGCACACACAGGGCGTTTGCTATTGAATTCGACCCTTTTGAAGCCAATGAATCTATGTATTTTGATGCATAAATAAGGATTTGGGTGTACCATTTAGCCTCCCGAATGAGGCCTTTACCTCTGAGGAAGGGGGAAGTAGACCTGGGAGTCCCCTTTATTCTTTAGTAAGGTAGTGAGGGCATTGATAACATGTTGCAGCTGCTGTTCAGGCCATTACCCAGCTTTCCCGTTAATCAAGGAGAGAAACATTGCTCGAGTGTAGCTGTCTGAGCTCTGGAGCACAGTGTGCAGCATTGTAGTGACACACACAAGCTGCTCTGCTCAGTCTAGTACTGTCTCCTGCTCTTTCATCTTCATGTGCTTAATTTGAAGAATACTGTGAAGGTATCCTCTACTGGCTCTTGGGCACCTGATGAATCATGATTTGAAGGGAGCGGTCTGTGTGCAAAGCTGTGTTTGCTGCTTGAAGGCTGCATACATATGCGGCACCAGTTCAGAGCTCTTAAGGCACGGGGCTGCTTTCTGTAGAGAGAGCTTGTCCATTGCTGACTTGAATACCACCATGGACAAATTAAAAATCCCTTTATAGTTATTTTAGATTAATAGATTTTAAGGCCAGAAACAATTATAAACGTCTAGCCTGCCTTCCCCTTAACACAGGGTTGCGGGGAGAAGAGTGCTGTTTCTGTGGGGCTGGTGAGGGTGGGGACAATGGCCTGGAACAGAGTCGTGATATGCTGAGAACTGTCCCCTCCTGATACACTCCCTCCCAGTTATAATAGTAGAGCCTATTCATTTAGAATGGGCTTCATAATTGCTAGCAGACATGAAGTACCGACTAAGTAAGTGGTTGAATAGAATGCCAAGTACTAGACATTTACACTACATTATTTTAAGGCCAAAAGTCTCTCAAACGACACTGTGTTCAGGAAGTCAGTGCCTGACTGTTGTTTATCCCTCGAGTGCCATTTGTAAGCAATGGAGAGGAAACGTACTTAATAGCTTTCATATGAGCCAATAAATCTACACCATACTGCATGGGATGGGAAAGGTTGCATGAATAAAGCCCCCAAGGGCCTCCTAGGTCTGGGGCCTTGAGCTAATAGTATCTCCTGCCTGACCATAACTTCTCATACAGGACGAGAAGCAATGGGCTTAAGTTGCTGAAAGGTAGATGAGAGATTAGGAAAAACTTTTAAATGGTAAGAATGACTGGGTGATGAAACAAGTTACCAAGGAAAGTTGGGTCATTTGCCCCTCTCTGAAAGTTCTTTGAGCTTAAATCAGGAGTGGGGAACCTTATTCCCAAGGACCAAATACAACCCTTCCCAGCTAGTTCCTGTTTGACCCCTTTCTAGTTCCTGGATGTGGGCTCTGGATCCAATCAGGTAATGGAGGCATGCACACCAGGACAGGGGACAGATCGGTGCCATGGATCCAGGATGTGGACTACTCTTGAGACCACACCTTAAACACCCCACCCACAACTTCCTTGTGATCCTCGGAGCTTGTACTAATTTTCAAAATGGCCCCTGGGAGGGAAAGAATTCCCCACCCTGGGCTAGAGAAATGCAGTCAGGGCTGCTGGTATAATTATATTAATCCTCTATCAATGCTAAAGAGGTGGAGTAAATGGCCTCTTAAGATCCCTTCCAGTTTCATGGTTATATAAATAGAAATCAATAAATGTCCGGTTTTGGTTGTTTTTTACTTTTGAAAGAGTGTGGTGCTTTTTATATACCTAACAAAGTTCTGTGCACTGAAGAGATGTGAATAGGCTGAAATCTCGTATGTGGGGCTTTGAGGACTCTTTCCTGGTTGTCCAGGGCAAGATGGTGAGTTGTCATCAGGTTTCTCAAGAACTACTTTACCTAGGACTGTTCATAGTCAAATATTCAGATCTCTTTCACTCTGCGCATGCTGCAGCCCTCGCTGTTTGAGTGATATTCTTAGATGCTTCTGCTTTCGGTGCAGGTGCTAATAACAATCAAAGGGTTAAAATTTGTATGAAACTGAATTTCCTGGCATTGTCACATAAAACTTCAAAACAAATCTAAAGATGTTACTGTCTGGACCACATCACCTTAACTCTGCCCTGTTGTAATGTCATTCAATAACTAGAGGTGCCATTATAACACATGCAGCCCTCAAAGGCATGTTGGATTCTTTTTCTAGGGTCACTTTGGGGTAGAGTTAAGGTTGCTGGAATGCCTTAACTGTGGATTTCCACAGTTAGTATGTTTGGGTTTCTGTGTTTGCTTTGGGAATAATATGTTTAGGTGCTGGTTAGTGATATTTGTAAATCAGAATATTAAAATCAAACCTACTATCAGTGTAACACACATATGGATTAAATTTACTATCAACTGGATATTGCTATATACTAGGGGTGTTTCTGCTGGAAGCTTGCAGGGATTTGTTCTTGGCCCAATCAACTGGGAGAAAATATAAAATTATTGGTTGGTAAAGCTTTAAGATGAGCCACATGCTGGAATGGTGAATAAAAGGTCAGAGAGTAATCAGGATTGCTTGTTAAACTCAACTGGTCTCATCTGGGCAGTTTAGCGCATCTAAGTGCAAAGATAGTACCACTCTAGCATCAATCATACATACTGAATGGAGCGCTGTGCCATGAGAGTAAGTTATTCTAAAGGACGGTCACATTGTAAATAATCAACTAAACATAAGGTTTGAGTGAGGTAGTGAAGAGAACTAGTGTGATCTTTGCTTGTGTCAGCAGGGGAATATTGAGCAAAGCAGGGTGACCAGGGTCTGTAGATGGTAGTACCTATGTACATGGCGTTAGTGGTGCCATGACTGGGACTTGCCAGTTCTGCAACCTCCTATTTATTAATTAAGAAAAAGTAAAGACTATTTTTTAGAGAAGAATGGTTAGAATGATGTGAGGTTTGGAGAATATGCTACCTCATGCTGAGACTAAAGTTTAGAGGTCGGAAGAGGTCCTTCAGAGATTTAGTCTGATCACCTGTGTAACACTCAGGGCTATGTATTACTATATCAATCCTACTGAAACACTGAATATGTTGAGAATACGGTAATGGGTGACTTCTTCCCAGTCCATAAACAGCCTGGGGAGATTTTGGATTGTGGGGGTTCTCTAATCTAGTAAAGGTGTAGATACAGTCAAGGGCTAGAAAAGCCAGAAAATTCAAAGAAAAGAGTTGGAAATTTAGCCATTGAATCAACCTATTTAGGTCTGTGGTGAAGTCATCACTAGCCATTTTTAAAGCAAGACTGCTCATCTTTCTAAAGCATGCTATAACTTAGCTAGAAGTTATGGGCCTGCTGCAGAAATGGTGAAGGCAGGCTAGAAGTTCATAATTGTTTCTGGCTTTAAAATCTATTAATCTAAAATAACTGCAAAGGGGTTTTTAATTTGCCCATGGTGGTATCCAAGTTGACAATTGGATGAGCTTTCTCTGCAGAAAGCTCTGTGCCTTAAATCTGTTAAGGCTTAAGAGATCTGAAATGGTGCTGCCTATGTATATGCAGCCTCCATGCTCTATACTAGTCACTGACACACACCCCAGAGTAATTCCCTATGGCAAGTTGCAGTTAGATGCTCAGAGGGCTCCACGCAATAAATCTCTGAGCCCTGGGCTCTCCAGTGAGCTGCAAGGCTGAATGACTGCAGACCTCCTAAAGGCAAAAGCAGGTGGGCTCGTGCTCATCTCTTTTGATGCAGCTCCCGCCCACTTCCCTCTTTTCAGTTCGCGTGTTTCCCTTTAAGGGGAAGCTTAATGGAAAAGCAAGTGCTTTCTGGAGAGTGAGACAAAGCAGTGTAACATTCACAGTATTAAACTTTAATGAAAACATGGCAGGCAAGCAGCCTCCAGCAGCACTCTGCAAGATACATATGTAGGGAGTGAGAATCCCTTGAGGGGCCTGGGAGGAGGGAGGAAAGCAGCTCCTTGGTGCAAGACAAGCATTAGAGCCAGCTTTGCATCCTCTTCCCCTTTTTTCTACTTCTCACCTTTCATCAGCAAACACCCCAACCCACCGAGGGCCTTGAGTGCTCCAGTGCCATACAGTCTCTGGCACAACAGGAATGTCCCTGGCCATCTCCAGACAGTAAGTGGCCACCTTAGGTATATTTTTCCAGGCTACTTATGAAAAATACATGTTGCAGGGCCCGCATAGGTGCCAATGCATTTTTCATAAGTGGTCTGGAAAAAATATACATAGGTGGAAACATGAGTTTTTCATATGTGGCCTGGAAAAATATACCTAAGGTGGCAACCCTAAGTGTAGGGATGAGCTTTGAAATGCTTACGTCCTATAAATGGGTTGAGTCCTGCAGTCCTAATTGCAGGGGGCTGCCAGGAGAGGATTTCTAGATTGGGCTGGCATATTGCAGAAGGTCCTTTTCTTACCCCACTTAAAGTTCCCTGAACAGCTGCTGTCACTTTTATTTGTTACACTTGAATTGAAATGTAGTTACCTAGTGCTACGTCTGACCAGCAGAGGGAGCCCACCCACTTCAGTTAACATTGACAAAGAGCCTTGAAAAGCTGGTTAAACCTTGTTCAGGGATTGGACACAGGGGCGTAGCTAGCTTGGGATGGGCCCAGGAACAAGAAATGTCAGTAGGCCGCCCTGCTTTTTTTCTGCCGGTGGTGAAGCCTCCGGCCTAGGGTCGCCTCCCAGCTCGGCCAGCCTAGGGACACTGGGTTGCTGGTGCTCAGGACTTACTTGCTCTCTGCAGAGTATGCAGAGTGCGGCTGGTGGCCTGTTGCTGGGCCCATCTGTCTTCTGGGCCAGCGGTGAGCTGGTCCCATGGTTCACTCTGCCCCTCGTAGCTCGCTCCCCGCACGCTGGGGCGGAGCACAGCCAGCAGCAGCAGCAGCAGTGCTATTGCTGCCCTGGCCCACCTGACCAGCCCTGGAAGCCGGGGGCTGGTGGAGCAGGGCAGGGCAGGCTGGGCCGGCTCAACGTGGGGAGCACCGGAGAGGGAAGGTGTTCGGCGGCAGCTCTACTCACGCCGCCGGGCACCTTCCCGCTCAGGCTGGGCCTCCCTTGAACCAGCCCTGTCTGTCCGGACCGGGTCTAGACTGGTGGGGAGGCCAACTTCTCTGCAACGCGGCACCATGGGAGATGGGGCAAGCCAAGCCATGAGGCTTGTGAGTGTGACCTGGCCTGATGCAGACTGTGGCATGGGGTCCCTCCCTCCAGTTACAACATTGTGTCAGACACAATATTGCAACCACGGGCAGGGAGGGGGCCCCCAGCCAGCTCAGGTAGCAATTTAAAAAGAAAAAAGTGTGGGAAAAGTGTGACTTAGCTACCTTGGATATTGGGCCCCCAGCCAGTACGGGCCCCGGGACAAATGTCCCTGTTGTCCAATGGTAGCTACGCCCCTGATTGGATGTCTCTATGTGAAGAACCTCGTTGGGCATCCTGGGTACAGACAGGCTGGCACAGGTATAGTAATAGAATTGCCAGGGTGCTATCTTCTTACTGATTTTCATCTGGCAATTCCAAGGATGGTTAATCTGTAGAGGGAGCCTTTCTATTGGTTTCCACTTGGACTCTGCCCCTAACTGCCATTGTCGATGCGCTTCAAATTGCCCTTGGCAAAGTGGCACTGGCAGGGTGCAAGCACTGTTCTGAATCTGACCCCTGCCTCTGGGTTTCCATAGACCTGACATCTCACATAATGACTCTGCTCAGCTCAACAATTAAGCTAGAGATACCCAACCTCCCCTGCTCCAATTCCATGCTGCAGTTCTTATCTGCAGAGCACAATCTCACACTGGCTGTGTGCATCTATCAATGAGCCATGAAGTTGAAAGCTCCTTCCCACCTAACATATGGGGCTGAAGATGGTTTTCTATTCCCAATTCCTTATTCGTTCCTTATTCACATTTCTTAATCCCAATTACCAAAGGTAGAAATACGTAGCCTCGAATAAGGAGCTGGGTTTGAGCTGGGATTACTGTGAAAAAACCTTTTCGGGTCACCCCACTTCACACCTCCCCGTCACGAGGAGACTCTCCTCATCTGCAAAGTCACGTCCAGCGGAGCTTTTCCGGGTGGTGAAAGACTTGGTCAGTCCTGCTTGCCTCCGCTTGGACCTGGAGCAATCCAGTGACCACTGTGACCGGTTTATCGAGTACTTTGTAGATAAGATCGCTCGCATCCGCCACGATTTTGGCACCACAGTTATTGCAGAGGATCATCTTGGGGCTATGGATGCCCCGTCCTGTCCTGTTTTGTGGGATCGGTTTCAGATGGTGTCGCCTGCCGATGTGGACTCCTTGTTGGGATCTGTTCGTGCCACTACCTGTGAGCAAGATCCATGCCCGTCCTGGCTGGTGAAAGCCAGCCAGGAGACGTTACGGCCGTTGTTGGCTGGGGTGGTTGGTGCCTCCCTTCGGGAGGGCAGGGTGCCTGACTGCCTAAAA
>QEPC01004304.1:4096888-4146081 GCA_003113815.1 Sphenodon punctatus | reverse complement strand
GGGGACAGCCATGGGAGGGGGAGCGGGGTAGAGGGAGCAACTCCCCTTCATGTGCACACACTCACCCACCCACACACCCTTCTCTCTCTTACACACCTCTCACACACACATTCATTCTCTCAGATACACATTCATTCATTTGGTTTCTCACACATGCTCTCACCTCTCACCCCCCCATTCAAACTCACACACACACTTTCACCTCTCTCTCTCTTTCGCACACACCCATTCAAGCTTACACTGTAATACACACTTTCATCTCTCTCTCTCTCTCACACACACACACACCCATTCAAGCTTACACACACGCTTTCATCTCTCACCCCCAATCCCCATACTCTCACACATGATGCTCTCACCTCTCTCTCTCACACAGACACACACACATTCAAACTCACACGCACACACACTCACGCTGTGCCTGCACTGCTGCCTCCTCTGCTCCGGTCCCAGCCTCCACGCAGGAGATCCTCAATTCATCCAGTCATCCTGGTGGCAAGGGACCCGCCGTCCGCCGCCCTCACCGCCTGCTCTCCCCATGCTGCCTGCTCTGCTCCGCCGCCGTTCCTTGTGCCGAGTCCGACCTCAGGCTCTTCTCGACTTAAGTTCTCCACACAGCAGCACAGCAAGCCAGCAGCAGGTAAGCAGCCTGCTGCTCGGCGCGCTGTGTCCATGGGTCCTCTCTCCCTCACGGAAGTTGCTTTCATGCAACTTCCAGGAGAGAAAAGGAGGGGCCAGGCAGCACTGCGAGGAGGAAGGAGGAGGAGGTGGGCCTCACCTCAGCTGTGGGTGGGTGTTCTGGGGGTGGGGTGGGGGGCCCCGCAGTACCGCTTCTGCCTGCCAGTGCAGTGCGGCGCTGCACCAACCCGAGTCCCCTCCCCCATTTAAAAAAAATAATTCTACACTCAACCCCCCCCCGAACAGGCCCCCCAAGCGCGGGGCCCTGGGCAGCCGCCCCTAGCCACCCTGCGGTAAGGTTGGCCCTGAACCCTGCACTACCTCTCCATGCCCCAGCCTGCACTTCTGACAAATGCAAAGCACAGATGGATTCCCTCTCAATTTGTGGTCACCACAGTGGAGCATGCCACTAGCAGGAGGTGGCTCCTGCTTCGGCGCCAGGTACATGCCTTCTCCAGTCAACAACAGACCATGCTTGCTGAGGAGGATTGAATCCCTGCAAGGGGAGATGGTGCATGCAGAGACTCGGATTACTGCACAAAAACCTTTTCGGGTCACCCCATTTTACACCTCCCCGTCGCGGGGGGACTCTCGTGAAGGACTCTGGCCAGACCCCTGCCCAACCCAGACCGCAGTTTTGGCGTGCCAGCCTGGCGCGTGCGCGCATGCACGCACGCACACACATGCTATCTGCTATATACATAGCCTTGAATAAGGAGCTGGGTTTGGGCTGGGATTACTGCGCAAATCCTTTTTGGGTCATCCCACTTCACACCTCCCTCTCACGGGGGGGACTCTGCTCAAGAACCCATGCCAGACCCCTACCCGACCAGGACTGTGGTTTTGGCGTGCCAGCCTGGCATACGCTGCCCCACATCACCTCTCTGCTTTCTGCCATATACATAGCCTCGAATAAGGAGCTGGGTTGGGGCTGGGATTACTGCGGAAAAACCTTTTCGGGTCACTTCACTTCACACCTCCCTGTTGTGGGGGGACTCTCCTGAAGAACCCGCGCCAGACCCCTGCCCGACCCAGACCGCAGTTTTGGCATGTCAGCCTGGCATACATGGCCCACCCACCCTGCTATCTACTATGTGCAAAAACCTTTTCGGGTCACCCTACTTCACATCTCCCCATAGTGGGGGGACTCTCCTGAAGAACTCTGGCCAGACCCCTGCCCAACCTGGACTGCGGTTTCGGCGTGCCAGCCTGCCATACACCCCATCCCCAGGCATCTTTCTGCTAAATACCTTGCATTAAAGGAGAAGCTGGATTTAGGCCAGGATTACAGCACAAAAAGTATGGGGCAAAATCCTCTTGGCATCATCCCACTTTGCCCATCTCTGTCATGGGGAAAGTCTCCCGCAAGAAGCCTGGCTTTACCTCTGGCTGATGTGGAGCTCTCTTTCTGAGTGCCAGCATGGCTTCTCAGCACCATCTCTGCATACATGGTCCTGAAACAGGAGCTGGGTATGATCTGGGATTACTGGGCAAAATCCGTTTTGGGGGACCTTGGTCAACATCTCCCTTTCAATGGTGGAACTCTCTTGTAAAACCATGGCCAGACCCTTACTTAACCCAATCAGGGTTTCTGTGTCATGCTGGTATCTTTCCCTTCTGCCCCGCCCCACCTGTGTCTGGTAAGTACATAGACTTGAATAAGGAGCTTGGTTTGCGCTGAGATTACAGGACAAAATCCCTTTTGGGTCACCACAGTTCACACGCCTCTGTCATAGGTGGACTCACTCTCAGAAGCCTGGGAAGACCCCTGCCCGACCCTGAATGTGGTTTCTGTGTGGCAGCGTGGCATATGACTTTTCTAGCCTGAATTTACTAAATACTAGCCCCCAACAAGGTGCTGTGATTGAGGTGCAATTACAGGGGAAAAAACCTTTGGAACAAACCCAATACACATTATTCTTTCATGGGGGGGCAGGGCTTTCCCACAAAAGTTCAGGAAGACTTGTGCCTCACCCAGAGTTCGTTTTCTGCATGCAAGATGGGTATATAACCAGGGACCCATGTTGACTGTGTTGCTGCAATTTGCAGTGATTTTTGCAGAATCAGTCAATCCTCACAGCGCCAGGCTGAAATTGCAGTGAAACTGCAGTGGGAGCTGTCTGCAGGAATTTTAAATCCTGGCTCAGGCATAAACTTGTCGTCTGACCCCAAACTAAAACTGCTGCTGCAGCTGCCGTCTGTCAGGGAGGTGTGACCATGAGCCGAGGGTAATAGGCCCCTGGGAGATGAATTGTGGGTGGGTAGGGTCTGAAGACCCTGTGTTTGGGTGAGGGAGGTCTGGGGTTTTAATGAGGTGGGAACTCCTGTTAACCATCCCCACCCAGGATTATCCCCCACCTGCTATCTGTAAACTCCCAATTTACTGCATTCAAGCCAGAAAGTGTACCTGAGCTCTCGCATCCTCATGAGTGTCTCATCCCTTGTCTCTCACTCTGTTCCTCCTTCCCTGTCTCCCCTCCCCCTGTCTTCTTTAGACTGTAAGCTCTCAGGCAGGGACCGTGTCTTTCTTATTCTTTGTAAAGCGCCAGGTACATTGCTGGTGCTATATAAATGCTCATAATAATAATAATTAATAATTAATTAATAATTCTGGGGTGCTGTAATTCCAGAGCATTTGAGTCGTGTTTGATTAGTGATTCTATGTCAAACCTGTTGCAGATTTGCTTCCCAGCATGCATAGTTATGCAAATCAAGTTAATTATGCAAATATTAATGGTCGCGGTGAATTTGCAGAATTTGACTTCACTGACTGCAGAATTTAAGATTTTTTGGTGCAGTGAACTTGGGTCTCGTCACAGCCCCCAACAAGGAGCTGTGTTTGAGGTGCAATTATGGCCCTTTTCAGACAGACACTCCAACATAAATGCAATGGGCGTTGCATTTTTTATACATGTTGTAGGGCACCCATAGAGCACATCTGCAGCACTGCACCATGTATAAAAATGCAACACCCATTGAACCTGTGTTGGAGCGTCTGGCAGAAAAGGGCCTATGAGACAAAATCCCTTTAGGGTCTCACCGAGCCACATGTCTCCGGGGTGGGGGACTCTCTCCAAGAAGTCTTGGAAGCCCTCTCCCTTGCCCAATCCAGAGTTTAGTTTGTTCATGCCTGCCTGGCAGCTAACATCCCCTCTGGTCTCAATAAGGAGGCGCGTTTGAGGTGGGATTGTGAGGCAAAATCCTTTTCTGATCTCCCCAGTCCACACATCTCTGTAATGGATGGACTCTCACCAACAAGGGTGGGCAGATTCCTTCTCTACCCAAACCTCTGGTTTTGTGTGCCAGTCCTTTCACCCTGCAACCCAGCATGTGCACTGAGTAAGGAGCTGGGTTTGTGCTTGGGTTACAGGGCAAAATTCTTTTTAGGTCACCCTAGTACATCCCTGTCAGAGGGGGACTCTCCCCAAGAAAGCTGGATAGACCCCTGCCCGACCCTGAGCTATGTTTCTGTGTGACAGCCTGGCACCTAGCATTCTCCCCGAGCTAGTGTGTGCCAAATACATCGCTCCGAATAAGCAGCAGTGCTGGGGCTTGGGTAAGCAGGGAACATCCTTTTTGGGTCACTGCAGTCTGCATGTTTCCTCCCTGGGAGGAGTGACCTCAGTAACCCTGTTCACACCCCTTCCCGACCCAGAGCTCAGTTTCTTCTTGCCAGCCTGGCATCTCACAGCCTCCCTGCCCTGTGTCCTGATTAGATAATCCAAAATAAGGATAAACCATCCAGCACCTGGAGTTAACAGTCGTAGGTAATACTGCCTACTAGTCTCTGTTCCTCCAGCTGTTCAACCTGGCCTGAACTTCATTATGAATACTTAAGAGTTCTTAAATTATTTAATAGTTCTTTTTTTGTTGTTTTTGTTCAGTCAATAATGAACCTGGCCTTCCCATGAAGGCTCAGCGCAGCTAACAAGAATGTAAAAACATGAAACATACATAAACATATATAACACATACAGCTCTTTTAAAACTCCCCCAAAAGCCCACCCACCAACCCTCTCCCCATTTTCTTCACCAAATACCACCCAACTCTATCCAAGCATGCACGATGGCTGACCAAAGGAAAAGGTCTTACACCTGTTCTGAGTACCTGAGTGTGAGGTTTTCCCCGACAGGTATTTTTTTGTATATATACCTGTACGTGTCTTTGCTGATGGTTTTATATGAAATTCACACTGCAAAGACATGGCTTGGAACACTATCTTTAGCTTTTGCAAACTCTATTTCTGTTGCTGGGATGTCCACATCCTATATTTTTCATTTCCAAAAGACCATCATAATAACTCCAACTTTCACTCTCTCCAAGTTTGTGGTAACATACAAAATGTTGACCAATATTGTATGTTCTCCCGACTACTTTGTACCTGTAATAACAAGGTCTTTGTTTTAGTGAATTCTCTTAACAATTTGCAGATATGTTAAGTGTGATTAATTAATCAGGACTGGTGAACTAGCAAAATTCCATCTACTTACATACAAATGACCAAAATATAGGTTACGAAAAAAGGACTTTGGCGGGTGAAGGGACTGATGTACTGTCTCTGAAATGCCAGCGATTGACAAATATTGGAAAGCATGGTTCGGTCATCTGATATCAAGATAGATATGCTTATAGTGTCATTGCAACCTTCTAATAGGGTTGAACAGTTCAGATCAGTGTGTGTAAATACACACACACACACACACACACACAGAAAGCCCTTTTTTAAAATGGTGGAAGCAACAGTGTTGTCACCATTTTTCAAAAGGGCATATGCAGAATGATCTGGTGGCCTTTTGCCAAATGCAAAGTGATTTTCTTTTCCTTTTATAAAAAATACTGTAATAAAAGAAAAAGAAGAGAAAATCAAATGTATTTGCAAATCATTTTTTTAAGAAAAAAAAATTATAAGGAAGATGATAATAAACGGAATTGGTTGCCATCTGACCAGCCCTACTTTCTATATGGCCTCATGGCTAGAACATAACTTTGTAAAAAATACCAACTTACTGAATGTCATCTATGTAAATCTCTGGTGGAAAGAGACAGAGTACAGTTTTTCCACATCTTCTATGATCAGTCCTCATGGCAAGTGTTATAAGTAGAATGCATGGCTTTCCATTTATGAACTGTCGTGTACTCAGTTCCCGCTGTTGACAGCATTTTCTCATTTTGACACTGGAATTTTATTTTTTAAAAATTAATTTGCTACAATGGAGAGACAGACCCAACCACAGTATGTTGATACTGGAAGGCATTATTGCATCATTTTCTCTGCAGTCTCTTATGATTTCGTACCATTTCCAGAAATGAATGCAGGGTTTTGCATACAGATGGTTACAGCATTGTTTACCATTGGAAAACCACAAGGGGAATATGGCAAAACTATGAATCACATTTCTTCCATAAAGCAGACCTACAGGCAAAAGAGTCTCTTTAACTGATCAGTACAGGGAGGTGTGAAGTGGGGTGACCTGAAAAGGTTTTTGCACAGTAATCCCAGCCCAAACCCAGTTCCTTATTCGAGGCTATGTATATAGCAGATAGCCCGGGGGGCGGGGGGGGCGGTATGCCAGGCTGGCACACCGAAACCGCGGTGCGGGTCAGGCAGGGGTCTGGTCAGAGTTCTTGAGGCGAGTCCTCCTGCGACGGGGAGGTGTGAAGTGGGGTGACCTGAAAAGGTGTTTGCGCAGTAATTCCAGCCCAAACCCAGCTCCTTATTTGAGGATATGCAGATAGCAGAGGTAGGTGGGGCAGTGTATGCCAGGCTGGCACGCCAAAACAGCGGTCAAGGTCGGGCAGCGGTCTGGCGTGGGTTCTTCAGCAGAGTCCCCCCAAGATGGGGAGGTGTGAAGCGGGTCTGATGCAGGTTCTTTTTGTTCATGTCTACCTTTGATAATTGGGATTAAGAAATGTAAATAAGGAACTGGGAGGAAAGGCTGGCCCACTCCAGAGTTACTAGTTTGAGATTTTTGTCTCCAGATCTGGTGGCTTTTTTATCCTTATAGAGACATTTCTGAGGGCCCACCAGGAAGTCTCTCCAATGCATTTTCTGGAGACTTGAATTATACTGCCAAACAATCAGCGGAAGAGGAGAGCTCAGGAGGGCAGGCTGGCCTTCCTCAGGGTAGGTGAGGGGGCCTAGCAGCGGTAGCCACTATGCCGGCCCAGCACAGATACCGAGACCAAATGGGGAGGGGGAGAGAAGAGACAAGATGGCTGCCTGAGGGGAAGCTGAGAAGGCCCTACAGAAGAAACAGTTAGAGCAGAGCTGCCATCACAGGCTGCCTAAAGAGGATTGAAGAAACCCAGAATGGGAAGCACCTGGGCTAAAAGACCAGACTGAGCAGCTGAATTTGTAGCCACCTCAGTGGTACTGCTGAGAAATGCCCTATAGAGAAATGTCTTAGAGCCTCATGGTGCCTGAAGGTGTCCAGCAGAGAACGGGAAAGAGCTGGCCACCCAGGTGACTGCTAGGGGAAAGATGCCCCATAGAGGACAGAGTCCCATAGAGGAGAGAGAAGGCCTGGTAGAGCTCCCGGGAAGGGTGAGTACGTACGCTCCCACAGTCTGTGCGAAAGGAGGCACTTCCAACAACCCTGAATACAGCCATTAAACAGTAAGTACTGTTGAGGCCTTGCTCCAGGAGGGGGCAATTGAGCCCCTGACTCTGTCGGAAGAGAGCCCCCTCTGCACTTTGCCTTTTCTTTCTGGCAACTCACAGTTGCCCCCAGCCAAGGACAACATGGAGAAACCAGCCATCGCTGGACATGGGACACCCTTGGGGAACAGGGACAGCTGGTGGGTGGGGTGCCTGGTTTGATTTTATTTAAAAGTTACTGATTGTTGTATTATGGTGGTGTTTCAAAATTAATAAGTGTCCTGCATATTTCCCCAAGATCTACAGTAAAACTGCCTGTGTAATGGTGGTCCCTGGGTAGGCTTAGGGTAGGGAAATCACTGGTGGGGAGTTCTTTAAATTATTTGTACACTCAGCTTTGTACAATGATTCCCCAGGGCAGAGGCACTAAACCACCAGAACCACACTTGTTACTCAGGACCCCCCCACCCCCACCCCCACTTGGAAGGCTTACTAAAAAAAAAAAAAAGTAGCATGAGCTGAAGGTCTCAAGAGGAAAGGTGGTAGTATATACCTGCTCCTGGATCTGTGCCACTGTCAGGGGAGGTTGCACTAATTTGCAGTTAGATAGGTTGTTAAATTATTCAACACAGAGCATCTTACAGTGGAAGAACCTTGGTGAAGGACTAGAAGCAAAGGACAGGAAAGAAAAACAAACCACCTGTACATATGAAAAAGTAGATGGGGCTGCAATCCAATTAATATTTATATACTTTGTATGTAGTAGTTGCTGTCTGAGGTCACATATGTAAGTCTTAAAATGAGGTTATGCAAGCAAAAAGGTTGAGAAACACTAACCTAGATGGTGGAATTATGATAATGCATCTCTCTGGAATTTAGCCCCTTATTGCTCCATCTGGAGACTTCTCATGATGCATCTGGTGACTTTCTCTGAGTGTCCTTCGGCAACACTTTTCCCCACCTTGTTACATAAAGGAGCTCAGCTGCTCAGCAGGCCACTAGTGTAGTAGACAAAAATAAACATTGGTCTTAGCCTGGAACTAATTCTAACAAAAAATATTCCACTTGTATCTTACATAAGACAATCTACTGCGCACAATATTCAAAATATAGGGCAATCCAATCATGCAAAAAATTTAGTTGCAGGTTTTTAATATAATATTATTGAAACCCTGTTTTGCTGTCTTTGAATTTGTGTTGACTATTCACATTTTGCATAAAGTTTCGTGAGTTTTTAAAAAGTAAACATTGAATTTCAGATGCCCAGTGTTCTAAAACGGGCATCCCAAGGGCACAACTGTGTCAGTTGGTCTACTACTAAAGTAGACCAACTGATACAGCTTTTTGACGATTTACTTATAGGTGGAACTACAATCGATCTCACAACTTCGTCATCAGTTCTTATGGAGTTATCCTCAATGTTAGAAGAAAAGAAAAGAACTTCTGAAAATGCAAAGTAGAACATCCAGCCTTTGGATTATGTACCTGTACAAGGCTGATATTGCCAAGGCATTCATGACAGCAGAAAGGACTGGAAACTGAATGTTACATTTACATGCTTTATAACTCATGCTTCCTTTCTTAGCAAGTGTCAAACACAATTATTATGCCAAATGTGCTAGAGTGTATGTTCAGCAGATGAGAGGACTTAAAGAACAGTATCCAGATGTTGACAATGTGGTGATGGAGGGTCACTGTACTTTAAGGAAGCAGGAAAAGGTGTGTGGGGGGTGGTCGAACAGATATATTTATAGAGCAAATGCATGAAATCTACCAAAAGCCGGGGAGACAACACATGGCGGACGAATGACAGAGAGCCAGCAATAGTTGCGGATTTTGAGTCACTCTGCATGCACTGAAGTCATCTATGCTCTGAGTACCTTGACAGGGGTTGTACAAAGCAGTGGAAAGCAGCATGTTGACCTTTCAGATGCAAGAATGTCAAGAGATTTGAGACACTTCAACAAGATCCTAAACTTTTGCTAACTGAGTCATGATCCATTTAATTCCAGCTCCTCTGATTTGGTTAATATTTTCAGTAGTATAATGGATAGTCAGCAAAAAGTTAATGCGCATAAAGCAGAGGAGATCGGGATGGAAGTGATGCTGGTGGGTGGGGTTGGAGGGCTAGGGGTGGGGGAGGTCCCCATCATTGATGGGGTTTCCCCCTCATTGGTCCCTCAGGTTCATAGTCTGGTGTTCCTCGATTCACAGTTCCGCTTGGATGCTCAGGTGACAGCTGTGGCAAGGAGCACATTTTGCCAGTTAGTTACATCTGGCGTGGCGGCTTCGGCCGTATTTCTCAGTTTCTGACCTGGCCGCTATCATCCATGCCTTCAGCACCTCAAGATTACACTTCTGTAATGCACTCTACATGGGGCTACCCTTGGTGATGGTTCAGAGGCTGCTTGCGCAGAATGTGGCAGCTTGCCTCCTTGCAGAGATGGGTTGCCATGAGCATATAACACCAGTGCTTCGTTAACTGCATTGGCTGCCTATAGTCTTCCGGGCCCAATTCAAGGTGTTGGTTCTTACCTATAAAGCCCTAAGCAGCCTGGGCCCCACCTACCTGTGGGACTGCCTCACCCCCCAGGTCCTGGATTGGTCCCTGCGGTTGGCTGGGAGTGCCTTTCTTGAGGTTCCCGGAGTTTGTAGGTTGAGGACGATGGAGAGGGTGTTCTCAGTGGTCATCCCGAAGCTGTGGAACTCCCTCTTGGTGGAGGTTAGCCTGTCCCCAGATCTCTCCTTCTGAAGGAAGTGTAAGACCTGGCTATTTCACCAGGCATTTGGTGAGGGAGAAAGGGTAGTGGGTGGTTATTGGTGGGTTGGGAGGAATGGAGGGGGGGGGGGGGAGGATTATCCTTTAGACTGCTTTGTTTTATCTGTTGTTGGATTTTATGGTGTACTTTCTGTGGTTTTATTTTATTTAAATTTGTAAGCCGCCCCAAGCTGCCGATGGCAGGATGAGGTGGGGTACTAAATATTTGAAATAAATAAATTAGAGGACAAACTTACAAACAAATCTTTCTCAAATACCTCTCAACAAATACCTCTTTAAAGGAATCACAACATTACTTTGAATGAGTTGTCCACATTTCCACCTGCCTTGTTTGATCCTGCAATGCAGTTTATGAGGAAGCCTGACCAGACATCTTTAGGGAAAATTCTTGATGCCACGACTGTTAACAGTAGTTATACCACATCTGGAGAAACTTGTTACGTTTTCAATGGTGGAGCACTACTGCACATAATTCCCTGGACAAAAGAGGGCACATTTGTAGATGTCCTGAGATAGTATGGAACTTACATCGGCAAACATTATGGAACAGTGTATGTGGAATGTCCACTACTAAAGACATGGAGCATCAACGGCATACAAAGCAATCATCACTGGCAGTAATGTTTGATGAGAACTCTCCAGTGCTTGTAAGTAAAGAACTATTTCTCTCTAACAGTGAAAACAAACAGCATTTCATGCACATGCTTGGGAACCACCTACAGAGCAAAGGTCACACTGTGGCTCATGCAAAAGCCAAAGCCGACACATTCATTGTGAAAACAGCTTTACAATTAGTGGAAAATGGGCATGTGACAGTGGCTGCTGCTAAGGATATACTAATCCTTCTCTTACATTATGCTAAAGGGAACATAGGGATGCAGTCTCCAACATACAGAGAAAATATTGGTGACATTAAAGCCATGCAAGAAGCAGTAGGTGTTGAGGGATGCAAAATTATCCTTTTTGCTCATGCTAAGCCTGTCACAGGTTGTGATACAACTAGTTCTGTGTTTGGGAAGAGTAAACAGGGGCGGCTCAGGGCAGCTGCCCCAGACCCAGCTCCTGGGGGGCCCCCACACTCAGGATCCCCAGCTCCCGGCCTGACAGTGGCCGGGAGCTGGGGATCCTGAGCACAGGGCCCTGACCACATCTCCCCTGACAGGAAGCGGAGTGGTGGGCACGGATGAGGCAGAGGCCCTGCCTCTCCCACGCTTTGTGCCCCCCGACCCTTCCGCTGCCTGTCAATCTCTCGGCCAGGGGAAATGTGGGAGAGGCAGGGCATGTTTTTAATATATTTAATATATTAATAACATGCAACTATATCTTTTTGCGTGATGGATTTCCTAACAGCAGTAGCTGTAAGGAAGTTAAATATACAACCACTCTCCATTATTAACAGGGGACTGCTGAAGCCCCGATTTTTGAGGAAACCGCTTGAGCTACATTTCTGACAATTTATCCATGGCTATAATTTTTGAGGACCAAAATATGCACAAAGTTTGAAGAAGATCCATCAGGAAAATAAAATGTTATGACTGTTTAAAAGTTAATTGGTTGTGGTCAAAATGCAATGTCCTCATGATTTTGAATCATCAATATCTCCTCCCCCTGGATGAGTTGAGCCCCCATACGTCACAGGCTTGGAGCATGAGATCAGTAACAACTGCTTCTGTAATATGATAGTGATTGGTGCACCCAAAACAGAGTTATTGATGAATTTAAAATCGGTTCTGCTGGCTCACGCATGCGCAGTTGAGCAGCTGCTGACCGGCAAAACACAGCATAAGGAAAGTTACGTGACTCTACTTTTTAAAATCATGTAACTTTATCAGAAGCCAGCTCTGTCTCAAAGACTTTAAGCTCTAGTCAGTTTCATGTCAATTACCCACTTGCCTCAGAAAGACGGCAAGAGGACGCTCTAGTCAGCTTCATCTCAATTACTCCCCTGGCCTCACTCTGTACTTTTGACTCCCTATGAAAATTCTGCAAGTTTTCAAAATTATTATTAACAAACATTTATATAGCGCCAGCAGTGTACCTGGCACTTTACAAAGTAATAAAATAGACATGGTCCCTGCCCCTAGGGCTTACAATCTGAGAGACAGGAGCTGGGGGAGAGACTTAGGAAGGGGAACAGAGGGAGAGACAAGGGGTCTAACATTCATGAAGATGCGAGGTCTCAAGTGCACGTACTTGGCTTGGTTACGATGAGAATGACAGCAGGCAGGTCCATGTTGCAAGGATAAGGGTAAACCGATCGTAGGTATAGGAATAGTGGCTCAGCAGGATAAAGAGTCAGACAGAGCAGAGCGAAAGAGGTGAGTTTTAAGGAGAGATTTGAAGGTATGAAGGGAGGGGGCAAGGCGGATGTGGACAGGGAGGGAGTTCCAGGCATGGGGGGCAGCAAGTGAGAAGGGACGAAGGCGCTTAGGGGAGCAGGGAAGGCGTGGAAGGGTGAGAGAAGGGACAGAGGAGGAGCGAAGTGCACGGGCTGGAGTATGGAGGGCGATAAGTGCAGAGAGGTAGGGGGGAGCAAGGTTGTGAAGAGCTTTATAGGTGAAGACTAGGAGCTTGTGCAGGATTCGTTCAGGAAGGGGAAGCCAGTGAAGCGAAGAGAGGAGGGGCTGCACATGGTCGAAGCGACTGGCGAGGTAGATGACCCTGGCAGCAGAGTTTTGGACAGAGATGAGGGGAGAAAGGTGAGACCGGGGAAGGCCAGTGAGAAGGAGGTTACAGTAATCGAGGCGAGAGATGACCAGAGCATGAACAAGAGTTTTGGCAGACGAGACAGAGAGAAAAGGGCGAATCTTAGCAATGTTATGGAGGGAGAAGCGACAGGATTTAGCAACAGAGTCAATGTAGGGTTTAAAAGAAAGGGCTGAGTCAAAGATGAAGCCTAGGCTACGGGCTTGGGGGACAGGCAGGATGGTGACTCCATCAATAGTTATTGACAGTGAGGAAGGAGAGGAAGGATGAGGGGGGAAGATAAGGAGTTCAGTTTTAGCCATGTTGAGTTTGAGTTGACGTTGAGACATCCAGGTAGAGATGTCAGAGAGACAGTTGATGAGACGAGCTTGAACAGAGGGAGAGAGAGAGGGAGTAGAGAGATAGAGTTGAGTGTCATCAGCATAGAGGTGGTATTGGAAGCCATGGGAGGCAATGAGTTTGCCTAAGGATGAGGTATAGATCGAGAAGAGGAGAGGGCCAAGAACAGAGCCTTGAGGAACACCAACTGAGAGGGGGAAGGAGGAGGAGGTGGAGTTGGAGAGAGACACATTAAAGGAGCGGTCAGAGAGGTAGGAGGAGAACCAGTTATGGACAGAGCCACAAAAGCCAAGGGAGTGAAGGGAATCCAGCAAGAGTGAGTGGTCAACAGTATCGAAGGCAGCAGAGAGATCAAGGAGGACAAGAATGGAATAGAGACGTTTAGATTTAGCCACCAGAAGTTCGTTGGTGATCTTAGCGAGAGCTAAGTTACAGACTTTCCACTTGGTATGAAAACTTGCAGACTTTTGACTCCGTACTTTGAAAAGTTTGCAACTTTTGAAAGGTTGCACACTTTTCACTCCTATGAAAAGTTGCAGACTTTTCAGAGTCAAAAGTACAGTCAAAAGTCTGAAAGTTTTCATACCGAGTGAAAAGTCTGCAAGTTCTCAAAAGTTGCAGACTTTTCACTTAATATGAAAACTTGCAGACTTTTGACTCTGTACTTTTAAAAGTCTGCAACTTTGGAAAAGTTGTAGACTTTTCACTCCTATAAAAAGCTATAGACTTTTCATGGAGTCAAAAGTACAAAGTCAAAAGTCTGCAACTTTTCATACCAAGTGACAAGTCTGCACCTTTTCAAAAGGTGCAGACTTTTCTTATGGAGTCAAAAGTAGGGAGTGAGGCCAGGGTAGGGGTGGGGGTTAATTGACATGAAAGTGACTAGAGCTTCCTCTTGCTGGCTTTCTGAGGCAAGTGGGTAATTGACATGAAACTGACTACAGCTAAAGTCTTTGTGACAGAGCTGGCTCCTGATAAAAGTTATGTGATTTTAAAAAGTAGAGTCACGTAACTTGCATTATGCTGTACGCTCGGGCTTCCCTTTTCCCCGTGCCCCCAGGCAGGCAGGCTTGGCAGCTTATGGAGGGGGCATGGAGGGAGAGGAACTATGCCCCTCTCCCCCCTCACTGGCCTGGTGCTGCAAGTTCTGCTGCCCCCACTAGGGGACACTGGGGCTACTCACATGTTTCTTGTCTGGGCATGCTAGGACTACATTTCCCATCATGCCCAGACAGGAACAGCAAGATGGCGGCGGCCCCCCGTGTGTCCTGCAGCGTCACGGGACCTTTTGAAAAACTCAACCTCCTGTGAGGCTGCAAGTGGTGGTGGTGTTTGCGTGTGTGTGCACGTGACAACAGTGCATGTGTGTTTGTGAGACGGGGGGGAGAAGAGTCTGTGTGCATGTGTGTTTGTGAAAGTGGGGGGAACTGTGTGCGTGTGTGATTGTGTGTGTGTGAGAGAGAGTGGAGGGGAGAAAAGTGCATGTGTGCATGTGTGTTTGTGAGAGACAGAGTGGGGGGGAGAAGAGTCTGCATGCGTATGTGTTTGTGAGAGTTGGGGAGAGAAAAGTGGATGCGTGTGTGTTTGTGAGAGTGTGTGTGGGAGAGACATAGAGATTGAGTTGGGGGGGGGAGAAGAAGTTGGGAGAATCTTTCCCCAAACACCTCCTGTTTTGATGTGGAGGCTATGTTTAAAAATAAAAAATAAAATCACACACCAAGTTCCTCCTCAAAATCCTTTTACACTAGGGTTAGATAGATGGGGATAATCATTCCCATTGACCCTAATATAAACAACTAACTTCATATATGAACAACTTGTATATTTTACAGAACTTTTAACTTAAAAGTTGTGTAACTTTTAACTTAAAAGTTGTGCAACAACTGATATATTAATGTGCTCATATATCACATTGCACAAAACATGGAAATTCACCAAAACAAAAAACTTTACAGTTTAAAAAAATGTTAAATGCACAACAGGTTTTAAAACTAAAAACTTTCCTCTTCAAAAACATCACAAAATTATTTTGACTAGCTTAAACTGCAAAAAACATACAAATTCATTACAATTAAAAAAAACATTCAACTCCATACATTGCAACAAGACATAAACACCAAAAAACATGGACATTATTAAACTTTAATTTATGATCATAATTTGACAATGAAAAATTTTTTTCAGAGTGCATTAACTGTCATTTACATGTATACAAATTGCATACACTTTATACAATAAACTGTTAACAGTGGCAGTGTAGAGAACATTATAGAATTCGTTGTACAGAATGCAGTTCTGTAGAGAGTTAATGCATTCTGAAAAATATTGTTCATTGTCGAATTGATAATAAATTTTAATAATGAAAAAATGTGAAAGTTTAGTTATTGATAAAAATGAATAAAAGTATGTATGGTAAGGAATTAAGTACATATTACATTTATGTTGATGAGGATTAAATATTCCTCAAATTTTGAAATAATTATCATGTTTTTTGGTGTTTGTCTTGTTGCAATGTATGGAGTTGAATGTTTTTTAAAATTGTAATTTGTATGTTTTGGGGAGTTCAAGCTAGAGTCAAAATGATTTTGTGAAGTTTTTAGTTGTGCGTTTAACATTTTTTTAAACTGTAAAGTTTTTTGTTTTGGTAAATTGCTCTAGATTTTGGATACTGTGTGCAGTAGATTGCCCTATGTAAGATACAAGTGGAATAATTTTTGTTAGAATTAGTTCAGATGAATCTCTTTTTTTCTACTAGCCTACACTTTCAGGCTCTTCACAGAAAAAAACTGGTGGCTATGCCACCCACTTGAACAGTCTGAGAGGGGAATGATGTCTTCCCGGACTACCTGTGCTGTATATTCAGGCAGGGACTGCTCTGAACTTTCCCTAGATGTTCTCCACCTCCTGGGCAGATTTTATTGGTCTAGCAGCCCGAGCGTCACAGTATGAACTAAAGGCAGGGGCATAGCTACCGTGGAGCATTGGGGGCTCAGTTGCACCTGAACCCTGAACTCTATTGTGTGGGAGGGTGGGTTTTGAAAATTCCCTAGTGCTGCTTAGGTCACTTGCAGAGTAGCCAAGAAAGGGAGCAGTGCTAACTCAGGCTGCTTGCAAAGGGCCATGCCAAGGCACAAGTTTTTGGAGTGGGACCCCACCCACTGTTAAAACATTCTTCCCGGTGGAGTGTGTGCCACTCTGGGGGGCTTGCTGATAGCCAGGGCTGAGGCTGAGACTGGCTGAGATCCTGTTTGGAGGGCTGCTGCTTGGGAGACCCTGCCCCCTTACCTTTAGAGGGGTCCATCATTGAGACATGAGCCCTGCCTGCCACAGCCTTGCTATGCCACAGGCACTGGCCTTGCCAAAGGTTTGCTCATTAACATTGGCTCCTTAGCAGTCTCTGCTGAATTAATCTCTCCTTGCTGGGGTATCTGCAGGGGTGTCCTATCTGCAGTGTGACTGTTGCAGCTGCCCTTGGCTCCTGTGGACCAGCCCCTGTGGGGTCATCCTGCAGCTCCTAAAGCCACCTCTGAGTCATTACATTATACACAGGAAGTGGCCGTTGTCCTAACTGGTTCAACATCATTTCTGTTCAGGAAGCCAGACTCAATATGGGCTTGAAGGGCCTGATTGTAATGCTTTTGCTATGGATGCCTGGCCAGCTGACATTTTAGGGGCCTTAACTAGAGACAAGGCTCTTTAACCCGGAGGCAGGGATCTTTAAGAGTCTGCTTGTTTACCAGCTCTGTCTAGCCTTGCAGAGGTACATAAGTTGTTACATTTAATGAGAGAGAGGTGCTGGCTAAAACTTCTGATAAACACCTGTTTGTCTGGAGCTTTTTCAAAGATTCCTTCCAAAAACCTAGATCCTACCCCTTGGTGTTTAGGAGTGTACAGATGTAGGCTGCAAATGCAGTGACACCTGCTTCCTCCAGAGTCCTGCCCCTTTTTCTTTTGCTGCAGGGTTTCTTAGAGCTTGTCTTCCTGAAACACTAATCTTGGAGTGTCACAAGCAGTATTGGCTATACGCCCTAGCCTTCAAGTCTGCTTGGGATTCTTTGTCTTTAGGGTTAGTTTTGCCCTATGGATAGATAGTGTTTTTGTTGCCAGATAGAAAGCAATTAGTTCCCCAGCCACCCAACAGTGTCTCAGATTTCTCCGAGGTCTCCTTTTTGTGGCTCTGGTTGCAGTGAGAGCTTCTGTACCTATGCATCATGGGATATGCCCCCATCGCCCTGCTCATGGGTGACTTACGTGGGAAGTTAGCAGGAGATAGTGTACCTAAAGTAGGGGATGGAGGCTGATCACATGATAGTTACAACGGGTTGATGTCCAGGGCTTCCAATGGCCTTGGGCCATGTTTTGTGGCAATGATCCCTAGACATCACCTTCAAACCCAAGGAAAATTAATTTGGGAAAGTGAGTGAAACAAGCTCCCAGGCTGGCTGTAGATTGTTACAGCTGCTGCCCGCAGTGCCCAGGCTAAATTTTACATCATCCAGCTCTGCAACCATTAAACTAAACCTGTAAAGGTGTCCAGCAGGCAAGGATAGGGTTGGATGGAAGGAAAAGGTTGGCTGGGGGTTGGGAGGCTAGAGGACTTTTTTTAAAGCTGTTTTTATATTTTGTAAGTTGCCCTCAGACTATTTGGGAAGGGTGGGGTAAAAACTAGACTAAATAAATGAATCTGAAAAGTGAAAGGAATACCAGGTCTTTTGCTGGGGGGGAAGAAACTCCAGTTTCCAAGCCATTTCCCTACTTTTACTGGCTATATTACTTTCACTGTGGCTGCTTTCTGTAAGCTGGGCTGGGTGTTTATTTAGCGGTCAGTTACTAGCTCAGTCCCAGCCTGCGCCCTCCTGTTATCCATTTGATTCTCCATTCTTGGGGTGCTCCTCCTGGGTGCGAGAAGGCTGGGGTGCAAAGCTGCTGCGTAGCAGCTTGTTTCTTGTTTATGGGAGGTAGCTTGCAGTAGGTAGCCCTGTGTCTAGGGTTGACCAACTCTGATGATTTCATCGCATGCCTTGGTCTGAATTTCTTAAGTGAATAATTGAGAGACTTGTGATAAAATCCTGAGCATCTTTTATTTCATTTTAGAAATAAGCAATTCCGTGCAACAAGCAACTGGATGAATTTGGGGTGGGGGAGCCAGGGACATTGTAAATCAAGGAGACTTGGGGTCTACCCTGCCTTTTCTCTCCCAGAGAAAACCACCCTAACTCCTCAGTGTCTTGTCCTGATTGCTGCATAAAGCTTTCAGCCAGGACTGCAATATGGGCCCTGAAAGTTCAGAAACCAGATGATCAACGCAGAGTTATTTTACCTGTGAAATTCTTGTCTGTCAAGCTTCTCTCGTGATATCCTGGGGCCTGCAGTCTGTCCCTCAGGCAGCTGCCCTTCCTTGTGGCACAGCAGCAGCTGAGAGCTTGTACGCCCGTCCCAGGTCACAGCTGCCTAGTGCCTCACAATAACAGGGAGTGCCAGACCTTTCTTTAGCTCATTTCTTTATTAAGGAGACGCATATCATTTACAAAATAACAATTTGACAATAGAGACAGAAACAACAGAGTCCACACGAGGGCAGGGAAGGGTGAGGGGGCGATAACAGCAGCTTCCTGCTGGGTGGTCAGTGCTGCAGAGACCACGGTGTACAGGGCTGGGGCCAACGGGAGAGCAGGAGCCAAGTTAGCAGGGTGGGACAGGGCGGGGGCTATGCAAGAGATACTGTAGGTGAGGGGAGAAGACTGTACAAGTAACCTGGAGCAGGGAGGCAGAACTCCTTTTATACCAGCCCTGCCTGGCTTTTGAACATCAGGTTTTGAAGCCATGGGACTGATCTTATCCGCAAAGGCAACAGTGAGGCTGTTTTCAGCAGCATTGGCGTGGGGACTGGAAGCAAACTGTTGAGTGAGGCAGGCATTCAGCTGTGAGGCTGAAAGTGCCACGACATCCCCACCTCCCAGCAGCACAGTGGAGGGCTGTGCCTCCCCAAGAATGCTTCCACCTTCACTGACACTCCCCTCCAGTTGCCCCAGCATAGGCAGCAGTCTGAGGCAGGACAGATTAGTCCCTCCTGGGCTGCACCTCTCCCATCTCTGGCTCTTTGATACTTCTATCATGAGCTGTTTCAAGAGTAAAGTGTCGGGTCAGGATTCCTGGGCTTGCACCCCATTCCTCAGTGCTGGCTCTTTCCCAGTGCTGCAGGACGTGGAAGGAACTTCAGTCCTTCTGGCAGTCTCAGCCCTGCTCAGTCTGGGCCTATTGCTTCTGAAAAAAAGGATGCATGTAGTTCCTGCTCCTCCAAGCTCCACTTCCTCTCTCTGCAGCCCAACATGCAGATTGGGAGGAGAGGGTGGAATCTGGAGCTGAGTTTTATAGCTTGGCATCTCTTCTAGCAAAGGAGCAGCTGAGCTACCTGAATTTCCTGGATGGCCCACTAGCCCCAAGGAACCTGCATCTTGCTGCTGCCACCTTTGGCCATTTCTCATCTTGCTGCTTTGCTGTTGGCAGCACTAATGTGACTGACAACAGATCCCTGGAAAACACCGGGAACTGTGCAGCAGACAGAATAATAGTACTGCTCTCTCCTCAACTAATGCAGCCTTGGGCAAGTCATCGGGATTCCATCAGACGGGCATGCGCAGCTGGGGGGGGAGTTGGGTTCTGAATGCAACTGAAAGTCCGTTCTGGTTGCAACTGAAACTCTCTCCAACAGCAGTTGGTCCAATGAAAAATATTATCTGAGCTACTCTGTCGCCATCTGAGAGCCCATTGGTACCAATGGGGAGATGTACTGGAACAACCTGGGAGCAGCTGCAGTGAGAGTTGCTTTTGCTGTACATGACGGTGTGTGTAAATTCAGAGGCCGAGCAGGTTCAGGCGGCAGTGCCCAGCCATGGAGGATTGTGTCTAAGGGCTCCCACTCCTAGTGATGATACCAAGCATGTCAGAAGCAGAGCCTCATCATGGTACCAGCTCTTTACAGCTGTAAAGAGCCCAACAGGAACTGCTGTGGTGCCAACCCAAGTAATCACCCCTTTACTATGTCTGCTTCATGAACTACTTAACTTATTCTCTCCTTTAGGCAAGGTCAGTCTGGAAACCAGAGAGCATTTGCTTGCAAAAGATTGGTCGAGGGTATTTATTTTGTTAAGGGTTTTAAATTTGTGGGGGAGGAAGGGGTGTGCATGCTGTGGAGTCCTAGGCTCAATTCCTGCCTGGCTCTGTTTGTTGTGTGATGTTGAGCCAGGCACTTTCTTAATCTGTGCCTCAGTTTCCCCTTCCCTACATTCTTTGCCTTCTCTATCTAGGACCTTTTTTCTACAAAATAATTACTCTAGAGCTACTTCCCCTTTCCCCTAGGGTAACTACCCAAACAGATCCTATTGCGTCACACATGTATTTGAATTGGGTAGTAGTGTGTCGGTTCTGGCAATGCAGGAGCCCATGCGAATGCTTCCCACTAAGGTAATTTGTATGGGGGTGTGAAAATGGCCTCTGACTGGGCCCTGTCTTGCACACTGGGGCCTTGAGCTTGGCTGGGGCCTCTAGGGGTCACAGTAAAGTAGTAAGGTCCCTAGAGTGGTGGGGAGGGGAGGGGAGGGTTTATTCATGCACACTAATTGCTGCAGTTTATAACTCGGGCTGGGGGGGGGGGGGAGTTTTTAGGGGACCTTATATGTTTTTTGTTGTTTTTTAAAAACTGTTCTGATGTAAGCTGCCCTGAGTCTTAGGGGAAGAAGGGTGAGAGATCCGTTTAAATGAATAACCCCCGTGCAAGCTTTCCCAGCCCTGCACCTTGTAACATTTAACCTTGCTAGCTCGTAAACAATTTTACTTTCCTTCCCTCCCCAATCCCACTTCAAAACTTTGTTCAAAACTATACTTTTCCTTTCCCCTTGCCAAGAGGCTGGCTGGCATCCCCATACCTGTTATACACTGATACAGTGTAGGATAGGGCAAGCTCAGTCCTGTGGTGGGCTTTCCCTAACCACAATGTGAGACTAGGTTTTACTGCCAAGAAAAATTGCACAGGCGGCTTCCTACGCTGGCACATTCGCTATCATACTGAACAGGGATTTGCAAAGGGGCAAGATGCTGCTTGTAGCCGTAGGAATACAGACTACCACCATCTCCTCCTCTCCCCCCCCCCCTTTTTTTATTTTTTTATTTTAGATTCCATGGTACAGAGGCAGATAAATGAGTCCAGCAAGAACCATCTGAATGTGCAGTTGGGGGCCTTTCAAGCTTACAGTTCCTTTTGGGAACAGGGCCAAAGAAAAAACAACCTTAACCTCTGCTCCCACACAGAAAAGCAGTTAGTCAGCAAAACTCTCCAAATGCTATCTTGGGCAAGGAGGAGGCCCTGAAAAAGGAAGGTGCCAAGGTAAACGGTCTTAATGCTCCTTGCTTATTCCTTCTCCCTAAATGGTCAGAATTCCTTCTTTGACTTCTGAGCCGTTTTGCAGATTGTCAGTTTGAGAAAATAACCAGCTCTATCTTGGCAAATCCCCAGTTAGTTATTCCCCTAGCTTTGACATATGGACAGAGAGCCTGTGAGCTCAAGCTGAGTAGCCAACTGCCCTGCCATGCAAACCTATGTGATTCCTTTGGGACAAGATCTGCAGCTAGAAGTGTTCATATAGTTCCTACTTGGTGTGAATGGGCTCGCCCTGACTCCTAATAGAGCTAGTAACATAAGGGAGCTTCAAGCTCTGAACGCTAATGCCATTCAAGTCCAGGCATAATGACATGATGTGACCTGTGTATTGCCCCATAGAGATGTTTATGAGCCAGTCTTATTCCTACACTGCCACAGGCCAAGAGCATTGGTGCTTCCCCCAGAGAAGTGTGTCTGATTGATTTGATTGGCCAGCATGGGCCCCAAGCTGGTCAATCAATCTCTAGCACATGCTCTACTTGCTAGCGTCACATGCCTCTGTGTTGCTCCCAGAGCTGATGGGGGTAGAAGAGGTTCAGAATCCCAAGTACTGCCCCCAACAGGCTTGCAGTCCAAGGCATCTCTGGCCACTAAGGAAAGGAAAGGAAAGGGGAACACTGGGGCTTCATTCCCCTCATGCTGTAGCTGGATTCACAGTGCCTTACATATATTTGGAAGGCGATGCTCATTACCCTGGAAAAGAAGGGCATAAGAGGGCACGGACAGGCCCAAGGCCACAAAGAGGGGCTGCAGCAGCATCCTTGCCTGAGCCAGATCGCCCTAGTCCCCTTGCTCCTATAAAGGCATCTCAAGCCTACCTTAGAATAGATTGGTAGCATCCTAGGCTGCTTTTAGACAAAACAAAATTCCCGTGTGCAGGTTTTCTTGTGGTTTTTCACGTTTAAACAACTCGTGCATGATATGTTGAAACTTCCGCTTCTTAATCCAGTTTCTGGAACCCCCACCACTGAGGGTTCCAGACTGTGCATTCACAAACTCGCGCACTAAGGATACAGATTGATTGTGTAACCTAGCTCGTGCAGAGTCCCAATCACTCCGCTCACCCGTTTGTAATGCATACAGAGATGGATGGAGAAGTGCTCTGCTCTGTACATGATGTTTAGGGGCCCGCCACTCTCACTAATGCTCTCTGGGACCCTCCGCAATGAAGATGAGGAAAATGTGGCTTTACAGGTACCATGTGACTATTTTTCCACACACAAGGACTGGGGGGAGAACCTCTAAATAAAAGTCATGCATATGCTGGAGAGGTCTTTGTGAAAGTGGGAGGGAGATTACTCCAATCCGTATGAAAGGGGCCCTAGACTTCACCCCCCTCCCCCTGGATTTTGTATGTACATCCAAATAGCTTTTTATGGCCTCTATTTTTCCATAGTAATCAGCACCTTCCAAACTTTAACATAGTTGTCATAACAGCCAGGTGCCCCCCCAGTGGGTAATAATTATCTTCATTTTACAGACAGGGCGCTGTGGGGCATGAAGACTAAAGGGCTTGCCCAAGGTCACCCAGGGAGTCTGTGACACAGCTGGGAGCAGAGCCCAAGTCTCCAGCGTGCCAGACTAGCACTGGCCACTGAACCATCCTTCCTTACAGCTCCGGTCTCTGACACACAACCAGCCCAGATCTCTCTTCCCCCTTTCCCTACCCATGTATTGGTGCTTGCTCTGACCTGACCTCATCCGCCATGTCTGCTAGGACTAGCATTAATGGTGGGAGAAAGGGACGCAACGGGGACATTTGCCCCCAAACAGTTTTCAAGGGACTCCAAAACTATTGTCAGAAAGGCCCCAATCCTGTATTTTCCAGGACTCTCACTAACCCCTGGCCTCCTGGGCAGTCATTTACATTTTGAATAGTGAAAATTCTAGAGAAAATATCCTCCTGTCCCCCCAATAATGGGACACTAGCCCTGGCCCTGCCTGCCATACAGATGTGGGTCTATTAGTTTGGTCATCAGTCTCCCTTCAGCTGTGTTGAGGCCAGAAAGAAATAGCTGGTACTCAGCAGCAGGACAGAGGCTGCAGACACCCCTCCTTGGGAGCACACTGAAATGAGTGGCCTAAAGCAGCCTTGCCTTCCCATACTGGGGCCATATTCCCTTCCCTGCTGCTGCACACCCTGGGCCTGGGGCAGGGAGTCTGGTAGGGATGTATGTTTGGGGGGGTCTCTGCTGCTTGGAAAGGGTGGGTCAGCAGACAGGGTGGTTTAGGATGACTCAGCGGGGTACAGAATGTTAAATCAAACTCTGAGAAGCCATCTTTTTGGGGGTGTTCGTCGCTGAAAAAGCTCATGATACAGTGGCCAGGCAAAATAAATCTCTACCTGCTGCCCACGTTGTCAAACTGAACCGGGCCAACATTGAGGACTTCAGTCTCAGGCAGCACTCCCATGAGTAAAGGGGAATTTTGCCTAAGGATGTCTGCATTTGCCTCTGGTGAGGTGAGTAATGTCTCCTTGGCTTCAGAACCATGGTGTTCCATTCAACTCTGCAAGGCTCTGGCGGAGCCTTTGTCTTTGCCCAAGGTTTGGTGCCAATGTCCATGACTTAAAACCAAACCTGTAGGCAGAGCCGCAGCCCTGAGGAAGCCCTCTTTCCCCCATAACTGTGCCCAGTCACAGCTGAACCCATGGACTGGATGCCCCTTAAGGAGCAATACGGGGGGGGGGGGGGGAGACATTAGTGAAAGGGAGAGGAAAGGTTAAGGATCACCTGTCAGCCAATCCCAGTTCAGGATCCTGGCAGCCCGTGATCTAATATGGCTTCTAAATTTGCATCGACAGTGAAATGCGTCAACACAACACAGAACATTGAAGCGGCAATGGTGCTGCTACCTGGACATGGTAAAAATGCAACAAGATACAGGTTTGTACAGATTACAAAACACAAATGAACTTATCCGCCATATTGTTGGTGTTTCCCCCCCAAAGTCGGTAATGGATCAGGCATGCTTTGTAGGTATTTTTTCAGTTATTATTATTTTTTATTGAAAATAAACTTACATTGTTGAGACCACTCAACTGGGCAATAAAGAGTTTTCTTGTTTTATATAATCCTCTCTCTGTCTTGTTGGGTAAAATAAATTCATTCACACCACATTTAAAAAATAACTCTGTAGCCTGCCTGTTCAGGAAAATGGGTGATGAGAAACAGTGTGCAGGGTCTGCTTGTACCATGCTGCTACCTACAGAGCGGTTAGTTCTCATGCATTGTTAACCAGAGTTGGTTGTTTTTTTATATATATCTATATCTTTATATATATAACTACACACATACACGCACACACAGACTATGGGATACAGATGAGGCTCAGATGGCTTGAGTTGGTTCATTTTTTCCCTTTTAACAATAATAATAATTATTAATAATTGTGTGTTAAAGTCACAGCTTCCCATTTTAAATAGTGCAAGTGGAAGATCCTAACACATACAGGGGTTTCTGACTGTGCTCCCACTGCTGCTCCTTTTACATGGTACATTTCAAAAGACTCACTCTGGATCGACACGCCCAGCATTTATGGGAAAAGAATCCCACCTAGGACACTCTAAGCAAAGCTGGGTTAATTTAGGGTACTGCTACCAGGCTTGTTAGGTATCAATGCCTGTAAATGACTTTCTGTCCCTTTTATATTCAAATACAAACTGTCCCTCCAAGTTCAGAATGACTTTGTAATGAGCCTGATTGAAGAACCTAAATTTGGGGAAAATATTGAGACTGCCAATATGCTGGGGCTGTTCCGGTGAGTCATCTGCATGAATCAACAGTATTGTGATGCTATTTGATTTTATTAACTTCCACCACTACCCCCACACACGTTTTCACCCTCTCTTTGTATACTGGTTTTAAGAAAAGGGGATGCTGTGGCTTTAATCAGAACCTTATTAGAGCCTCTGAAGGCTGAAGCACTCATGTTCCTGTCACCGTCTGAAACAGCAAAGGCACCAGAGATGCTGATGCAGCGACATTCCCGTGTGTAACCCTTGGCTTTGCTCCTTTTGCCCATGGTGTGCCCATGAAATGTGAATGGTAATGGGGCTGGCTAGCTTTAAGTCTCATGATGTACAGATCCAGAACTCCTGAAGGGCACCCGCTGCAAAGATACCTTAAAACAAAAAGCCTATGTCATTGCCATTCTTTATAGAGCAGCACAGAAACGAGGAACAAATTGAATCTATTCTTCTGGTGATTGTGCCTACCCAACTGCCACCAAGCCTGCTGTTGCAGAGATGCCACCACAGCTGATCTCTTCTGCTGGAGCAGGACTCATACTGCCAGGCCCGAGTAGGCTTAAGGGGTAGGGGGCTTTATGTACAAAGAACCCAGGCTATGGCACCTGGGCAAGGGACCATGGCTTTCTCATTCTTTGAAGGGCTCTAGCACCCTGGTGCTAATTCAGGGGCCATGTAACTCATAGGGTAACTGCGCCCTAAAGACCATCATCCTGTTTCGGCAAGATCACGAGTTAGTCAGGCTGGCTGGGATTGACTGGCCAAGTTAGGAAGCATGTGCACTCAACGTTAATGGCAATTTTCCCTGCAAGTCCCTTCTGGATTTGGATCATTCTAGGCGTTTGGCACTGAAAAATGTTTTGGCCTGGCAGTGTGTCTACCCCTCATACTCTATGAGGGTTCATACCTGGTGCTCCCATTAACAAGCTGTCCCCAAGCAGCTGGGGGCAGAATGAAGCAGGGAGGCTGCTGAGAGAAAGGAACTCTTCCCCAAGTCTGGTGACTTCTACATATAGGCAAGCTGTCAACGCTCAGGTCAAACCCATCCAGCACCCTTGTTCCCCCAGTCCCTGACTCCTCCCCTGGCCCACCAATATCGTCTCTGAGACCGTGCTGCACCTGGCTTTCAAGGAGTACATACTGCTACCAGTCCTACAGTTATGCATGGACTAGGGTCCAACCTACTCTGCTCTCCATTTCAAACTCTAGCTGGGCCTGTGAGCAAGCAATGCAGCAGCCGCCAGGCCTAGGGAAGCTCTTGCTCCTATACTGATTGCTTCACAGGGGTACCAGGAATCAACCACCCCAGGCTGGTTTTAGCCATTTGAGGTGGAGGCCTGAGCTGCCTTATCTTCTTGCCTGTCTTTTGTGAGTAGTATACTTGAATTATGGTCCTCTAACGAGCCCACCATTCACACTTCCTGTGAAACAATGGGGGCTGCTGCCTGGTGGCAAAGAGGAGCATGGTAGCACAGATGGAAATTCAGGGAACAAAGGAGATTCCAGCAGGGAGGCACAGCATGGGCAGTTCCTTTGGGGCAATCTGAACACTAGGAATCCTTCCACTACTGATCTCAGCTGTATTTATCTTCAATCAAGCCCCTGATTTCCCACAACCCAGCAGCAACCCTGATTTGGGCAGATTCTGGGGGTTCGCAGCACAACACTGATTGAAATTTGACACAGCCCAGAGCCAAAAACCTTGGCACCAAACTTCTCACAGATCCAGAGTCTTGCTGCGGATCCAGATTTCACATCTGGGCCCACCTGACTCAAACCTGTACATTGTTATCCCTGGCACTTCTGTCCCAACAAGAGCTCATCTTCCCTGAACCAACCCTCTTCAAGATCACTCAGTCTTGCTCCCCAGCTGAGCAAAGAGCTCTCTTCCAAACACATGGGAAGGCAGCATAAAGCAAACACGGATCCTGTGTTAACCAAGCTTTAGACCTTGTGTAAGCATAGGGAGAACTTCACCATCAGGAAGGCTGCCAACAGTCCTGGCTCCTCTGCCCCATCATTCACGCACACACTCTGCTTTGAAATTCTGTCTCTCTCAATACTATTCCTACTCACTGAAAAATATAATCTTAGTCATTACTCGGCCCTGCAGCCAAGGTATAAAAATTGTCAGGGACAGGAAGGACCGACCTGGTCCTGCTGAGCCATCAAGGATGTGGCCTATCAAATTCTCCTTGGACTATGCAGGCTTCTCTTCTACAGAGCAGATTCTTTGGCTGTGTCAAGTCCCACAGCCTAAGCCATTTCACTGCCATAAAAGGCTGCTGACATTCAGGGAAACTGCAGCTCTGACTGCCAGTCAACTGCAGAGATATCCGTTGTGGACCATTTTCCAAAAAGGCCTGAATAAAATAGTGTTAGACTTAAAGAAAGGAAACCAAGTGCAACAAGTCAGCTCACCCCCAGCAGATGATACACTCCAGTGTGCTGACTAAACTGCATTAAAGCAAACAAAATTCAAGGCCTCTTTGGGATCTGAAAGGAAAACTGCCTCCCTTACTCCAGTCCAGACTAGACGGAGAGTCTGGCTGGGGAGGAGAGTTCGTTCATTGTAGGAAGTTGTTACATCAGCAAAAGCTGTGGCACAAGAATCGTACCATCCTGTTTCCCCAGAGTGCCAACCACTTACCACTGTGAAAAAGGAGTCAAGGGGTTCAAGACATTTGCCCATCTCAGGGCAGTGTGTAAAATGGAAAAGCTCTTGAATGATCAGTGCAAACATCAGTTAACATAGATATGGCTTATTTCTATAGGGTCAGCAAAGGAACTTCACATGTCTTCAGCATCCAGCTGGCATTGTGGTGAACAGCAGATACCTCTGCCTTTGGCATGTCTTTGGTCCCTTGTTTGGAATGGATTCACTCTTCCTTTATAACTCATGAGCACAATAAAGCTCCCCTTAGCTAGTTATTTAACTTAAGTTCTGCCCAAATTAATCAGCTTTCATGGCTGAGAACAAACCCCTACATGAAGCCATACAACCACATTGTCTCCATGGTTTGGATGGGGAAGCTAGATATTTAACATACACTGATCTCCCCAGTTGTCCCTGGAAGTCATGGATCTCAGATCATTTGTATCCACTCTTGGGCACCAACCACCAATCAGTTCCACCCTCCTGAGGCTCTTAAAATTTAAACCTCCCTGTTAGAAGTGTCTGGATCTGTACAGGTTTAGGTTGTTGAGTCTTCAGAAGAAATATGGCAGTGCAAAGCATGATGGGAAATATATGCAAATCCAATAAGTGCTGCTGTTATTTGAGGTTACAAAGCTGTTGCATTCGACCTGTGTGGAGATTACAATAGCTTTTCCTACTGCAACTGTTATAGCAATTCTACCCAGGACCTGACAGTCCAAAGAAAAGGGAACTTTCTAACTCAGAGGCTAGAATGGTAAACTGCTTGTACCTGTCTATTTGCATAAATATCCCATGATGCTGTTCTTCAAAACAAGGACTCTTGCATTCTGTCCTGCACTTAGCAGACTGGAATTATGCATGTGCAGTTACCAAACACAAACAACCCCCCAGTACCTCTCTGTTCTCCTAACTGAAACCTGACTAGTAGGGGTTTGTCTAGGATCTGGAAGGCTCAATACTTTAACTAGATGCCAGGGCAATATTGTTACACAGTGTGCATGCCCAAAATGCACTTCTCTCACCAACAGGAATGAACCCTTCCAGTTTCTGTACAGTCAGGGGAGTTCTTATGACAGTGCTGCTTCTTGGCTTTCTCAGTGGATGGCTAACAGGGCCAAAGGCAGTCAAAGCACAAACAAGAAGGTGCTCAGTTGTTCAAGAGCTCCTCTTCATGGTCCTTCCTAGGTTTCCAAAGCAAGCACAGTGTATCTGGTCAACTCACATTGTCAGGCTCTGGTATCTTACTTAGCACAATGTTCAAAGGTCCAATTTTAAAAACAAAGAGAACAAAACCGCAGGATATGCTGCCATTGATGAGTACCGCGGGAGAACCCGAGGCAGAAGCTTGACATGTGGAAACCATGGGACATGCAGCAGAGATGAGCAGCTTTGAAGAATGAGAAAGAACCATCCGTGTCTCTAACCTCTTCTCCTGGAAGCTCTTGGGACTGTCCAGAAACCCTTCTGCACCCGTCAAAGGGTATTACAGCTTGGAAAACAAAACAAAACCAAAAGTTGCCTAACTGAGGTATTGATAGCTCTGGATCATTTTGAATGTTCAGTAGGTTATGCTGGGCTATGGAGCTGCCTATTTGTTTTTCCCGAGAGCTGCATCCACCTCTTCTTCAGGCTTCAGGGAGTGCCACTGGGCAATGGGGCGCCGGGGATTGGCAAGCATGTCGGACCAGTGCCGCAGCTCTGTGCCACTGGAATTGTTGCCCACAAATATCTTGCCGATGGCTTCGTTCTTCCCCAGCTTGTCATAATCCAGCACAGTGATCACCACCGTCACTTTCTGGAAGTAGAAAAAGGAGATCCTTTAATTACGTGAATACTAAAGGGGCTTTGAGACCCACAGGCAGTGGAGTAACACCAGTCCAAACTGAAGGGGGGACAGCATCATCTCCTGCTCCTTCAAAGCCCCTCTCCCAGGCATAGCAAGCCCCACCCCCTGGTCCTGGCCATTATATGCTGCTGCAAGAAAGAGCTCCATTCTCTTCCCTTCTGCCAACATCTGAATTTGCCTGGCAGCAGGGGGAAATGGCAGCAGCTTCATGCACTCTTAGCTGCTGGGACATTCCAATGTTGTGAGGCAGAATAGTGCAGGAGCAGTCCTCTGTGCCTCAAAATCAAGAGGGGTGGGAACTTGTTCCCTCTGCCCTGCCCCCCCTTTTACACCAAGGTCAATAGGAACCTATTGTTGCCCATATGCTACTACAGATGATAGGCCGGTCAAAACTTTTGGACTGAGATTTTGAAAGGTACCAGTCCTCCCATTCTTCAATCCACTTATCTATGATACCACCAGCATCTCATTATGGGCATAAGTGATAATTAAAGCATGGGGCTTTTCTGGAAAGGAGGAAATGCAGTTTTGACAGCTGTCTGTCCATCTCCCATGAGCTGGCAAACTGCTGCACTGGTAATGGTGCTATGTTCTTAGTTCCCTTCTGTTACACCCCAGCAAACCCATTTAAGGCAATGAGGCTGCACTGGGTGCAGACTCAGGAATCAGACTGGCTAGAGAATTCCCCACCAAAATATTTTCTTACACAAAACACTCTTTTGACAAAATTAAATCTGCAGGAAAACCAGCCCAGTAATGTTTCATTGTGACTAGTCACCCGCAGGGCTATCATGGTTCATCAGAGAAACATATCCCTCCCCTGTGGATCCTGGGCCAGATTCTCAGAGGTGTTGCAATTATGCCATGGCTATAATTATGGGGGAGGAGGATATGGAGAGGAGGCATCCCAATCAAGTTTTAAAGCAGGGCCCAGGATATGAACGGCCGCATTCTCCCACAACATTTGACGTTCAGACAAAATATTTTTTTAGCAGTTCTCTGCTTAGCTAGAGGGTGTGGAGAAAAGGAGTTAAGGGACTAATTGACTGTTTTAGTTTGCAGGACAAAAGGGTTTTGGAGGCTGTTTTACTAAGACTAGGAAGGAGGAGGGAAACATGACCTTGGCATACCTGCTGAGAGGGGCAAAGAGGATCTTTGCATTTTTAACAACAGAACAGTAAGGACACAATTCTTCATGACTAAAGTAAATGGCCCAGCTCCCATTGACTTTAATGGATGGAGGATAGGACCCTGAGGCTTAAAGAAATCTCTCCTTGCCCCCTCCGTGCCTCCCTACCACAAGTAGCCCAAAGTTACACTAATGTCTGCAGCACCAGTTTTAATTTAAGGAGTTTTAGCAATGCTGGAGCTTAATTTACTGTAAGCTCCACTCTTATTACACAGCCACAGCTCATCGCTCCAGAAGAGATGAGTCTCTGGTAAATAGTGATTTGTACCAAACCCTCTGCTCCTCTCCTGTCATGCTGTCTGATTTCTCCACCCCAGGGAACATGCGCTCAGGCATAAAACCATGAGGAAAATATATCCTTCCTGAAACTAGTACACTTCTGGGGTGGCCAGATATGCAAATTTTAGAGGACACATGAGAAATACAGGTTTCAGGGCTGCATTGGCCCCAGTGCAGCTTTGCAACCTGTATTTCTCCTAAGTGTCCTCTAAACTTTGCATATCTGACCACCCTGTACGCATCTGGTAGCGTGGCTGGAAGTGGCAGGAAGAAAAGATGGAGGGGATTGGCCTGTCTGTCTTAGGTACTGATACAGCCCCATTACCTCAGTCTGCCCAGCATGTTTCCCCCCATGCACACCTAGCCACGAGACAGAGAGACACTATCCTCTCTATATAGCTGCCTGACTCTGAGAACGTATGACTTCCAAGCTGGCCTAAGTCAGCCTGGGAGTTAAAACTAGATCAGGCTGCAGGCAGCAATGGCAACACAGCAACATTTCCCCCATTTGCCGCTTGAGTGGTGAATGACTTGACTATTAAGGTCCCAGTGAGCACCTTATGCGGGCAGGGTGATATGAGCTGTCAATCATTCCTATCATTCTGCCTCCCTTCCCAACTCCCCCAGGTGAGAATATCAGCATGGGAACCTGTATCTGCTCAAAGGGGATCTCAAAGCTGAAGGACTCATTGAAGTAGGGGTTCAGGGTCTTCTTCTTAACAGTGGTCTTCTTCTTCTTCAGCCTCTTGCCATTCTGCAACAGGTGAATCTTCACATATGGGTCTGAAAGGAAAGCCCAAGCAGGCTGGTCAGAGATTAGGCTAAGCGATGCCCAGATGTGGGCAGGAGCACATGTTCAATACATCACAGGGTAAGCAAAACCAGTCTGAAATGTTGTGACTCAGAGGGGGAAGCACTGGACAGATGACATTGTGTTACATAATAGTGGCTATTGGTGGAAATGCAGAATACACGGGGCCTGGTGGCCTACTACCAAATCAGGAACACGTACAAACGTGTGTACCTCATCACATTACATGATTTTAGGTACTGTGAGCCCACCCTTGGGAAGGTCATCTCCATCTCTTTTGAAGTGTCCTGACTTGGCCTTCCAAAGTCTCCAGACTCTTGGCCTGTGCTACCCTCCCTCAAACCCCTCATACTCTCAGGAGGAGAACTGTGCTGAGACAAGCCTTCTGAGCAGGAGATGGAAAGTTTGTTTGGATTTGGATTGTTTCATCCAATGCTACTGATTTCAAACTAGGGTGCCCTCTCCCGGGGCATGATGAGGGTATCACATGACTGATTAAGAACAGCCTACTTTTTTCTTATTCTGACAGTTGTTTGTTTAGTTTTTTTCTTATAAAGTGGGAGCACATATGGAACTTGGATTTCCAAAGGAAGGCACACTGAAAGAAGCACGAGGACCTCTGATCTAAGGGACAGCGAGTTCCCGGGGGCTTAAACTTCTTTCATTTCTCTAGGGACAATACCAAAGCTCTGCTTCTAGCCACTGGCAACATAATCGGTCTGCCAACACCTTCAGACTTCTCAGCGAAAGAATCAAGGCAGTGGCAGCAGTGCACTCAGGGCCAAGAGGATTTGTTTAACTCAAAATAGAGTTAGAGAGCATCATGGGGAAAACACCAGAGTCTTCTCTGCCCCATGGCTGTGATTGCCCGTGGGTAGGGACCCATGTTCACTGTGTCTTCCGCATTGCTGACAATGGAGAAAACTCAGTGAACATGGGGCCCTGCCCATGGGGCCCCAGAGTTTGCTGGTGGAGACTGCTTTTTCTGGCTTCAGTCCTGCCAATACTACTGATTCCCTTAGAAGTCTACTAATTTTCATGGCTTTTTACTAACTCAAGCCCTATCATTAGTCTACATTGTATTTTTTTTATATACACATTTAAAATCATTCTTGAAGAAGTTGGCGCAGGTGTGGCATTCTGTAAATACTCTTCAGACTCACCGGCACCTAAACTGGGAAGTCATACACATTCATCACAAAACCACAGGAAAAACACAAAGTCTTTCCTCATGAGAATCCTAGTGATAGAACAGGGCAACTGGTAATTAGGACAGAGGGACATTGACTTAGCTCTGTATGCACGTGGGTGTGCAAGAGAATGAATGTATGTGACAGAGAGGGTGGACGGTTGGGAAAGGACCCATCACCCCAGGCCTGGGATAGCAGCAAGCATGTAGGTCAGGACAGAGGGGCATCAGCAGAGCTTCCCTGCCTTGGAGAGAAGGACACTTCCACTGCAAAAGTGACTGTGACAGGAAACAGAGATGCTGTTCGAGCACAACATGGGAGAGGAAGCCCTCTCAGGCCCCTACGAGATATACTGTCCTCCCACCCTGAGTTTCTAACTAGTGCCACTGATGAGTCCTGTGCAAACAAAGCTTCTGTGTTCAGCAAATAGCAAAGAGACAGCCTTGATGCACTGGCTCAAAAGTGCCACCTTCTGGTGGAAAGTTGCTGTGCTCTTACCTGAAAGTCCCCCAACGTCCATCTTTTTCAGATTCTTGGCTTCCAGGATACAGACTGTGAGTTTCCCAGCTGTGGGTACATACCGTAACGAGATGCAGATATCTCCCAGCTTCTCCTGCTGTTTGGGCCAAAGGAGGAGATGAGAAGTCAGGCATTCTGTTCTATTTCATACCCACGCATAAATGTGGGATGGAGAGTTGACATCTTCCGAAACAATGGGTGAAAACTTAGACACACAGGAAACCCTTTCCCAACCAAATCAGCACGAGCTGGGCCTTTAGCTGGGACATCCAGCTGCATGACTTGCCAGCAAGGAAGGAGAGCCGTTTCTCATGAAGGCAGCTTGACAGTCTGTAGTACAGTCCAGAACTCTGACCGATTGGAAGCCTGGTTTATTGTGCTTTCCCTCATTCCCAGAAGCCAGCTCAAGAAGGACTGACACACTTTGGAAGCATTTGTAGGTCTACAGCATTTCCTTCCTTCCACAGGCTTTAGGGCATCTTGCAAATGTTAGTGAAGTCACCTCTTCTGTTAGGTGAGTCTGTACTACAGTGCCAAGTCAGTTGATGTACAAAGGGGAAAGCCAGGATTAGAACCCATACCCCCTCCCACCCACAAACTCTCAGTCCCAAGATTCAGCCACATCACAAATCACTTTTCATTTTCTTCCCAAGCATCTATTAATGGAGCCTCCCACTGTCCATTTTAGAGCTAGGCTACATGATATCCTATCATCACAGAGAACAAAAGCCAAGAGTCCTGATGCTTCAGCTCTTCCCACTATATCTCACACTATCATGCAATGGCGACATTAAGACAACCCTGGGTCCTTGACCTTTGCAAATACTTTGGGATCATTAACCCTCACGGTGGCAGGATCCTCTAGCTGTGTCATCCAGTGCTGCACAATCAATGCTGCATCCACATCATGGTGTTGGCCTGGAAACCCCAGCTTCCCCAGAGGCCAGATCACTGCTGACTGAGCCAAATCCTCGGTACATACAAGCATCAACCTTCATTTCCCGCACCTGCTTCCTGCCCTCAGGCTGCTGACCAGAGAGCACATCTTACCTCTTCTTTTTCCCCACTCTGCAGGTCTCTCCACTCTTCGATAGGCTGTCCTAGGTCCACAGTGTTCATAGGTACTTTAATCTCCCCAATGATGTCGTGTTTGGAGAAGCGGTCAAAGTCATAGATGGCCATAACTAGGGTCTTCCCACCCAGCTCCTGGTATGGAACCTGTGACACAGAAGGGCACCGTTCACCACTGCTGCAGTATTAGCCTGATAAAATGACCTATATCCACGGATGTTCCAGTGGGAATCTATTATACTGAAGAGTCTGGAGCCACTGGGGAGTCCTAAAAGCTGTTCTTAAGAGCAATAGTGCAGTTAGAGCAGGTGTCTGCTCAGCATGGATAAGTAATACAGAGCCTTAAAGTCTGGGCAGTGGACCTGGGTTTCTTTTCGTAAACCACTCTCAGAAGGTACACCTCCCAAACAGGAGCAGTGTCAAGGTCCACAAAGCAGGACCCAGAGTAGGTGGTAAGCCCCAGGCAGCAGCATGGCGTGCCAGGATTCAAAGTTGGGACATGTCTCAGCAGCTCTCACTGGTTAGAATGATATCTAGAGTTCTTTGACCCCTTGCCTTTCACTGTCCTGCAGCAAATTCGATGGGGACAAGTCCAGAGCCAGGAGAGGTCTCACCTTGAAGGTGAAGGTCTCATTGAAGGCTGGATTGAGGGTCTTCTTTTGCACCTTGGTCTCATACTTCTTCTTCTTGTCGGGGAGCAGGAAGACTTTGACATAAGGGTCTGAGGTTCCACCCATGTCCAGTGCTATGAGCTCAGCAGCTTGGAGAATCCCTACTGTAAGCTGTAAAGGAAAAACAGGCAGACCTCAGCAAAGCACTTCAGTAACACGCTGCTCACACTTACGGTGCAGATAAAGCTTTTACAGGCCACCATTTCTGTCATCAGCCACCCTGTGCTCCCTCCTCTCTGCTGACTGTGCCTCATCATCTCCACATGCACTCTGTTATGGGACGGACACTGGGGCAGGTCAGAGGGCCGCAGATGTGCAGGGCAGAGTTCTATCCCCATGCCAAGGCCTCAGTTGTAAAACACTGCACTGAATTTTGCAAATCCCTTGCTTCTCCTTTCCTCTTCCCATCCAACAAGGCATTTCAGCATCCAGGTTCCCAAACGAAGGGCAAATCAAGTCAAAATAATGGGTAACATCACCCAGAGGCTTCCCCAGCTTCACACATTCCCACTGCTGCTGTGTCCAGGGTGAATTCACTCCCAACTTGGTCTCTCTCACAGCTACCTTACCTGGTTAGACTGGAAGTCCAGCGAGAACTGCAGCTTGCCCAGGTTCTCTGGTTCCTTCTCCTCCTCTTCACCTTCTCCCTCTGTCAGCCCTGTCTCTGCATCATCATCATCCTGTTTGTTCTGAAGAGGAAATAGCACCACCCAGCTCAGAAAAGGGCCTGCTCATGTTGTCAGCACATTTCTCCCCCACACCCTTAGTCTCTTTTAGCTCCGAGATGTAGGGTGGTTCTGGGGTTCACATGCAAGCTTCATTGACTAAGGGAGGTTTGAGGTAGAGCTGGGATCCCCAAGCTCTCCACCACCAAGGAACTTGTGAAGCCATGTTTCTTGCACCTGTGCAATAGCAGCAGTACCAGGGACAGAAAGACCCCTGCCCTCCACTGGAAGGCACATCAGTTCTGCTGGAAGGTGCAGCTCACACATTAAGTGGGTAGAGATAGGGCTGGTTCTAGTGGTAAGTGCCTGAGAGCAGAGTGGCCAACTCCCCTTTAAAAGAGGACACTTATGAAAAACACATTGTGCAGGGCTCCGCTGGAACCAGTGCAGCCCTGAAACATGTATTTTTCAGAAGTATCTCCTTTTAAAAGGGGAGGTATAACCACCCTAGCAGAGAGACTGGATTTATAACACTCCTTGTGTCTGTGGCCGTGGCAGATGAGTGAAGGGCTGGGGGCAATGAATCTGCCACAACAGGTGGTGCTGCTAGCATAGAATGATCCAAGGAGCTTCCTCAGAACAGGGGACTGAGTGCTCAGACTGGCCAGTAAGCAGGGCTGGATTAAAGGATGGGGGGGACATGCTAAGCCATACATTGGGGCCCCCCATCCAGGCCACTTACATAGCTGCCGTTCCACAACAACCAACGTACTCAAGGTATGTGGTATGTTAAGTATTAATGCCTTCATTTTCTTAGGCAATTAAACAATAGCAATTAGATCTTATGATTTATAATTAGATTTAGGCTAGGCAAATGGGCAGATATGTGGATTGATCCTGAACGTGGGGGACCCCTAAGCTGGAAGCCCCATACTGCAGTGGAGTAAGTGTAATGACTAGTCGGGACCTGCCAGGATCCAAACCAATATTGGACTTGGCTTAAGACAGGACAGCATACATTTTAAAAATGTCTCTTAAGATTTCCTGGTATCCCTGCAGGCCACTCACAAACATTAACTCCTTTGCAGGCCTTGGCACCTATCATGTTTCAAGTCTTGCTCACATGGTGGAATTAATCTGTATAATTTAAAATCCATTTAAAACTAGTCAGCCTGAGCAAACTCACTTTGGGGTGCTTGCATACATTTAACATTTCAAGTTAGCTACCTCGGTTTGTACCAACTGTACTAGCACAAAAGCAGACTGGTAAGCAGGTTTGTTTGGGCAAATTAGCTGGGAATTGTAATAAAATTAAATCTGAATTTTAAGAACTATCTTGTCCATCCTCTCAATTTAAAACAAGATTGGGGGAGGCAGGTCATCTTAATCCAGATTAAGGCTGCACCAAACACCTGCAGCTATGCTGCTCACCTGCCCCAGAGCACAGCCACATCATGTGGACAAGCCCACCAAGAGTGGACAAGCCCACCGAGAGTGTAGGGCAAGACGATCTTGCATTGCTTGCCAGCCTCACCATTCCCTCCACGCTGTGCCTGCAGCACTCTAGTTCATACATAGGGAGCAAGTAGCATAGTTGTTGGCATAATATGAACACAGTATTACTCCACCATGGAAACAAAGCCTGATGAGTGTCTTGGACAAATATTCATCTCCCACCCTTTTATGTCTGCCAGGGGAAGGATGCTTGGATCAGGACCTACCATAAGTTTCCATCCAGGTTTGTCAGAACACATGGAGACAGAACAACACAGAAGGACAACGAGAGCACAGAGAAGGAAGAGAAGGGCATTATAGAGACAAAAACTTCACAGATCGTCAACAACACCCAGTGTTCCTGAGAAACAACAGTCTGCCTCCTGTATGAAGGTATGGTAGTAGTCCAATTTCAAGTAATGAATTTGGAAAAATTTCTCTCTGTTGGGATTGATTTTGTATCTCCTCAGCCACTTGCTGAAAACAGTTTGCCAGTTTCCTGGAAACAAGACAATTTCCCCTTCCCCTTTTGTGGAAAACTGTCTCCACAAAATCCCTGAAGATGAATACAGTCGGGTGTTTCTCTTGAAGCCTAAAGCACAGAAATACATTGGGGAAGAGAGAAAGAGAGTGCATGATTTTCCTTACAAATAGGTAACACAAGGAGAATACATTTACTGGATTAACACAATGCTTTGCTATTAAGAAAGGGCATCTTAGAGAGGAGTGAAAGGAAAAAGAATACACAAAGTTGCTGCAAATGCCTATTTAAATGTATGTGACCATGTGTTCTCCAGGCCTACAGAGAAGAGACATGCCTGACAAGTGATGAAGGATTTTGTTTTAGCTTATGTGGTCGAGGCCTAACTGGTCACAGTAACAGGGACTATGTTCAAATCTCATGCTCCCAATACTCCCCACTTTCCACCTATACAAAGGCCAGTGCATCATGAAATGTCTCTTAGACCATCAGGGAGCTGTGTTCACTGCATTGCCTCCATTGCTACCAATGGGAAAAAAGGCAGTAAACACCAGTCCTTGCTCTTCACTACATGTGGGTGGTTGGCTTTGCCTTCTGCCGAGGTGACTGCCAGGTATGGTTGCCAGATATTGCACATTTTTCCAGGAGGTGTTCTTGGTACCAATGCAGGCCTTGCAATATGTATTTTTCATAACCGTCCTGGAAAAATGTGCATATCTGGCAACGCTACTGGCAGGGCCACTGGCATGAAACTGGGTAATAGAGAGTGTCTTCCCCTCGGTCTCATGAGAACTCCAGGTAAAACCTTCCCCACCTACAATAGGGGGCTCTGGGTGAATGCAGAACTTGCGGCTCTGCCTCATTAAAATGCCTTATGCAAACAGCCAATATAATGTAAAAAGGAAATATTTCCAGCAATATGGGCTATAAAACTCTAATTTCTCAGCCTGCTGCCCCGTTTACCAGTTTTAATAGCCCTGATGGAAGGGGGGGGATTTATAACCCATCAAACAATTCAGGTTTCACATGTCTGTCTGGGGTAATTGCTAATGGGATTTGTAGCTGAGGTGGTTTGATTACTGCCAACAATGAAAACAATTTCTCCCTGAGCAGTTAAAAGAAACAAGGGCAGTCACTGAAATAATGGTTTCAGGAGGAATGCTAGATTGTGAAGTTTTCAGAAGAGTGTGCTGCTGATTGGTCTGCTCATGGGGCTACTTGTGGAACAGGCCTCAGCACAGTGGTTCTCAAAATGGGAGTAACTCATCTTGTGGAGGGGAATAGAATGCATCCTGAGGGGCCGCCAAGCCCTTGGAGAACTTCCAAAATGGCAGAAGCCCCACCCATGTCTGTAACATAAATTCAACTGGTGCTACAGCCAGCAACTGACATTTTTGCTAAAGAATTGGTAAAGTCGATGTGTTCTGGAAATCCCCCCACTCAGCCACTGTAAGGGCGTGTTCTCACAAGCATACTTGAAGCACGGCAGTTACTTTGGAATAGCTACCACCCTTCACTTCTGTCCTCATGAGCAGGGGAAAGGAGGTGTTAAATAGCTCTTTCCCTCTCTTAATTTCCCTGCTTTAGCGCTTGCAGGGAACTTCTAACAGGCAGAGCTGGAATAACAAGTAGTCAGTGAAGCAGACACAGTGCGAAAGACAAAGGAGGAAGTACTTGAAGGGAGAGAAATATGAAATGGAAATATCCCTGAAATTAGTGTCTGCCCCAGAGTAGGAGCCTTCCTCCCTTCTTTAACCCTGCTTTCACCCCACCCATCCTCGATTTAACCTCTCTGCTCACGTGAACAAGGGAGGTTAAAGTGAGTTAGGAGATCTCTCTCTCTCTCTCTCTCTTTTAAAGCACTTGTGAGAACAAGACCTTATACAGAGGAGCTAGATGAGCAGCAACAGAGGAGTGGGGGAGCAAGTGAGGGAGAGGGAAAAGGGAAGACAGAGAGGGAAAGAGGGGGCATTGTTTATTATATTATGGGGTGTGTGTGAAATGCAGGTATCAAAGGTAAGAGAAGGGGCACAGTTTATAAAGGTTGGGTCAGGAGCCACTCTTTTAGAAGTTCCCATTTCCCCCCTCTAGTGTTCCTCTGGCTTTTGATTTCCCACCTAACAAAGCCAGTCCCGTCCCACTGGGGACTGATTTACTGTGGCTGGTGGAGATCAAGTCACAGACCAGGTTGTTCAAAGATCTCCCTTTACTTAATGTTGCAGCCTTTAACCACCACTGTACCAAGGGCAGTGTGAAGAGAGACAGGCTGTCTCCTAGCTACGCCTGGCTTTCAGCACACTGCTGTAAGGCCCCAACAACCCTTCCCTTCAGTTGAAAGAACACACACATTTTTTAAAGCAAATGCTTTAATAACTGCTGTGTCATTTGTCTATATGTTTGTTTAGATTTAAGGTTTAAATTTTATTTTTTTCTGATAACAATGTGTAAATATTTTATGTTTGATCCTTTATTCATTTCATATCAGCAGTCTGGCTCTAAGGTAAATAGACTAGACATCCAGGGTCCATGTGACTCCCTGACTGGCTGTCCAGGCATCTCATTAAGGAATCCTATTTTAGAGAAGGGGAATGGAAGCTGAGAGAGAGCAGCTTGCTCAGCAGCAGCACCCAGTGAGGGTAGTGCTTCAGCTCCAAGTGCAGCCTGCTACTTGCTGCACCCCAAAGGCACGCACTAGGCCTTCGGGGTGGGGTGGGGGCTAGCATGTTTTTGGTAGCTGTGTTTTGCTCAGCTGAGTGGTTGGGAGAGTTTGGCCAAAAGGGGGCAGATTTCTGTGTGTGATCTTGCAAACAGAACCTGAACTTTGCCATTTCTAATGAAGATCTCATCTCTCAACACTCTTCTCCCTTGAAGACAGTATCTGAAAGACTGATTATTAAAATGGAGAAGAACTAAAAATAGGAAAGAAGTGGGGGAAAACGTTTTTAAAAAGTTAAGCAATCTGAAATTAATTACTGATTAATCAAGGAACCCACCATTTTTTTATACTATCAGAAAGTCAGCTATCATATAGCTTTAAAAACAGGCAGCTGCAGCAAGATGACTGGGAATAGGAGGCAGTGGTCATATCAAAAGTAAAGAACAACAGAAACATTTCACTTCTTTGAAACCAGAAAGTAAACTTTTTCAGCAGAGAGCTTATTTATATGAGCTCTGTCATGTAACTTCCTGGCTTTCCCTGAGTACTTCGGGTGAAAATATATGTGCAGCTGGCACACTGGGTACACACTCCAGCAGTGGGTGGGGAAGGTGAACCTGGTGGGTCAGGTCATGCCACAGAACTGACATGTGCTCAACTGGGCTGCCTCCTCCCCCTCCCCCCCCCGGCAGGGGAATGGAACAAATGCGTGGCTTGGCAGCCCCCGCATCATGGCAGGGATGGCAACACGAACAAATGTACAAGCCCGATCTGGTCCACTATGGCCCGCCTGGTTGGCCCTTGGCCTGGGTTGTGAGCCCGGGATCATCCAGGGGACCACATCCCAGGGCAGCAGCGGTCCCACGTCTGGCAGCCAGAAGCCACATGACAGCACATTTCCCCCTTGAATATGGGAGGGGGGCACTGTCCCCCTTAAATTATATGGGGCTGGGGCAGTGGGGACAGCCACAGCGAGTGTGGTGCTGTGCACCTGCTCCTGTCTGGGGAGGGACTCTGGCTGAGACAAGCACAGCACACGCCAAGGTTTAAACTTTATGCACACATGCACATAACAGCAGCAACAGGCAAGCTGCTGCAAGCGAGCCCCTGGCTGGTCTGATCTTTCTGCCCATGGCCGCAGCAGCGGAGAAGGTTCTGCAGTGGACAAGCGAAGCTGCCTGCCAGCGCCACTTCATCTTGCCTTGCCAGTTGGCCAGCCGGCGAGTGGCAGTGTGGCAGTAGCAGTGGCACGGCAGCCTCCCCTCACCCGGGTCCCAGACAGAGACTCGTTGCTTGCCTGCTGTTTATGCCTGGGCTTGAGCACCTTTAGGAGACACCTTCACAAGGGTGTTTGGCAGTGGGGGTTGGGGGGGGGAATTGGGGGTGAAACGTGAGTAAGAAGATAGGGGGGTTGGGGTGGATGAGGGTTGGGGGATGGTGTGGGGTTGGGGGATGTCTTATGTTTTTTGTATTTATGGTCTATGTTTTATATGTATTTTTTGTATTTTAATATTGTAAGTTGCCCTGAGCTGCCTTTGGCGGAAAGGGTGGGGTAAGAAATTAAAATAAATAAATTAGATAAATAAATTTCTATATAGTAATTTGTCATTAGGGAAAGGTTAGTATACTAATAGAGATGGGTCCAAGTTAAGACTCTTTGATGGGAGAATTCTAAATAAGAGACATACATTGGTGTTTGTCAACAAGTGGAGTGAACAATGCCATCTTGTAGCCGCCAGTTGTATCTGGTGCGCAGGTTGCAGCTAGTGCAGAATGCGGCGGCTCGCCTCCTTACGGGGATGGGTCGTCGGGAGCACATTACACCTGTGCTCCGGACTCTGCACTGGCTGCCAATAGTGTGCCGAGCTAGGTTCAAGGTTTTAGTGTTGGTCTATAAGGCCCTTCACGGTCTAGGCCCCTCGTACCTCAGGGATCGCCTCGCCCTCTGTGCCCCAGAGCGGCTCCTGCGGTTGGCCGGGGGTGCCTTCTTGGAGGTCCCCCGCGTAAAGCGGGAGGCCACAATGGAGAGGGCATTCTCGGTGGCCAGGCCGCGCCTTTGGAACTCCCTTCCGGAGGAAGCCCGCCAAGCCTGTTGTCATTCCGGCGGTGTTGCAAAACCTGGCTGTTCGCCCAGGCCTTTTGGGAGGGTGGGTTAGGGTTGTGTTTTTTCCCCCTAACTTGTTTTATTGTTTTAATGTTGAATTGTTTCTCGGGGCCCTGTTTTAAAAGTATTTAAATTATTGATTGTTTTAAACTGTTTTATATTGTTTTATATTGTTTTATTACTGTTGGAAGCCACCCCGAGCTGTTTACAGGAGGGGCGGGGTATAAATGCTTTAAATAAAACATAAAATAAATCTAGAAGCCCACAAGGACATGTAACATTTCTTCATAAATTTATCAGGGGTAGGCATCTGGAGGAAATAGCAGATTCGGATCCATTGCAGACCTGGATCTGCAATTTCTGGATTTAATTATGGATCATATTACGGATCTGTATTTAAACCTATACAAAATTTAAAAATTTTTTTTTAAAAAAAATTAGAAAATAATTGCGCATGCACAAAATGACTGCTGGACCGTTCTGCGCATGTGCACCCTTTTCCCAAATGGCAGCATCGGCGTTGCTGCCATTTTGGAAAATGGTAACCAGTCTGTGCATACGCAAAATGGCTGCCGTGCATGTGCAGACTGGCTGCTCTTTTTCCAAAATGGCAGCAACACTGCCACTGCCGTTTTGGAAAAGGCTGCGCACGTACAGAGCAGCCATTTGCACACATGCAATGATTTTAAAATTATTTTTAATAGATTTAAAACTCGTGTTGCCACTCTTGTAGTTCAGTACAGATGAATCCGTAACAGCCCATTACAAGCAGCTACAGATTAATCCAAATCTGTAATGCCCACCCCTAAAATTTATAGGCTCAATAAAGTTGTTGCCATAAGCTGAAAATGGCTTCTGGTGCTGCTCTTGAGCCCCTAGATCTGAAATCCCCTGTGTGGGGGGTGGGTTAAAAAAATCTGTTAAGGGATTTTAATTTCAGTTAACCTCTAGTTAAGGGAATTAATCCACCACACAAACCAACTCTTCATGAGGGAGAGGAAACCCCCGTATCCTAGCAAAATAGTTGTTTCCCACATGGTCCCTAAAAAAACGCCCCTGCTTCACTGGGCTTCAGTAAAACATCTCCCCATTTCAATTCCTCTGTTGCGACTGACCAGCATCTGAGCGATACAGAGGTAGGGTACAGACCAACATCTGAGCGATACAGAGGTAGGGTACAGACCAGCATCTGAGCGATACAGAGGTAGGGTACATGAAGGGGGAAGGCGGTTTGTAATTCTAAACCTACCACCAGTGGCTTGATGAAAAACCCCTTTCTCAAGAGCTGTGGGCTCTTTGTTGCCCCCTAGTGAATGGTCTGGTCCTAGTCGGCTACTCCTTCTGGGTAATGGAGTATGTCTGTGGTGCAGTGCAAGCACTAAACGGATTCTGTCAGCACTAGGAGGCCTGGATTCAAATGCTCCTGCTGGCCCAAGCTTAGCTGGTTACATTTACTTTCTGAAGCTGAAGACCTGCACCCTTCTTCTCCTGCATTAGGAGTACATGATTGTACCTGTTTTCTTCTGTCGATCAGAATTACAAGCAGCCATTTTTTAGTCACTAAAATCACTATTCCCCAGCTGATCTTTACAAAGAGGCATTTTACCTGGCCTTTCATGTCTTTCATGTTCATGGCATTCTTCATGCCCTTGCCCTTCTCCTTTTTATTCTTCTTCTTCTTGCAGCAGCACTTCTTGCAGATGCAGAAGCAGCAGGTGAGGATCAGCAGCCCGGCTACCACAGCAATGGCAATCAGGGCCCAAGGAGGCACTGCACAGGAATCAACCCCAGGGACTCAGTCACAAATAAAAGGTTACCAATTGTCATCATTTAATCTCAAGTTTTACCACTTTTGGTGCTTTTATAACACCAGGTGACTTGTGATGAAATATTGAGAATCTCAGCTCCCCCCACCCACATACCCTAGGTTTTATCATTCATGGCTGTGGAGAAGAACTTTACAATGTGACTGCAGTGATCCTTTAAAAAACAAAGAGAATCCACAGGTGTTGTTATTTTAAAGCCAATTTCATGATTTTGTGGGCTTGACATGATTTTAGAACATCAGAAGCCAGTGTCTCTGTAGCGACACCCATGTACGACTCAGGTCATTGCAGATTTCTGTCACTTTGCCAAATCTACAAATGTTTACTTGGTTTGAAGGACAAAACAGTGCTGTAGTTAGAGATATGTGATGTGCACTGGATGCTCGCTAGAACTGTTTCTTCTTTCTCTAGTTGAAAAACAAGATACCCAAACAAACCCACCAAAACATGGAAACGTCCATCCTCCCCCGCTCCCCTCTTCATGTTCTCAGACTTGCTTGCCTTCCCCCCCCCGGCTTTTCACAGTGGAGAAAAAAGAGAGGTAAAGGACCCCAAAACTCAAAAGTGGAAGAAACAAAATGATTCTGCTTCCAAAAACTGAAATGAAACACCATCTAATTTCAAGGTGCAAATTTCCTTTCTATTTCAAAATCTGAACCATTGATTCCAAAAGAAAAAAATCAAAGTGAAACCAAAATAATCATTGTTTGATTTTGAAATTTTCTCATAATTCTTGGCTAAAATTCATTTTCAATATAAATCCAATATTTTGCAGAAAAGTAAAATTCCTACTAGTTCTCACAATTACCTTCTAGAGCACCCCAGCACCTCATGATTAGGTTTGCCATCTTCCCCCTTCCCCTCAGAACCTGGCCACATAATCTGAATAATTAGCATGCCCAATTTGCATAATAGTTGGTCTGATTTGCATAATTTGCAGCTGGCTGATCAGCTGTTCTGCAGGGAGCTGGAGAGCCCCCCCAAACAGCCTGCAGTGCAGGCTAGGCTAGGCTAGGCTAGGCTAAATATTAAACTAGCCAGAACTTTAGCGCAGAGCCTAGAATTCAGGTGATCTGGACTTCCAGGCCATATGGTATTTCTACACATGACATTTACCCAGGCGGGAACTGCAGTTCCTGCAATTTATTCCTCCTAATCCCTACAAATTAATTAATTAACATTGCCTTGTTACTGACCCATAGATTTGGGTGGGACCCAAATGATGCCCTAGGCTTGATGGTGCCTTTTACCCCAGTTTGTCCTCATCGGCGATGGGACATGCAGATGAACGGGCTCTGCCCAAGCAAGAGGAGGTGGGGGAAGCTACTCACAGGGAATCTTGTTCAGCTCATTCATGAACTTCTCCTTCAGCTTGGCAAACATGTCCTCCTTGTTCTCTTCTTGACCCATGGATTCAGTCCCATTCTCTGTTGGGCCCACGGGCCCCATAGGCACCACAGGTGCCACTGTAGTGGTGGGGGGCGCTACAGCCACTGTGGGCTCTGGGGTTTTCTTGAAGAAATTCCACGTCATCTTCAATTCAGAGCTCCCTGAAACAGACAGAAGTGATGCTGATTATGGCCTAGGTCTGGCCTACTCTACTTGACTCTCAGAATAACAAGGGGAAGGGGCGCCTAGGAGAGCTGGAAGGGAACACGTTCACTTTCCTGGTCCACAGTGTTTATCCTCTCAGAAATGCTCCAACAGGGACAGTTTGTTCCTTCCCTACTTGGGGAGTGTGGGGACTAGACTAGTGGTTAGTACTAGTGGGGGTGGGGCATTCGGGTCAGTACTCCTTCATTCTCTTCCCACCCCTCTGGGAGTGGTGTGCCCTCTAGAGTAGTCCAGGGACTGGCTCAAGACTCTTGGGCTGCATTTCCAGAGTATGACCGTGGATAAGATATGTCATCTCTGTGCACCAGGTTCCCCATCAATAATAATAATAATAATAATAATAATAATTAATCATTAATAATAAATCAGGGCTTGTGTGTTTTGAGATGTGTTGTGTGGTCAGAAATGGAGCCTATGACAACTCAGTCTAGTGCAGTCCAGAACTGAGGGCAACTCTAGATAGTGACACTAAACAACCAATCCTATTCATTCCCACCCAGCACTGTATTTTTGCTAGTTTAAAAACGAATGTTGCTGTAGGACTGGGCACATCTCTTTTAGTTTTTAAGGCTTCTGGATCAAACTGGAGCTGTGTGTGTGTTTTCTGGACTATACAAACAACCTGCTAATTCGCTCCTCATCTTCATTTAGGGCATCATTAGTGGTGCCACCTACCTTTAAAATACCATTAAACTGAAGTTGTTAGCACATCCCATCCAAGTATCTCAAATCACTTGCAAACACTGGTCAGGGTTTCATGATGTCTCTTGTGAGGTGTTGTCTCAGAAAGTGGGAGTGATTTGCCCAAGCTCGCTGAGAATCAGTAACAGAGCTGAGGATGGGATGCCGAAGGCCTCAATTCCAAGTCTGTGTTCTAACCACTAGAAAGCATTCTTGCAGGAAGGCAGAAGCATCACGGACTTGCTATATGAACTATGGCATTGTATGTGGGCTAGGAACTGCCAGGGATTTCTCATTGCTACTATTACATTATGCAGGAGCAGGGGGTCAGTGTCAGGCTGGCTGGCCCTGGCAGTGCATGCGAGAACTCAATAAGCTGTCACACCTAAAGGATAACAGCTAACCTTTGGTGTCAGGCTGCAGTGACCCTGGCAAGAGAAAGGGACTGTTCTCTGAGTGCCACACAAGTGTTTGGAGAAGATCCAGGAAGGAAGGAGGCATCTCTCTCTAGTCTAGCTGTCAGGGCATAGACAGCTGCCAATCACAGTGATTAGAGAAAGAACTAAGAAATTCCTTCCTAGATGTTATCAGACATATAGAGACTCAGCAGAGAAAGGAGATTGCTGGCCCAGAAAACGTTTCTTAAGGAACCTAAGTGGGAACTTCCCCAGAGACCCAGCATATTAAAAACAGCTCAACTTTGCACAGACCCTTTGAAGATTTTCCAAAGCGCCTCCTATACCCCCGTGATGTGCCGTGCCATGCCATGCCCTCGTATCTCCATTTGGCAGACTACTTACTTCCCCCTTGTTCTGTTCCCTTGCCTCCTCCAGAACTCTCAGAAGTAATGGCCTATGCAGGGGAGCCTTGTCTAGTTGTTAGCACACACGGTTCTTTCTGAGAGCCTAAAAACCTACTTATGTTTCTAGTTATGATCATCCTGGTCAAATCATTCAATCTATCAGTGTTTCAGTTTCCCCTCTGTAAAATGGAAGCAATAATTCCCAGGCTTGTGGAAGGGCTGAGCAAGGAGAAAGAATGGTCCAGTGGTAACTGTAAAGGCCTGTGACTTGGGAAATTGGGGTTCAATTCTCATCTATACCACAAATTTCCTAAGTGACCTTGGGCAAGTCACTTTGTATCTGTTTCCCATCTGTAAAATGGAGGCAGTGGCACTTTGTATTTCAGAGGATAAACTCATTAACAAGCGCAATGGAACTGAACAAAAAGAGGCGAAGTAACCTGTGTGAGGTTACACAACTGGTCTGTGATAGGGGAGGGAACTGAACTCAGACTGGGCATGGCTGGGGAAGTGCTCTGGGCAACAGTGGAAAGGTTCTTTTCACAGTCATATACACATGTCACACAAATCCAGCCCTGAGACCACAGACTGGCAGCATGAGATGGTTTACCCTATGGAACTAGTACCCTCCCTGTCACTTTGTGGTAGCTGCTTCCCAGTGAAAGGAATGAATGCTTTACATGGATGTAGCCAAGTGCCTCGGAGGGGGCTGTAGTGGAAATTCAGCATTGTGGAAACCAGGCCAGCTATTTTATTTAGGCCTTTCACTATGGATTTAGATCCGTCACTTCCTGCACAAACGTTTTAACATTTGCATCTAAATATTTTTCCAAGGTCACATGAGAAATCAGGGCAGAGAGTACTTGATCACACCCAAGCACACCCACCCACATACTGAGTAGAAAGCACAGACGTGTGCAATGGAGAAAGTGTTGCAGAGTAATAACTGATTCGCAATCAGTAAGGACAAATGCAGCTGAAGGTTTAACAACAGAACTTTACTTAAGCTTTCTCAGGCACAGATCCTTAGTTGCATCTAACTAGTAGTACAACAAAATGGAGACTGAGACAATGAGAGAGAAGGGAAGGAGGAGTGGTTACTAGAGGTGGGACCCCGGGCCCATTACCGGCTACCGGATTTACCGGTTACCGGTTCTCTGAAAACCGGATTCCCGAATTAAATCCGGTATACCGGTACCGGATTTATTTCGTTGATTTCAATGGGGCGCTGTGTCCCCATTGAAACCAATGAAATAAATTAATTCCCTCCCCCTCCCAGGCTGCGCGGGTGGAAGGGGGGACACCCCCCACCCACCCTGCCCAGCCTGGATTTTTGTTTTAAAAAAGAC
>QEPC01004304.1:4073978-4096530 GCA_003113815.1 Sphenodon punctatus | reverse complement strand
AAAAACTTTTTTGCTGGGGCTTTAAGTTTTTTTACATTGCAGCCATTTTTAAATGGCTGCAATGTAAAAAAAATCCGGTACCCCGGAATCCGGTACCCGGTCTGGATTACCGGGTCGAATCCGATAATGCCGGTACGCCCGGTACCGGCATTATCGGATACCGGATTTTACCGGTTTCCCGCCCCTAGTGGTTACACAAAGAAATTCAACTGCAAAACCCCATCTCCCTTCCATGTACATATAAACTTAGCAGCGCCATCTGGTGGCTGTATAGTCAATTACTGTTCTTAATACAACAGGCATTAACTTGTGGACGTTGCATATGCCAATAGAAAGCATGCACACACAAGTGAAGCATGTGTCCCATATACAGAGCAAATTGCAAATACATACATTGCACACACCTCAAATTGGAGGCATAGCCAATAACATACTCATCTTTTATAGTAAAGGCCTCAAACCTATATATCCTATCTATGGAACCATATTAGCCAAATCCATTCACTTTCTATGAGGATCAGAATGCAGCAGAAATGTCTCTAGAAGACTGTTAACTGCCTGTTGCTTGGCTTTCTCTGTCTGCAGCAGCACAGTACACTGCAGCAGAAGGAGAACCACACTTTCCTCTGCTCTTTTAATGAGTTATATAGACGCTCTTTGTACTCCCCAGTAGATGCACCGGCATGGCCCCTCAACTAACTCCTTAGCCAGGGTTTACCCATCTCTATTCAGGTAGCATGCAGCAAGCGTTCCTCTCTACTCCCCAAGACACAGCCAGCCAGTGTCTCTCAGTTGTATACACTGCTGCTGTAATTCCCCATCTTCATGGCCCTGTCTGTGCACAGCAAACATTGCTCCAATCATTTTGTGTAAGGTTGCTTCATGCATACAGTTTGAGCTTTGCATGCAAATCCAAGGCATACTATATAGGCAACTTGTCAGCATTCCATGGGGCTACTACCAACGTGATGTTTCGATTATATTTTGGGTACCCCTGGCTTAGAGGTTACTTTAAAATGAATCCAGCACTCCATTGCTGCCATCCCAGGTAGCACTGTTAACCTACTTGGAGAATATAATATTGTCTGGCTCAGGTGCATGGCAGAAGTTGAGAAGCTGCACTGACCCTCAGTCTACCCTGCTGCCCTACCACAATCATGCTCCTGTGACACAGGAACTGGGCTAAAGGTTCAGGCAACAGTTTATGGTGCAGAGTCCTGGGGAGCAGGCAAAGCAATCTCCAGACATGAAATCAGGTACCAAAAGGTATTCCCCAACATTAATGTTATAAGGAAAAGCCTGCTTCTCGTGGTAAGGAATGTGGAACTCCCTCACAGCACTTGGGACACCCCTCTCAGACGGTGTTAAGCACAATGCCCTTCACAGGAGATACAATAATAATAAATGTTATTAATATAACACCTCTTCACCCTGTCAAATGGAACTCAGGGTGCTTCACAAAATACAATAAAATAAATTACTTTCATTTATGACTCTCCTATATAAATTAAATAACCTAAAAACCATTTAAAAGGGGATGGTAAAAGAGGAAGGAAATTATACGCTATGGGGAACCAGCAACGATCCTCTAAAAGCACCTAGAGAATATTTTTTTTAAGTCTTCAGGTGCTCTTTAAAGATGAGGAGGCAGGAACTGAGATTGCTATCTGTATGGAGCAAGTTCCACACTGAGGGGTCCACAATGGCTATGGCCAATCACCCTCTGACTTAAGGCACAATGGTGGGATCCCCAAAGAGAGGGTGGTATCCACGCTGATAGCCATCAGAGAAAGGTTCCAGGAGCCGGTACCAAATATAGCCAGGGTCTATACTGTTCAGGGCCTTGAAAACCAGCAGCACAATCTTAAATTCACTCTGTCGCTGTATAGGCACTTAGGCAGTCAATGCAGAAAATGCAGGACTGGTGTAACATGATCATGGCTGCTCAAAGCAGTAAGCAGCCGTGCTGCCACAGTCTGAACAAGCTGCATACGATGGAAAAGCACCACCGGAGGCCCACAGAAGAGGGAATTGTAGTAATCAAGTCTCATGGTCACCAGGACATGGGTTGCTGTGGCAAGGTCAGCCTGAGATAAATACGGGTGCAGTTTACACAAATCACACAGCTGGAAAAAGCATCCTCAAACCACATTTGATACTCAGGTTTTCATGGAAAGAGCATGGTTAAAAATGATGCCCAAATTCCTTCCCTCACCCACTACGTCCACCTTTACCCCCTCAAAATGAAGGGGCCCACAGAGAGGCGAGGATATCCTCATATTGTCTGCCCACCAGCATCACCTAGGTCTTCCCTGGATATAGCATGATGACAGAGGTCTTTCCTGGACAGAGGATGAGCACAAGGTAGCTTTGACACATCCAGCTCGCTATGTTGTTCAGGCATTATTGGAACTAAATTTACGGGGGGAAATTTCCCATCAAAAGATTCTAAACGTCATCTGACTTCTTTCCTACCCCACACAGGAAACCAACACACAGGCAATATGATTTGAACAGCTTTACTTAAAATAGATTAGCAAAACAGAGAGGATGCAATCCAGCACCCTATGATAAAATGTGCCTACGCTGGGTGCATAACCAACACTTGTGCACATGTTCCCCCCCCGCAGCAAGCTGCTGGGCACAACAGGGCGCCCCTGCCGATACGACCCACCTCCCCGAGCCCACCCCCAGAAGCTTGGGGGATGGAGCAGGAGCCATGCCTGCTCCACCCCCCGGGCTGCAGGGGGGGTGGGCCTGGGGTGGAGGTGTCATATCGGCAGCAGTGCCCCATTGTGCCCAGTAACTTGCTGTACACATGTGTGCACCCGTTACCTGGCCAGGTGGTGTGGCATGTTGGATTGCACCCAGAATCAGTTGCTTGAATATTGTCCGAGGTAGTAAGCAGATTACACATATAGGAAAATAAATAAGAGAGACATTCCAGTAATGCATAAGGTCATTAATCTTAGTTCCTATTATTACTTAAAAGAAGAAATTAAAAAATGAGATTTATCTCAATTCCTTAAATCTTACATAGAGATAGTCTACACTAGGGGTGGTGGCCAAGAGGTAGATCATGATCTACAGTAGATCTCAAGTTCCTGTCAAGAAGACCGCAGTGTGGTGAAGGAGGACCAACCTCTGAGAGATCATTTTTGGGGAGGAGAGTGGGAGTGGAGGCCCAGGAAAGAGAATGACTTGGAGAGCTCTTCCAGTGATGTGGGGTGGGGAAAGCTGTCTCTAAAAGGGGAGTGTTTCTCTTCATTCTCGAGATCATTTTCTGAGGAGTTTTAGAACTGGAAAATCCAGGGATGAGAAGGGGGGGAGAGGAGTGGGGCCGGCAGGTCCTGGTAGATCACCTGAGATTGGTGCCAGAATCAAATGGATCACGTGCACCACGAGTCTGGCTACTCCTGTTCTACACTAAGACCATCTCAAAAGAATGGCTGGTTGCTTTGGGGCAGCCAGCTCACCTTCCTGAGAAGATCAGGATGAAAGTGGAGACATTTCTTTTAGTTGTTTAGTTGTCCAAATGCAGAGGTGGCTCTGAACAGGGGACCTGGGGTTTTGACCTGTGCAAAGCAAAGCACTTCAGCCCAAGGGCACATTTTATAGACCGCTTGTGACCACGGAAACACAAACATTATTTATTTAAACAAATTTTCATGCCACCCTTCCCATAGGTTCAGGGTGGCTCACAAACCACAAAAACCAGTAAAATACAAAACAAAACAAAAAAAACACACCCAAACCTTCCCACAACCCCACCCAATACCATCTCCCCATTCCCCACATCCAACCCCCCTCACATCCTGACCCCCCCCCAAACCTCCCATTCCCTATCCCTGCCTGCCAAATGCCCTTTACAAACTGGAAGGTCTTGCATCACCTCTGGAAGACACTCGGGCTCAAACAAACCTCTGGGGGAAGGGAGTTCCAGAACATGGGGCAGCAACTGAGAACGCCTCCCTTGGAGTTCTCATTGCACAAACAAGACTAACAGATTATCATAGCACCCACAGGGAGGCGCTCCCGGCTGATTGTAGGGGCTACAGTGGGGCATGGAAGGACAGGCGTTCCTTCAGATATGTGGGGCCCAGACCATTAAGGGCTTTAATGGTCAACACCAGCACCTTGATTTGTGCCCAGAAAGCTATAGGGAGCCAGTGCAGACTCCGGAGCACCGGTGTAATGTGCTCCCGGCACCCCACCCCCCCAAAAATGCGAGCCGCCACATTCTGCACCAGCTGCAGCTTCCGAACAGTCATCAAGGGCAGCCCCACTTAGAGCACATTGCAGTAGTCTAGCCTCGAGGTGATGAAAGCTTGGATGACAGTGGCCAGATCTGAATCAGAAAGAAAAGATTGCAGCCTCCTCACCAGATGGAGTTGGTGAAAAGCGCTCCTGGTCACCACCGCAACCTGACAATCCAGGCACAGTAAAGGGTCCAGAAGCACTCCAAGGCTGCGAACCTGATTGACCAGCTTACTAGAGATGTGCAAATGCGGTTCGGTGTTCGGGCCAAACTCGGCCTGTTCAGACGACTGAACCGAACGTCTGAACTGAACGCTCGAACACCCGAACAGTTCAGAAAAGTTTGGATGAGTTCAGGGGTGGGAAAAATGTGACTGGAAGTGGGAGGCAGCTGAGGAGCAGACTTCTTGGCACCAGGGGTGGAGACCAGGGGTGGTTTCAGGGTCAAATGATACAGATACCGAAAACAAATTTAGAATTCAGTTTTGGTATTGATAGCGCTATTTTTGGCTGTTTGGCCAAGTTCAGCCAAACCAAACTCCGCCGAACTGAACAGCCAAACCCGAACTCGGGTTTCGGACCGAATGACCGAACGTCTGAACATGCAAACCGCGTTCTGTTCACCCATCCCTACAGGTTACTCCATCAGTAGCAGGAGTCCCAATCCCCTGCTGGCCAACTATCATCACCTTGGTCTTGTCTGGATTCAGCTTCAACCGGCTCATCCTCATCCAGTCCAACAACAGCCAGGCATTAGATTACATTACATTACACTTTTTATTTATACTCCGCACTCTCCCAACCCAAGTCGGCTCGAGGCAGCTAACATCAATATATAAATACAATATTAGGTCTTTATCCCACACAGGGGAAACCCACCACTACAGTACACCACAATACAAAGAAAAATGACTATCCAGTTTAACAGGAGGCCTCCTCATAACCTTGAGCATCAAGACTACAAGGGTCTGGGTCAGATGAAAAAGAGAGGTAGAGCTGAGTGTCATCAGCATATTGATGGCACTTCACCCCAAATCTCCAAATGACCTTGCCCAGCGGCCTCATATATACATTGAACAAGAGGGAAGACAGAATAGAACCCTGCAGAACCCCACAGGGGAGGGCCTGAGAGGACAAGCACTCGCCCATCACCACTCTCTGGGACCTCCCCAACAAGAAGGAACGGAACTACTCAAGAGCCTTCTCTTGCACCCTGCCAGGTCCTGCAGTCATGTCAACATTAACACCTCGTGACCAGATGAATCAAAGGCCGCTGAAAGATCTAAGAATCTATGGGGCAGAATTCCCCTTGTCAGTTTCCAGGTGTAGGTCATTTGACCAAGGCCACAAGTGCAGTCATACCCTGGGCTTGTCACTGATTATTTGTGAAACTAACTATGTTGCAGGGATGGGATCACATGGGGTAAGTCCTGGCAAGATCAGACCCCCAAAATCACTCTCTTAGGGAATTAACTCAAAGTCTGTTTATTCTTCTAATATACAGTCTCTCTCTTTATCCTGCATACAGTCATATATAAACAAAGGGGTTGCCTCCTGGTCTGGTATGCCCCTCCTCAGGCCAAGGGCCCTTGTCCAATCTCCATTATTCTCTGGGCCAGGCAAAAGCCCTCTGTAGTCCAGCAGAACCCTCAGCTCAGGCAACAGCTTCTGTGCCTGCTTCACTGTCTCTCTTTTCTGCTACTCTCCAGCAGCTCCTTAGTCTGAAGTAGCTCTGCTGCCTAGCTCCTGCCTCTGTCAACCCTGTTCTCACCTTCTCACTGAGCCTTTCCCTGGCTCTTTCCCTGGGCTGGTTCTACCACACCCTTAACACAGCTGACCCAATTACTTGGAGATGCACCTTCTTAAATGGCCAGTGGCCCACAGGGACTCTGGGCATTTTCAGGTGGATAAACTCCCTGGATAATTAGAAACTTCTCTGGTGCTTATTATCCAGTGCTTACAAAAGTACCTGTTTAGATAGACATTTCTATCCCGGGATAACTTAATTCCAGGATAGCCATGTGAACAGTACTGCAGGTATGGGATTTACTCCCCTCAGAGGATTCCAGTCGCCTGGCTATCCTCCTCTACTTTATACACATTGGTTTACAAACTGAGCTTGACCCTTCTCATTGGCCGCCAATGTCATGGGTTGAGGTCCGCACCCCCACTTTATCAGGTTTGAGTGACTCAGTTTCCCTTGCGTACAGCCCACTTGAATCAGTTTTCTCTCTGGCCGATTCAAGCCTACCGCAAGGACAACCCCTTTGTCACCCAAGGGCCCGATCCTTCCTGTTTACAGACTCTTTCTCTCTGGGTTTGCAAGAGCTTGAGAACTCTTGTTGCTCACTTGTGTTCCAATGTTAGACACAGACACTTCTTCATAAAGATAAGAAGTTAGTTTATTGATTACATAAGCAAGATTGTTGATACAGAGTGGTTACTAGAAATCAAAGGTAAACATTACGCATTCCTAACCTATACTGGTTGAGTTCCTAAATAAGCATCTTACCTACAAAGGTCCATAAGTTCTTCTCAGTCCTTGATGTAAGCGACTGGGTCCTCAGTCTTAGAGTTGCTAGAAAGCAAAGTCCCCTCTCTCGGTTTATGGTTTGGCTCAGCCCTCCTGGCTGCAAGATGTTGAGTGAGTTCCTGCTAGTCACTCCTCCCCTCTGGGGTACAACTCATTATATCCCCAGGAGGAAACTCCTCGTATCTTCTCGAGGCTTCTAGAATTCCTTTTGTTCTCTTTATCAGCTTTTCTGTGTCTCTTGCACGTAGGTAATGGCTGCCTGCATTAGCATATTAAATGTCTCTGGCCATCCGTCTGGGGCAAATCCACAAACTGTCTTTCCATTTCCTGGAGCTTGGTCAAGTGTCACAGTCTTGATTTGAGTTTTACAGTTCTTAATTGTAACATTACATACATGATGAACCTTTTGCTTTACATATTTACTAGACTTGTAGGCCAGTATCACACGTGTGACCCTATGTTCCTCCGTGACAAGTACATTGATGTTATCCCAGTGATTAGAGTCTCTGGGATGAATATCAATCCCGTGGTACTCAGCGCACTGATTTCTGGGATTGAAGAAAATCTGATTTTCTTCATTTTTCTGATTTCTTAGTTGAAGAAAATAGAAACGTCATCCCTTTGATCTGGAGGTATTTAAACTTGGCGCTCCATGATGCATTGCAGAATGATGACAGTGGTAATACAGTCGCCCCACAGTAATGTGCTCCTAGATACCATAGAGGCAGAAAATGCCTAGACAGGCTCAACTGTCAAGTCTTGCTGTTGGACTCTGTGGAGCTAATCACCGGGACACCCAACTATCCTGGGATAGTTGTTCAAACGGACATTATCCCGGGCTAGTTTAACAGCCGGTATTTATAAAATCCAGTGAATGGGGTTTTATAACACCCCGATATTTTTGTTATTCCGGGTTAATAATCACTGTTGACAGTGTTTTTATGGACATCCCATCCCGGGATTAATGCTGCTATCCCAGGATATGTGTCCACCTGAAAACACCCTCTGCCCTGTCACAAACTAGCACCATGCCACCTTCACCTAAATAAGGTAAAAATCTCTATTTCAACCAACCAGCATCTCATCTGCCTCTAGCTTAACTAATGCCTGTCAATTTTTGACCACTTTCTTCACAGAGAGAGATCTCTCTCCCTCTTGACATGCTTTAACTAACAAACGTCAGGTTAGCAGACCAAGCTTGCTATTTCCTAGGCCAGAGCGCCTTGTGACATCAATCACGATCCACCAGTCGACTGTGTGACATTGCCCAGGCGATTCCCAGGCTCTTGCTTCCGGCGTGGTTCCATGTGCAGCTGCGCATGCGTGGCAGTCACTTCAGGGCTTTGGCGCGCATTTAGAGTGGTGCGAGTGGAGCAATGTGAGGAGAGTGGCGTGAGGGGAAAGGGACAGCAGCATAGCATGGCATCGATGGTGAGCGGAGGGCCCCAGCTTCTCACCCATCCTGAGCTCCCCTTTTGTAGGGCCAGCCCCCTCCTCCCCCATCTTGAACGAAGCTCTGCTGCCTCGAGCTCCTCAGCTGTCACCAGATGCTGGGGGTCCCTGCCAGTCCCGTAGTGCCTCTCCCCTCCAGCTGGGTCAGTGCAGCTGCCTTCTGCTCCTCCTGGACATGGCCCCAAGATGGGTCGGCCTCCTTTAGGTCAGTGCAGCCCTGGCAGCAACACCCCGGGCCAGTGGAGCCTCAACTGCCCATCAGTCTCGATCTAGCTGTGGGAACCACTGCTGTAGGGCCAGCCCCAACCCCCCATCTTGGATGAAGTTCTCCTGCTTCTCACCCACCCTGAACTCCCAAGCTCTCACTAGCTGCTGGCGGATCCCTGCCACCCCCTCAGGTGAGGGTTTCTCCTCTGCAATGCTCCTTCCCTCTGGCTGGGTCAGTGCGGTCACCCCCCGTTCCTCCTGGACATGGTCCCAAGGCAGGGAAGCCTCCTTTAGGGCAGCACAGCCCTGGCAGCAGCACCTTGGGTTGGCAGGGCATCTGGGGTGGGGGAAGCTGGGGATATGGTGAGAGCATCTGGGGTGGTGGACGCTGGGGGGTTATGGGGAGGCTGAGGGTGGGGAACAGCCTGGGGGGGTCCTCGCCTGCTGCAAGAGCCTGGGTCTGGAAGGGGGCTTGCGGAGCCTCCTTCTTCTTTGCTTGTGGAGAATGGTCAGGCACAGTGACTCATGATGCATTTGTACTTGTGTGAATTGATAATTGCATTTGTTTGTGCAGAAGTCCTACCTGACTGTGCTTAATATTGCATTGTAAAATTAATATTTGTAGTAAAATTTACTATTGCTTAATTAAAATATATATCATGTGCAGAATTTGCAAGTGTCTTGAGCAGTTTATCTTCTGGCTGAGGTGTGATTATGCAAATGAGGTGTGTGATTATGCAAATAAGGACGGGAATATGCTAATTATGATTGTGCCACCCCTGTGTCACTGGTAGATCTCTGAAGGCCAACACCTCGCTTTGGTAGAACTTGGGCAAGTAGGTGTGAGCACTCCTGTCCTAGGTCTTAAAGCATTATGCCAACCAAAGCAATTCCTATTAATAAGCAAATATTATTCAATTACTTTGTAAAGTGCCAGGTACATTGCTGGTGCTATATAAATGTTTGATAATAATAAAATAACTAATTAATTATTATTATTATTATTATTATTATTAATAATAATAATAACAATAATAATAATAAATAATTTTATTTATATAGCGCACTCTGCCTTACAGGGCACTCGGAGTGCTTCACAAAGAGTAGGATAAGTATTAAACGTAACCCTATAACTAAAGGTAACCTACAAAGTCTCCCCCCCCGCCATTCAGGTAGCTATAAAATAGAATCCTGGACATTATTAAATATCGTTAGCAATTTCAGCATAAGGAGCACTAAGAATATCAACCATGATATGCCAGTTGGTCTGGACTAAATGGGATTTCCAAGACAGAATAAAAACCTTATCACACAGGTACTTCAGGATACCTGAAACAATTATCAGGACAATCCCCTGACTAATCAGCCATGTTCAAAGTCTAACTTCACTGCTAATGGGGGGTTTTATGGTTTCATCATGCTCAGATAAAATCTCTTTGAGAGAAGCAATGAGTGGCAACCATATTATGCTGTATTTCCACTACTTGAGTTTCTTTTTGCTCCAGCAAGTTCTGCAGTTTTAAACTCAGTTCTGGAACTGGAGCTCCAAATCTGGGAGTCGATTGGTTCACAAAATCTTGATACTCTGGGGATACAAGAATTTCTACATCAGTGTAAAATGTCCTTACTGGGTGCAGGGAAAGTTTGCCATTTTTTGCCACCAGTCTTGGCTGAAAACAAAAATTTGGTTTGGGAATCAGGCACCTCCATAGAGAAAATCCTTTCTGTTAGTGACCACAAAATACCAGCCACCCCCAGTATACTGCTCTCTCTTCCAGCTGGTTCCACTTATCCAAACAGAGTTTGCAGGTGGTGGTAACATTCAATTACCCACTGACGTTAAGGGGATTACCGAGGGAGTGTCAATGGCAAAGGAGTTTCTGGTCCCTTGTGGAGCAAAAGGATTCATCAGGTGCTATCCATATTTGTGCTGCTCCATGACAGAGTACCAGAGCAGGTATCTCTTCATGGATACAATAAATAGCTCCCTGTAAGTGCCCTAAGGACTGCACTGAGGCTAGTCAAGAAAATACATCTTCATTCAGAATCGGATATAGGCAGCGAGACAGTAAATGAGACTATCAAATCAGCTTCTGCAGAGCAAAACCAATCCAAATAACATCTATGAAAATTTGGATGTGGAGTGACCAATTCCAGGTTCCTAATTGCTCCTAAAGAGAGCTTTATGCATTTTTGAATGCACCAACCCCTAAACCCATTGAGGTTCCTAAAACAATGGGAACAGCATTGTCCCCGTTGCTAATTGCTGGTCTTGGATTAATGTTGGAACTCTGCCCAATTCAACATCCAGCAATGCTTAGGACACTGCCCTCAGCACAGAATCCTCATATGCAGAGCAGATGATTTCTTTACCTATATACTGCTCTGTAACTTGTTCATTGTGGTCACTGATCAATTGATTGAGATGGAGTCGAATTTCATTAAACAACTGAGCAATTTCATGCCTGTCAAATCATTATTAATTATTATTATTATAAGCATGTATATAGCGCCAGTGATGTACCTGGCGCTTTACAAAAAATAAGATAGACACGGTCCCTGCCTGAGAGTTTACAATCTAAAGAATTGTGAATTTTTCCTCCTTCTCTAATCCTGCAATTCCAGACAGTAGCAGATTGGTTATCTTATTTGCTTCTCCTTGCTGCACTAGAGCTATGTGGTTTCTACATCCATCCTATTCCAAATTGGCATCCCGGAGCCAAACAGTCCCAAAAAGGAACCGAGACCTCCCAATAATCCAGGCAGATTTCTCTTCCTACAAATACAAGAATACAAATTTCGGGGGTGAGCTATACATGATCTGGCTAGGTCCTATATTTTCTGTTGGTAGGAAAGAATTTTATCTATCTTTCCCCACGATATTCTTACTTAAGTGCAAGAGAATGAGAGAGGCAAGGTCTCAACCCTGCCACTGGCCTTCAGTCTTGAGAACTCATGGAAGACAGGTGAGGTTCCTAAGAACTGGAGAATAGCAAATATAGTTTCTGTTTTCAAGAAGAGGGGGAAAAAAGATAACCCAGGAAACTACAGACCGTCAGTTTGACTTTGGTACCAGGGAAATCCTAAAACAAATAATAAAACAGTCAATGTGCAGGCATCTGGAGGAAGGCAAGGTTTTAAGAAGCAGCCAACATGGTTTTGTTAAGAACTAATTATGCCAGACCAATCTTCTCTCCTCCCTTGATAATGTGTTGTGACCAGACAAGCGAGATGTTATTGATGTAATATACCTGGCCTCTACAAGGCATCTGGCATAGTTCCATGTGATACTCATAAACAAGCTCATAAACGAGAAACGAGAAATGTGGGATTGATGGTATTATTATTATTAGGTGGGTTCACAACTGGTTAAATTGTCATATTCAGAGAGTAGTAATCAATGGTTCATTGTCAGAACCATTGATTACTTGGTTCATTGGTAACAAGTGGGGTCCCGTAAAGGTCTCTTTTGGGTCTGGTGCTGTATAGCATTCCAATCAATAATTTGAAAAAAGAGTGGAGAGTATTCTTAACAAATTTGCTGATGACCCAAAGCTGGAAGGGATTTCAAATATTCTGGAGGATAGGATCAGAATTCAAAGTGACCTTCATAAATTGGAAAACTGCACTAAAAATAAGAAGAAATTCAATAAAGACAAGGAGATGACATACTTAATATGAGACATCAGTGTGATGCAGCAGCTAAACAGAACACCATTTAGGGGTGCATTAATAGAATGCTGATACTCTTAATTTAGGTGAACAGTGTCTTAGTCTGGTTTAATTTAATCCTGTTCCTAACTGAGTTAGGCTATACTGGTGTAAACCATTCTTAATCTGGATTATAAATGTCTATGTAGGATCTTAATACAGATTGATCTTAATCTAGATGAATTAATGTGGTTTTGTATCATATCTTTAGTTAATCTGGATTAGTTTCCTGGTGCAGAAAAACCCTCACACAGATTGTCCTCAAGTTCCTGAGAAACCACATAGTGGTGGCTTTTGTAATATTATAATAATTAATAATAATAAATAAGAATCTTTATTGTTTCACATAGATAGGTTTCTCTAACAGATCACAATTTTCCATCACCAGCTAACGTCTTCTGGATTTCAGCCTGCAAATTAGAGGTTACAAGCAGTAGACCCCACCACAATCGCTTAAATTTGGCAGTCCCTTTCCCAGAAGGATCTGTATATTCATGACTCATTTTTATGAGCTCCTGCTAAACAATAAGAAAGCTGGTGGGTGACACCCCATTCAGCTCTTTTGCATCTCTAAGGCCACTTGCCCACGTTACCGAGACACGGTGGGGAAACTCCCAGCGGCCAAACTCATGAGTAGCTCTGAATGTGGGCGCGGGGGATTATGCATCATCAGGAAGGTCCCACAGTGATTTCTCTCACAAATGACAGGGCTCAAAATCCAGCGGAACCTGCCTGAGGACATTTTTTACCCCCGAGCCCACATTCAGAGCTACTTGTGAGTTTGGCCGCAAGGAGTTTCCCCGCCGTGTCTCAGTAACATAGACAAGTGGCCAAAGTGATTACTGCTAGTAATGCAGGTAGCCTGAGGCTGGTGTGTAAGTGCCTCCATAGACCAACTGTGACAGATTCTTCTCCTCTGCAATAATTTAATATTTGAGAGAGGGACATAGGGGAGAGCAAAGCTGTACAAAAGCCAATCTGGCTACTGCACCACTAATGAGTCAATATGCCTTGGCTGTTTCTTTTCTATTACAACAAAAAGCGCTGGAGTAAGTGGCAGACCTCTATCAATCAAGAGTGGTGACTATTTAACAATCAAGCGGCAGCCTAAGTGACAGCATCTTAGGACTGTAAAAGAAACGGATGAAGGGAGAAGGTGAGCATCTATCAATCAGGCCCAATCTGTTGATGGAAAAACAACACATGCTAGCAGATGCTCTTGAATGGCTACTGGGGAAGTAGTGCCAACAGGCAAATTGCCATTAGTGCTGCTGTTTATGCAAAATAAAGGGGGGGCTGTGCTGAGTGGAGTCAAATAGGGTCAGTAAAAAATACAAAAGCCCCAAATGCTGCCTACTGACACTGTTCAGCCAAGCAACTGGCATTTATTGCTTTGTTTCTCTATTAAAAACCTAAATATTTAATGACGTAACAACAAAAAAGTCTGATCCCTGTCCTCTCTTTTTGCTTTGGGTGAAAGACAGACAAACAACAGCCTCACCTCTGCTCTATCTCACCCCTGGGTGGCCCATCCGCCTAAAGGCGGGCCACCAGATGTGTAGGTGGAGCAGAGGTAGAGCAGGCTGCTGCAGCCCCGCTTGTGGTGCTCCACAACATCCAGGAGCACAGCCAGTGGAGTGGGCTGCCCAAACCCGGGGCACTGGCCCAAGACAGAGCTGCAGCTCTGCTCTCAGCCAACGGTTGACTTGGGCAACACCATAGAGTTGCAGGTGGCAGCCTAGAGCATCAGGCGAGCTGCCCACAACTCTATGATGTGGGGGAGGGGGCATAGCGTGGGCACAGCATGGGCCGTGGCATCTGCTGGATCTGTGTAAAGCTGACCCAGTTGGGACTGGACATGGGCAGACATCTGTTGCTACTGCTCCAGGGGTGGTCAGCCCCGCGTCTGTCTAAAAACACCCTTTGAGATTTTACAACCCTGATTATTGCTTGAGCTGAACATCCCCCACGTCCCCTCCAAAGTACTATTACCCACATTTCCAAGTGGGGAACTGAGGTACAGACAGACTCATGACATTATTTATTTAATCAAATTTATACCCCACCTTTCCCCTAAGGCTCAGGTCAGCTTACAACATATAAAAACCATGTTACAAATACATAAGAATCCGCTAAAAACCCCACTCAGCTCTCCAAAATCTCCCCCCTACCCAACTCCTATCCCTGGCTGCCAAATGTTTAGTCAAAAAGAAAGGTCTTACATTACCTCCGGAACATACTCAGGCTTGGACAGACCTCCAGGGGAAGGGAGTTCCACATTACTGGGGCGGCAACCGAGAACGCCTCCCTGTGGGCCGTCAGCATGTGAACCTAACTGGCAGGTAGTACCTGCACGAGAGCGTTCCTGGACCCCCGCCCGCCCGCAGGGATCATGGTGGAGCAGAATGGGAAAGTCAGTCTTTCAGTTATGTGAGACCCAGGCTGTTTAGAGCTTTAAAGGTTGAAACCAGTACCTGGAATTGTGCCTGGAAAGCTATTGCGAGCCAGTGAATCTTTACCAAAAAGAAACCTTTTTACACCACCTCCGGAACATGCACGGACTCCGATGGCCCTCCAGGGGAAGGGAGTTCCATAATACTGTGGCAGCAACCGAGAACTCCTCCCTGTGGGCCCTTGTCGTAGATTTGATGGAAGGTAATATGCTCCTGGGAGAGAGGCATATTGATCAGCCTGTCACCCTCTCCCGCCATTGGCACCCCCGGGGGATCCCGCGGCCCTCGGGTCCACCCCGGCGCCGGGCTCCTTCCCCCCCACCCCCCCGCGGCGCAGGGGGCTGCACCGCCGGTCACTACGCCAGCAGTGGCGCTGGACACCCCCCCTGTGCTGTGGCTTGGACCAGCGGCCCCGATGGATGCGGGGAATGCAGGTGTGGGGCCGTCTAATGCTGCCAGCATGGCCCCACCCCCTGTGTGTTGCTCTGCGGACCTGAGGGCGTGCAGGTGGGGCAGGGCTTCCGGTATAAATACCAGTGCCAAGGAACACTCGGCGCTGGTGATTGCAGTGGAGAAACCGGCCCCTGAGAGAGATCTAAGAGCTTCTACCTTGTGATTGTGCATACTGTTTATGTTAGGAATATTTGTAGCCCCTTGTTTCCCCTTCCCTGAGTGTGATTGATTCAGAGTGATTCAGTGTTGGACCCTTGCTTCTCCCCCTGTGTGATTGCTAGTGTGCGTGTGAGTGAGAACGCTGCGTGTTAGGACAGGAATGATAGCCCTTCCCCCATCCTTGGGTTCTGTTCCGCTCCCCCGCCTGGGTGCAAGCCCCCTCCCCGACGCCCCTGATCCTGGGTCCCCTTCCCTGGTTTCCCCCCATCCAGGCCACGCCCCGTTCCTTCCCCTTGCTGCTGTGGGTTATGCAAGGAGTGAGTACGGTGTGAGGCCCACAGCTCCCTATGAACACTCTGCACCCTAGGATGATAGGGACCTGATCTCTGTGAGGCATATCGGTCCAACTACTATCCTGACGGGCATTCACCTCACGAGAGTCCTTCTGGAGCATAGGGCAAGGGTGTGTGTTTGGGTGATAGGACATAGGAAACCCTGTTCCCCTCTTCCCTTCCTTCCTGAATCTGCCCCTTCCCATGACAGAATCACCAGCAAATATTTGCCCTGCTCTGCGGCTGTCCTGATGGAGCTAGCTAAGGAAGTAGGGGAGCTCAATCGAGCTGTGCAGTCTTTGGCACTGGAGGTCAGGGACTTGCAAGAGAAACACAAAACCCTGGCGACTGTCGTGGCGCAGGTCCATGCTGAAACCACCTCCGTTGCGGCTCTTCCCGCGGTGGCCCCCATGGTGCCTCCTGTTCCAGCAGTTGCAGGGGTAGCGGCACCCCGGGAACCCAGGGAATCTCAAATGGATAAATATATGGGGGACCGCAAGGCTTTCCAGGGGTTTTTGGCCTTGTGTAGGCTCACTTTTACAATGCAACCCCAGACCTACCCCACAGATACCCTAAAGGCGGCCTATATTATAGGGAACTTGGGAAGTACGGCCCTGGAGTGGGCCACCACCTTGGTAAAGGGGAATAGCCCCCTGCTATCCAATTACGTAGATTTTGTGAAGGAATTTACCTTCCTCCTTGATCATCCCCACCGGGTTCAGGATGCAGAGACTGCAATCATATCCTAGAGGCAGTCTAGAGGGGGGCTTCTAGAATATATTACACAGTTCCAACAGTTGGCCCTAGAACTACAATAGCCCAATGATGTCCTATGGGTCATGTTCCGGAGAGGGTTGTGTAAGGACCTCAAGGATCAGCTCGCCTTCACAGCTCTTGTTGTGAATGTAGGCAGGAACCCAACACCTTTACCCTTCTACCACCCCCACCCCCCACTGCCTCCATCTACCGCTCCTAGGTCAAATAAACCGGCGCCTATACAGCTTGGAGCGTCTCGGGGGCTGTTGACTCTGGAGGAAAAGTAAAGGTGGCAACGGTCCCGCGCATACTACTACTGTGGGAAACTGTCCCACTTTCTCCATGACTGTCCCTCCTTGACTCCCCAATGGCGGGAGCAGGGAAACGCCAAGGGCTGGGATGGACAGGGGCCCTCCTGACCTTATAGCAAATCTCCTCCACACAAGGGATAGCACTGAATCATCTGCGACTTCCCATGACTATTATTATAGATGCCAGGCGGTCTATTATTATATGGGCCCTGGTGGATTCCAGTGCATTTGGAAACTTTATGGACCTGAGTATGCTGCGCAAACATGCAATCCAGACGCAGCCAAAGAAGAGCCCTGAGCTAGTCCACTCCATTGACGGGTCCCCACTGATCTCCGAGCTAATCACCGTGCACACCCAGGCCTTGCACTGTGTGGTGGGGGGACCATAGCGAATCCCTCACCTTTGACATCGTAAGCACTCCACTCTTTTTGGTGGTGTTGGGGCTGCCATGGCTCAGGCAGCATGATCCTCAGATTCACTGGGCCACTAGGCAAGTATTCTTTGACTCCCCGTATTGTAGGGCAAAATGCCGATACCCCAGACCAAGCGGCCCGAGAATAGTGCCAATGATGAGCAAAGGAGCACCCCCTCGGTTTCAATTATTCCCCAAGTATGAGGACTACGTGAATGTCTTCAGCAGCACACAAGCGGCAGAACTACTGCCTCACCGGGCCTATGATTGCCCCATCGATCTCCTTCCTGGGAAATAACCCCCTTTTGGCCAGATATACGCCCTCACAACCCCCGAGTTGGGAGCCCTTCGACAATACCTAGACGACAGTCTTTGGAATGGCTTCATTTGTCATTCCTGCTCTCCCGCCGGGCCCCCCCATCTTCTTTGTACCCAAGAAAGATGGAGAGCTCTGACCTTGCATCAATTATCGAGGCTTGAACGCCATAAAGATAAAAATAGATATCAGCTTCCCTTAATCCCAGAGTTACTGAACCGTCTGCAGGGAGCCACCATTTATACCGAGCTGGACCTGTGGGGGGCCTACAATTTGGTGCAGGTTCGCCCCAGAGATGAGTGAAAAACTGCCTTCCGTACTCGGTATGGCCACTACAAATACCTAGTGATGCCGTTCGGACTTGCAAACGCTCCGACCACCTTCCAGCATTTTATAAATGATATCTTTCAAGACCTGTTGGATGTATCAGTCATAGCGTACCTGGACAACATCCTCATCTATTCCACTTCTCGGGAGCAACACGTACAACACGTACGCCAAGTTCTACAGAGACTTCGTGCACATAAACTATATTGTAAGGGTGAACAATGCACATTCCATTTAACCACAGTGGACTTTTTAGGTTTCGCCATTTCCCCTACAGGGATCAAAATGAACAAGCGAAAAGATGAAGCACTTCAACACTGGCCCATCCCGAAGGTGATAAAACCCCTTCAATGCTTCCTCAGAAGCACTAACTATTATAGGCACATCATCCCCAACTATGCCTCTATCACTACCCCATTGACCGAAGTGTTAAAGAAAAATCAACCATACCTCTGGGGCCCTCTACAACAACATAGTTTTGAGCACCTTAAATGAGTCTTTACGTTGGCACCTCTTCTTCAGCACCCAGACTTTGAGAGACCTTTTTATGTGGAATCAGATGCGTCTAGCACGGCGATCGGGGGAGTATTACTACAGGTGGGGGCCAGGCTGTTTAGGACTTTAAAATGTCAAAACCAACACTTAGGATTGAGTCCAGAAGGCAACAGGGAGCCAGTGTCAATTGTAGAACCCACCCCCGAAAGGAGTTGGGCCGCCACATTGTGCATCAGCTGCAGCTTCTGAACAGTCACCAAGGGTAGCCCCACATAGAGCTCATTGCAGTAGTCTAGCCTCAAGGTAATGAAAACATGGATGATGGTGGCCAGATCCAAGTCAGAAAGGAATGCAGCCTCCTCACCAGTGAAAAGTGGTGAAAAGTGCTCCTGGCCACCACCACCGTGACCTGGTGTTTCAGGCACAGCAAAGGGTCCATAAGTACTCCAAGGCTGCAAACCTGGGTAACCAGAGGGGGCCAGATACACACACACCCAATACCAGGTGTCCCAATCTGCTACAAGACACAAGATCGGCCAGTCATCATCACTTCAGTCTTAGTGGATTCAGCTTCAATCGACTCACCCTCATCCTATCCCCAACAACAACCAGGCATCGGATAAGCACCGAGACTGCAGGACCTGACTCGGATGAAAAGGAGAGGTAGAACTGGGTGTCATCAGCAGACTGATGGCACTTCTCTTCAAACAATCTCACCCAGTGGTCTCAGTTACACATTGAACAAAAGGGGAGACAAGATGGAATCCTGCAGGAGACCACAGGGTTGATTCTGGGAGACAATAAGCTCTCTCTCATCATCACCCATGGGAACCTCCCCCAACAGGAATGAACGAAACCACTCAAAACCAGTCCTGTGCACCCTGCCAGGTCCCACAGTCATGCCAACACCACCTCATGATCAACTGTATCAAAGGCTGCTGTGAGGTCTAAGGATCAACAGGGCACAGTTCCCCTTGTCAGTCTCCAGGTGTAGATCATCAACCAAGGCCACAAGCACGGTCTCCATGCTACTCCCCAAACACAAACCTGACTGAAATGGGTCCAGTAATCCGATAGCATCGAGATGAGCCTGAAGCTGCTGGGCAACCACCTGTTCAATAACCCTGCCTAAAAAGGGAAAGTTAGGGACAGTGCGATAGCTAGCTGGGGGAGTTTTAAGCAGGGGTTGGACAACTGCAATTTTGAAGGTGTCCAACAACCTATCCTCCCAAAGGGAGGCACTGACTACCTCAGCCAGCAATGGCCCCAGTGTCTCCCAGCTGGCCTTCACTAGCCAGGACAGGCAAGGATCTAATTCACAACTGATTGCCCACACTGCTCCAAGCACATTTTCTGCATTGGTGGGTGACACTAATTGAAACCGATCCAAACAAACAGGACAAGGCTGAGCTTCCGCAGTCCCAAGCTCGGACTCTGCAGGTAAAGTAGCTGCACCTACCTTGCGGTATTACGAACCATTTTATCTGCAAAGTAATTCATAAAAATGTCACAGCAGGCACTAGATGACTGGTTCACGGGAGAGGCAGGCCAGATTTACCAGGCCATTCATCACCTGGAACAGCTCTGCAGGATGAGACTTTCCAGACGCTATGATAGCAGAGAAGAAAGCTTTCTTTGCCACCATCACAGCCATGGCATAGTCCTTCAAAAATGATCTATGCTGCAATCGGTCGGATTCAGTGCAAGTTAAGCACCATATTCTAACTGCCTACCTTCCTGTATTAGTCAGAATACAATATAATATACTAATTTTGTGTCTCAAAAATTGAAATACAAAAAAAATACTATTGGATTCACTTGCAATGTACAGCAGTTTCTGCCCATGGGATCTTTGTTTCATGTTTCATTGACTAATGTAAACATCAAAACACAAAGTTAACGAAAATGTTTACACATAATGACACAAACTATATTCAGATTATTGCAAAAGTTATCAAATCATTGCCCCCCTAGCTTTCTTGGCAGCAAATTCAGCTCTGAGATCATAAAAAGTATTTGTCTCAGAAGATCCCATTCTGTCGAGAGACCATAATGATGACAATCTTGACTGCAGCATTGTTGACTGCAATTTATTTTTAATAAAGAATAATTTGGAGAACTCTTTCTTCTTCACAATTTGAAATGGGCAGTTAGATAAAGGCAGAAAGCTACAGTAACCTTTGGAAAAGCTTCAACGAGTTCCTTACTGTAAATTATCTTCAAAACACTGTGCAGATCCATCATATCCATCTGTATTATTTAAGAAGTGAATGAAATGGTTTAGTTCAGAGGAGAGAGAAATTTGAAGATCTTTTGGGTAAGCTCTCGCCAAAGCTTTTGCNTCCACTCCATTGGCTGGCTGGCTGCTGCCAGATGCTTCCTCTGGGCCTGATCCTGCTGCTACCACAGCAGAGTCCCAGGGTCCTGCCTGTGTGTTGGGCTTCCTGGGCTCTGTCAGAGTGGGGAGGATGATGAGTGGTGGCTTCCCCTCCCTGCCGGTACACCCCATAGAAGGCTGCCAATTTTCTGGGTTCACCATGCTTTCCACACCTGTGGCTGCTGTGTATGGGCCCCACAGAGTGACTCTGGGGTGCTCCCATTTCATGTGAAGATACCCCTTGAAACACAGGTATAATATATTCATGGCGACCCACTCCCAAAAGGAACTGGGCCACCACATTCTGCACCATATTCTTGTTTGAAAGAAGCAGCTCTCCCAAGACAACTCCCTTTTTCCTTGGGGTAAACGCTAGCTCATACAAATGACCTTTCACTGCGCCAGAATAATTTGCCAGTAGCCCAGGATAAGTTACTCTGCTTTACATCATAGGTAATTCTACCCCACGGCGAATGATGGCAGAGGAAGACATGTGTGACTGATAATTACTTCATGGGAATGATCAGTCCTCCAAAGGTGTATAAAAGTAGTATCCCAGAATGCTTCTTTCTGATGCACCTAAAGGGACTCAGAAGTGGTCCTTCAAGACACCTGGTCTATTTCTGCTGCTCAATGACCAGATGTGAAGCTCCCCCTTTCAAGCTTCTGACAAAGGCAATGGACTATATTTTTTGCTCAGCCTACTTGAGTTCAGAAGACTTAAAGGCCTGGACCTGTGAGGATTTCTTAGGCTGTGGTACAAGCCCAACTGAACCGTAGCTTACATGATACAGATCTCCACCAGGTGATCTTGGAACAGATGCCTAGGAAGGGGCATGTGAAATGCATGGATCAAAGCTGCTAAAGGGCCCTCATATATTTTCATGATAGAAAATGAAAGGGCCACACAACAATACATCTGGGCATGCTTGTAAGAGAGGCAATACCGGAGGTCCTTGATAAACTGAACCCAGATCTTCAGGATCTCAGACTAGTGCTCTAACCACTTTGCTTCTGCCATCTTTACTCAGATGCGTAGCCCTCGTTGAACAGGATAGCCACACAGATAATAGTAAGGATAAGGAACATTAAGCATTTAGAATCCTTTTCATCTGTAGACCCCAAAGAACACTGCAAAACAGAGTGAGCTCTGTTCTCCCCATTTTACACAGGGCTGGCGAAGGCACAGAGAAGTGGAGGACAAAGGTTACTTACCCAAGATAGTATAATGGGTAAAAACAGAGGTAACAGTGGCCTGCTGTAGCCTGCTTTGACCCACTTTGCACCGGACCTCACCTGTACGTTTGTTCAGATGTTGGCCCAGGATTGCCCCGGGCCGTATCAGCAGCTAGCCGAGGCTCTCACCCCCAGACGATGTCCAGGACACAGCCCAGGCTAAGGTCCGCCCGATCAGGTCAAAACAGGCCACAGCGGGCTATCACATCTGCTGCAGCTCAGCAGCAGGGCTTGGATCAGGTCCACCATAGCCGGCCACCATGACTTCCTGTCATGGTGGGGGTGGGGCCAACAGCCTGGCTGCAGGCATGTTCACTGTGTGGCCTGACCTGGACCAGACCATGTCTGTTGCAGCTTCCCTACCGAACCCAGGTCGGGCCAACAGCACGCAGCCGTCATGTCGGTTTCCACCCAGTGTCTCCTGACTTCCATTCTAGACTTCTTGCACTGGGCCATTCTAACTGCCCAGCTTCTACTCATTTGGAAAAGCTTCAGCCAGCTCCTTATTGTAAATTATCTTCAAAATACTCTGTGCAGATCCATCATACCCATCTGTATTATCTAAGAAGTGACTGAAATGAAATGGTTTAGTTCAGAGGAGAGAGAAATTTGATGTGATGACATGTCCCTTTAAAGTTATCATAGGGAAGTAACCTGAACTCTCGAGTACTACTGGAATTAAGTGTTCTGTATAGTCAGTGCCTTTTTAAGGCTGCAGCTGAAATGAGAATGTGATTGCATTTTTGTGAGAATGGGCATGATTC
>QEPC01004304.1:4049775-4066532 GCA_003113815.1 Sphenodon punctatus | reverse complement strand
CCCCCATCCTCTTGCCTGCACTCCCCAGATCAGCCACCCCATTCCCTTTCCCCCCTCTCCTCCCCCATTGCCTCAATTGCACTCCCCAGATCAGACATTCCCAATTCTCCTCTCTGCAGAACCCCACATCACTCACTCCCCCAGCTCACCCCAAACAGAGGGGCCCACTCCAAATCTTGTTGATGCCACCAAGCAAAAGCATGGCATAATGATTACTCTGGCACAGAGCCCCATCTCACTGTCCGCTACCCTGCACCCAGACAATTAGCAAAACCTCCCCCCCAAAAATCACAAGATCTTAAGATCTACAATACTGCATTCAAAGAGCAAGCACATCCCCCAGATGCCTCCGATTCCCTTTCTCCAATGACACTCTCCCGTCCCCTCACGTGCTACCCCCCCCATCGATTCCATTCCCTTTTCCAACCACCCATTGCCTCATTAAACACACCTAATTTCCCCTCTGTACCACACCAGATCATCAGACACCTGCTCCCCTAGTTCCTCCCCCCCCCTGGGATTAATCTCCCTCCCTGACTCACTGCTTGGGGCAGGCCCTTGCTCACTTGATCCCTTTATCCTGGCTATGGGGGGTTGCAGCAGAAGGACTATCATGGGTCCTTTCTCTCCCACCAAAACCCTGAGTTGGCTGCTCTCTGAGAACTTTGAGCTCTGGCAGCCATGTGCTAAGCTTTCCTGGCCAGGGGGATGCCACATGATGCTCACAGCATGACCTCTCAGACCCAGGGGAGGCAGAAATTGGCTGTTCCCAGCACTGCACCTCTGTGAATTAATGGTTAAACCTCCATTGACTTCACTGATCAAGCTTTCCTCCCCCCCGCTTTAGTATTTGTTAGTACTCCTGCTTAGCACTTAATGATTGTTTGTTGGTCTCCACACACAGGTGTCTGCAGTGTGCTGTAGCTGGCCCAAAACTAGGGTTATCAGCAAAAGGTTGGGCAGTTTTTGTGTGTGCTCAGATCCAAATGAACCAGTTTATGCTAGGGAATGATCAACATGGAGCACTGAATGCTGGAACCTCTCCCCAACCGGCTGCACCTCTCCTCTGAATAGCACTGGGAACTCTCTCCATTGCATTTTTATTTAATAATTTACATTGAGTTCGTGACAATATGCACTCACAACAACTAGTCACCATGAGTCTCTTTCCAGCCACACTGGCCAGACCATTCCTTGCCCTTAATTCAACCTTAACACTCACTACTGATTCCCATGCAGTTAATGACTCACATTGAGAGCAAGTCAGCCAGATGTATCCTTAAGGCACTGGACTCTATCAGATGGCAAAGGGAAACTTATCCCGGAGCTGAGAGCATTCTGCTAAGAATGCCCTGACTTCCAGCTCTGTGGAGGAGCAGTGCCATTCTGAGCAAACTCTAATGACCGTAGTGGGACAGGGAAGATAAAAAGTCCCCCCGCAAGAGCCCTGATTCAGTAGAGCATCTCTCCTCAGGACAGCACAAACATGTATTGAGTGATGGCCTGAATGGCCATTTTATAGATAATGGTCTATAGATGGATCATATTATTAGCCATCACATGACCATCTATAAGACCATAGATAAGTAATGTTCTTATACATTGGCCATAAACTGAATGGCCCATAGAAGAAATGAATGAAACAGAGGTGTGACGCTCACTCCTCTCTCTGTACCCACTGAAAGGTGGGTTTGTCTTACAAGACAAACATTTGTGTGTACACAAAGAAAAAGCACTTGTGTAACAGTGCCCATAGTGTGTCTTGAGATAATAATATGAACAGTGGGATAAGCATCAGTCAAACAGGAAGTACTTGGGCTTGACCACTGAGCTGTGCACTGAAAGGTGGGCACTGGGCAGCATCATTCTTTGCTAGAGGAAGCTTCACAAGGTCGCCAAGCAGAGCAGATTGCAGGATCCCAGCTTGGAGAGGACAGGCCCATATCATAGTGACTGGTCTGTTAGCAGAGATGGCAGCAGCTGCAGTGTGTACTGTAAGACTCCTTGGGTGCTATGACCACCCTGCCTGTAAATCCATTCTAATAAGAAACCTTCTGCATTTCAGCCTCATCTCTTTTAAAAGGCACGAAGGGAAAAGTGTCCCCTGCCAAATAGGCAGAGATAATCTGGGCTCAGCTTGTGTGTAATCGATGCTGTAAACACATATCAAAGGGCTTTGGATGAGATAGAAAGGAGGCAGAAGAATACCAATTAATGGGGTGCATTTGTAATGTATACGAGATGCGGTTGTTGAGAAGCTTCTGATTAGGTGGAAATTGCTGTAACTATTTTTGTCAAACGTATTCCCCAAGAGAAACCATTTCCAAAGATCCTTCTCCAAGGCTTTACGTTTTTGCCACTGCACTGAAGTTGTTGAATTTCCGATCAATACGCAACAGAGCACACAAGCAAAATAAAATAAATTACAGGGAGAAAAGAAAGCGGAGCAGGTACTTATTGCGAGTTTCAAATGGAGCTCCCTCCCTGCTGTGAAAGGACTTTTCAGCCCCCTGCAGTATCGGTACTCAATTGTCTCTGCAAAAGCAAAGAAGACTTTGCCAACAGCTTCCAGTTTCCAGAGATCTGGGCAGGTTTTGTACAAGCAATGGAGTGCTCATCTAGGTTAACCCTCCTCTTTTCACCTTCCCTTTTTTCTTCCTTCTTTCAGTCTTCATTTTTCCTTCTTTCTTTCTGCATATGGTGTAAAATGGCCGCTGCATTACAACCAGTTTTTCTTCTGTAGTGGCAGCCCGTTGCGCATGTGCAAGAGGCCATTTTTTTTTTTCATTTGGTCCGATCAGAACGAAACTGAACAAAATGCCCGGTTCAGACAGAATCAGAACTAGGTCAAATTTTCATTTCAGCCCTTTCGCTTCTTCACTGACATACCCCATTCACCATATGGCTAGAGAAAGTGACTGTGCACAGCTCAGTGGTCAAGCCCAAGTACTTCCTGTTTGACTGATGCTTATCCCACTGTTCATATTATTATCTCAAGACACACTACTGGGCACTGTTACACAAGTGCTTTTTCTTTGTGTACACACAAATGTTTGTCTTGTAAGACAGGCCGTAATGTCAGTTTTGAGATGTATGTCCTTTGTAAGGAAGCTGTTGGAAGCAGCAAGAGAGTTTATGTTCTGCCACACAAACAGGTTACCCTGGATTACAGAACAGTCCTGTGATCTACATCACAGCATTCAGGTGACACACTGGTACTGTGGCAGAAAAATTCCCCAGCAGTGCCTCTTGTGAGGAGACAGCTCCAAAGAGCCCATGCTCACAGGAGATGCTACCTCCAATGCTATGGGGCCTACCTCAGAAACACAGGGCAATCTGCACTCTCCATTTCCCTAGGGCACTTTACTGCAAGGGTAATCCCTCCATTTTGTGTGACTATGGCCTTAAATCCTCTAGCCGGAGTCAGTCTTTGGGGCAGATCAACTTCAAAACCTGGCATACATGTTTGAGCTGAGATTTCTGCAAGAGGGTTTTTCTTGGGTGCAGCTTATGATGGGAGTGTAAGCAAACAAGCAACTCTCTTCCCCTCCATCCAGTCTCACGTCAGCAGCTGTCTCCGACAACTCTGCTTGGATGTCTCATCATCATCTCAAGCCCTATATGTCCAAGAATGAATTCCTCAACTCTCCCACACCCCTCTTCTTCCCGTTCAGTTTACATTAGAGGGTATTTGCAGATGTTACGAGATCACACTCAACCACGGGGAATTCCCACATGCTGATCGTAGTCTCGTCACGTCTGTTGGGGGGAACGGAAGCTCCCTGCCAGATGTTCACCCCCGTGAATCACAGGGGGGAAAATCACATTGAACACACAAATGGAGGTCCTGCCCGGACCATCTCTGTTTGCGTGTTCAATGTGATTCCCCTCCGTGATCAGGGGGATCGTCTCGTCTGTCCCCGGACCACAGCCCGGAATTAGTGGCAGGATTCTGGACCATGGTCAATGCCCCGGGAGGGAGCGGGCAGCCCCGCCCCCTCCCTGATTCCCCGCCGGGATCAGCCAGCACGTCTGTTGGACATGCCGGTTTGATCCCGGCGGGGGATCAATGGGTGTTTCCATGACGGGGCCAATACAGGCCCCCGTCACATCTGAAAATACCCAGAGTGTCATCATCCAGCCTGTTCCTCAGGCATGTAGCCTGGGGTTCATCTTTGTCTCCTTCCTCTCCTTTGGACCTCAGAGCCAGTCTCTTGCTGAGGCCTGTTGCTTCTATCTGCATAACACTGCTAAAAGCTGACCCTTCCTTACTGCTTCCGCAGCCAAAATCAACTCTAGTCACCTCTTGCCTTGACTTTTGCCAACTCTTCCTTACTTGCCTCCCCAGCTCTCACTTTGTCCTTCTCAGTTCTGATCAAAACCCCACTGCCAAGGTCATCCACCTTGCCCATTGCTTTGATCATGTTCAGCCCCTCATCTCCTCCCTCCACTGGCTCCCTCTCCAATTTTGCATTCATTACAAGCTCCTTGTCTTTCTCTCTAAGGCTTTTCAATCAATCAATAGGTTTATTGTCATAACCCATTTGGATTGAAACAAAAATAAAAAGATAAATACACAAATGTAATATAAATTAACAGAATACAGCATAAAATTTGACAACATACATCTAATTCAGAGGATAAAACATGTTTAATATCTTTAATTATGGCTTTCCTGTTGGTTGCTAAAGAATGAGCTAAATTAGCCATACTTTTAACATGAAACTCTGAGTTATTTCCCACAAGATATTTTAACTGATATGGTAAAGCCCAATGTTCCTTACCCACTAATAATGACTGGAGATACTTAGCCCGTATTGTAGCAGAAAACCTACATTGGAAAAGATAATGGGATAAGTCCTCAACTTTGCCAGCACCACAAGGGCATAATTTTAAATAAGGAGTCCCCTCATAACTACCTTGTAGAACTTTTGTTAGTATAGCAATAAAATGCAGCAGCGTTAAAGCTCTTCAGATTGTATAATTGCTAATAATTTCCAAAATAGGCTTCCAACTTGTGTGTCACTTTAAATTCATGGAACCAAGGGGCTACTTTACTTTTTTTTATATACCCTCGAGGTCCATCTGTACACAAATGTCTCTCATCCTAGTCTGGAACATTTGCTTTGCCTTCTCTTTAGTGTAAACCTTAAAAAAAAAATCCATGGAAAATCCTGCTTTTGCAAGCACATAATGCAAATCTTTAAACCACAAAGAACCGTAAGATTTATATAGCTGCTTAGAACAGCACAGTTTTGGCAGGTGTTCTGTCCTCTACCAACACCCTCACCTGCCCCCAGAATCCCTTGTTTCCTGAAACGTCTTCACCCCTTCTTGCATGCTGCCCCCATGCCTGGAAGACCCATCCTGAGTGCATTCATTCTGCCCCACCCTCTCAACCTTCAAATCCCCCCTGAAAACCCACCTCTTCCATCAAGCTTTCCCTAGCTCCACACCTAGCTCACTGATGTTCATTCTATTGTCCTATAATTCAGGGTCTACTCTCCCCTGTAACTAAGTAAGTGTACCTGTAACTTCTCCATTTTGGAAATGTGTTCCTGTCTCTATGTTCCCCCTCCTTTGCTTCCCCTCCCTTGTCTTTCCTGCATTGTAAGTCCTGTGGGGGCAGGGAGACATCTCGAACTAACAATTATATAGTGCCAGGTACATTGCTTGTGCTATATAAATGATAATAGCCTGACTCCACATTGCTGATGTCTCCTTATAACTGAAAGTGACCTGCAAATCATCAGATTCTGCTATCACTGGCCCTTTTTACATGAGACGCTCCCATGCATGGACACCATGTGGGGGAGCATCTCATATAAATATGGAGGTGCATGGGTGCATGCTCCCGTGACCCACACATCCCCACCTACCCACCATGCTTGGAGCAATCGCAGAAAACACAGGTTGCTCCATGCATGGGGATGCGTGGGGGGATGGGTGTGCACCTGTCTGCACCCACACCCCTGTGCTACCCCTGCAGCGGCACACACATGAACCACACACACACACCCAGTGGCAGTCTGTGTAAAAAGGGCAATTAGCAGAGGGGTAACACTGCTGTCAGAATCATCACACTGATATCACCAATGTGCTACTTGTGAGAAATAGAGACAAAGTAGTATAGCGATAGCTTTTATTGGACCAGCTAGTACTATACAGGAAGTACCTAATCCTGGGACATCCCAAGTACCTTGATCTCTTACTGAAGTTCTGGGCATCTCAGCAGGCAGGGCTGGACTTGGGACTTTTGCCACCCTGAGTAAAATTATTCTGCCAATCCTGTCCCCTGCCTTCTTGTCTGCACGGCAAGTTCCGACCAGGGCTTGCAAAGTGAGCGGGGCAGCAGCACTCCTGTTCCTTGCTGAACATTGTGCTTGAGATGGTCACTGCACTGGACAAGGTGCCCACTCTGAGTGTGAGGGGATCGATCTTGACAGCTACCTGCAGAAGGTGGCACCCACTCCTCAAGCATTCAGGTCTTACCTTGCTAGAGATGCTCTTAGCGGAGTTTCTCTTCATGGTAGCATGAATTACTGTGCGCTTGTTTAGGTATTTTTATACTAGATGCATGTACATTTTTCCTCAGGGAATTGTCTCACTTAATAAATAACATATGCTCAGGCTTCATGGTTTCTGTGCTGTAAAAGAAAACCCTCCTAAATCAATAGCAGAGTTAATAAATAGATTCATAAAAACAGCAAAGGCTAAATTCTCCCATCTCCCTGTACTCTCAATAAAGCAATGTCTGAGTCACTGGGCCAAAAGACAGCATTGAAAAAATTATACCAAGGCAGCTCCATTATGGCAGAGGAGAAGTATCTCCCCGCGAGTGATAGGCTGGCTCTGCAATTCAGGAATTCACCAGCTCAGCTATATTACTATGGTATGAGTTCAGCATGGGCAGGCTATTCAATTCATGTAGAAGAAAAATGGTGTGCCCCAGAACACTGGGTGCTTGGTGCTGTAATTCTGTAGTCTAGACACATTTCTCTGCACTGATGAGTTCTGGGGCTATTAGAAGAGAAGCATGTTTCAGGCTAAGTGGTGGTAAGACTCAGTTTAATGACGCATTTTGAAAGCTGAGTGTATTCGGAACCCTTGCCTGTTGGGCACCAGAGAACAAGCTGGGATTTCTCTGGGGAAGGGTTGCCAACGAAGTTCCCACCCAGCTGTATGCATGCCAGGTAGGAGAGAAATCCTTGAACCATTTGGGAGGATGGATTTCAGTGCTAGAGCAGGAGAACTAACAATGATGCAAGCTGCAAGTAACAAGTGAGGCTGGTCCAGGGCCTTGAAAACACAAACAATTCACAACAGTTTATTGTCAAGGCAGGGGGTGTCATAACCGTGTCCACAAATTTATTTATTTATTTATTGTTGCTCACAATATCAAAATGGTACAAAACATCAATAAAACATGATAGTAAAATATAAATAAAATAATCCATCTCCCCCCAACCCACACCACCTCCCGGTCTCCTTCTCCAAACACCTGGCGGAACAATAAGGTCTTACACAGTCACTGGAAAATGAGCAAATCCGGGCAGAGGTGGGCCTCTGGGAGGGAGTTCCACAGCAGCAGCACAGCCACCGAGAACGCCCTCCTCATGGTGGCCATCTGCTGACAACGCGGGACCTCAAGGAGAGCGCTCCTGGCAGACCACAGAGGCCGGCTTAGGGCCCGGGGAATGAGGTGGTCCTTCAGATAAATAGGACCCCAGCAGCTTGAATTGGGCCTGGAAGACTATTGGCAGTCAGTGCAGCGCACACAGGACTGGAGTCATATGCTCACACCGTCCCGTCCCCATAAGGAGATGGGCTGCTGCATTTTGCACTAGGCTGCAGCCTCCGGCCAGTGACCATGGGCAGCCCCACAGAGCACGTTGCAGTAGTCTAGACTTGAGGTAATGAAAGCATGGATGATGGTGGCAAGGTCAGAATTAGAAATATAGGGCCAGAGCCTTCTAACCAGATGTAATTGGCTGAAGGCGCCCCCAGCCACAGCCACCACCTGGGCATCCAAGCACAGCTGTGGATTTAGGAGCACGCCCAGGCTCTAGGCCTCAGAAGCCAGAGGAGGGCAAACCCCATCGATGATGGGAGTCCCCCTGTCCACCCCACCCCCCCGCCTGATCACCAGTCCCACCAACCAGCATCACCTCCGTCTTGTTGGGATTCAGCTTCAGTCCACTCGCCCTCATCCAGTCCCCCCCACAGCTGCCGGACACTGGGAAAGCACCAAGACTGCCGGGGCTGGGTCAGATGAAAATGAGAGGTCGAGCTGAGTGTCATCAGCATATTGATGGCACCTCACTCCAAACCCCCTCACGAATGATCTCGCCCAGCAGTTGCATATACACGTTGAACAGGAGAGGGGACAAAATAGAACCCTGCGACACTCCACACGAGAGGCCCCAGGGAGACAACGAACAGTCCCCCCAGCACCACCCGCTGGGATCTCCCAGCTAGGAAAAGAACGGAACCATTGAAGAACAGGCCCGCTCATGCCAGCCACACCTCGCAGGTGGGATTTCATGCACAAATTGGTATCTGCACACACAGTCACTTACTTTGCATAGAAGAGTGGCCTGTGCCTACAAACCAAAAATGTATGTAGCAAGATTGCCTGGTCCACACCCTCCATTCCTCTGCTACCGCGCACATAAGACACAGGGTCACCTGGTATTTTCTACATTACCCCTCATGGTTGCTTATTCTCTGCCATCTATACGCAATTCACCATTCCTTTCTGGCCCCATCTTCCCAGACCCCAGGTGACTTGCAGGCCTGGCATAATTTTAACACAGCACAGTTTATTTTTTTACTTTCAGACAGTTTCTATTGCCCTCTCAGAAGCCCCTTGTTAAGTGCACGGAGCCATCCAGTGCCAGGCCTGGTTGTGGACTTGGGTACTTACACCCATTACACTGGCAATGTAGGTATGGTCCCAAACCCATGTTGGTGTGAATACTTGAACACAGATCTGTCTGCTTGCCAAAAATAAGAGTAATTGTTCCGGGGGGCAGGAAATGGAGCAATTGTCCATGTTCATGTCTTCCAAATAGCCAATCTAAAGTATGAATGGTTCAGGGGAAAGACTGGGGCTACTGAATGGGGACTAGAAGGTGCTACTGTTGCTGCAGTTCCATCCTTTGTTGGCAAAACCTTCTTACCGCCTAACATCTGATCTGCACCAACAGCAGCACCTTCTTGATCCAGTCTGGCCACAGCTGCTCTAGTGCTGGTATCTCCTCGGCCAGGGATGCAGCAGCAGACTGGCCCACAAGACACTCTCACACATGGACACTCATCATCCACGCGGGGAAGCATCTTGTGTAAATGCGTGGGTGCGCGCTCCTACCCACCCCTGGAGCAACCAGCAGCAATACAGGTTACTCTGTGCATGGAGAGGCAGGGGATCCATGTGCACCTGAGCACCTGCATCACCCCCACAGCAGCACGCACATAGACCACCCCCTTTACTGCGGCCTGTTTAAAAAGGGCCACTGTTGTGGGCAATGCAACCGATGGTGCTGCAGTGCAGGCTGGCATGTGATGCTTGTGAAACCTTGGCTATGAGATTCACACCTATGAGCCACTATGCCCTTGCTATGAGCAGGAACATGTGTGATGGTACCCTGTGCTCTCTTTGGCCTGGGATCTCCTTTCCACCTATCTGTTGCTACTGGTCACTACTCCCAGAGCCCCTGCCAAGCTCTACAGTACTTTCTCCTGCCTCTTCCTACTGATGTCTCCTTGTGTTACAGTTTGCAATTCCCTACAGGGGTGCTTGGCTGGCATCTTCTCTTTTTAATGTTCTCTCCTTGACCAGGTCCTTCTCCTTGTGAAGTTGTAAGTCAAGTGCCCCTGAGCGTCTGGTACCATAGGCCTTTGCAAGCCCAGAGAGTCAGTCTCTCCTTAATTAACTATTTAAACCTCCTGGAGACCGCAGCAGGTTTTAGTCCTGGTGATGGGCTCACCCCATCATTGTCAGTATGGGAGGTCAGCTAAGACTCTGGACCTGCTAGGAATGGAATTCATGTTCATTTCTTGCCATCCCTTTAATTTGCTCCATGCCAGTCACAGTTTTCACTACATGCAAATTAACAAAGTCATTTAAAATCTGTGATAGAATTTTCCACTCCAGCCCACCCCTATGTTTTGATTCCTGGCTTTAGGAATCACTTATAAGTATCTTTCCAAAAGTTCACGGCGGTATCTGCATCAGACATATAGCCATTTAAAAAGCATATATATATATATATATATATATATATATATATATATATATATTTAAAAGAAACCCTGGCTTCCATATAATGACACAGATTAACACCAGCTGGGACTCTAGCCGCAAACATCTATTGCTTCTAACAGTGATGGCTGATTCCACACGGGACGGTGTCACTGCGATTTTCTTTCCCCCACAATCTTAAGATTGCACGATTTATTTTCTGGGCACCCTTCTCATGAGACAAGTCTCCGCAATTTTTTTCTTTGCATGTTTTATATAGTCGCAGGATCTACCATTCTCAAAAGTGCAAATTTCATGCAGTTTTCATCCTCCCCCTTCTGCCTTGCACCTGGCTGCCCAACTGACCACAGAGTGGGGTTGAAATCTACAAGCCGGGAGCAGATTGAAATAATCAAGCTGGCGGCAGAGTTGGGTGAAATTAACAAAACCAGCTGAAATTATCTAGCTGGGAACAAACCACAGCTCTGTCCTGCTGGTTTCCATGCCTGCTATCCCATGATTTTAATACCGACAGGTATTCCCACATTCCCAATTTTGTGCAACCATAACACCCATCACTGTAAGAAAAGGATTTTGGAGCCCGGTAATACGTGAGCATTCAAGGCATAATTCACGGAATGAACGTGGAATAGTGCACTCACATGTGCAGTTTACTTGCAGGAGCAAATTACAATCCCACAATTAGTGTTTTTTGTAAAAGCAGCCAATGGCATGATCTTCCAGGCCAGTGCTAGCACTCAACTTCAGCTCAAGTCCTACTCAAGCCAATGGAACTCATGCCTGTGTCAAATGCTAGAGCCATCACTATTCACCCAAAGGATTACACCACTTTCACACCACCTCCCCAGCGCATATTTTGGCTCCGAGAGAGACTGCGGGAGCCAGAATCTGCACTGGGTTCGGCCGGTCTGAAAGCCCCAGACACCCCACCCCCACCCCGCGCAGCACACAGATACAGAGCTGGATTTCCTGCGTGTGTTTGCTGGCAAAGCCACGTGCGGGGGGTAGGGGTGGGGTGGGGTGGCTTTCAGATCGGCCGAACCCCACGCAGATTCTGGCTGCCGCAATCTCTCGCAGAGCCAAAATCTGCGCAAGGGAGGTGATGTGAAAAGCGGTCTTGCCCATGGGATTCTTCTACAGGAAGTGAAGAACAACTGATAGAAAGAAACAACCCAAGCTGCAGTGCTATTTCCTCCACATATTCCAGAAGGGGACAGTTCCAGCCTCTTGTGAAGAAGCAGAAGCACAGCCCTGCATCAGGCAGGGAGGAGTCAATCCTGTACAAAAGGGTCACAACTGGTGGGCTCAGAAACCAGAGGCACATGACAGGCCCCAGCCATCCTGGGCTGAATTTAGAGAGCATTCAGTCAACCTGAGGAGACACCCAGGGTTCTCAGAGCAGCAGTTTCACGCTTCCTGGACTACATGATTTCACTGAAGCAAGTGTGAAGTTGAATCATCACGCACTGAGGACTTGTGCACGTCTCCTTCCTTGTCTGCGGTATTTGTGCCCATTCATCATCTTAAAAACCTCTGCCAGGTTTATTTCCCTTGGAAACAGGCTCAAAGGAAACAAAACAATAAAGTCCTTTCTTTACATTTCATCTAAGTGGCAACATCCTTTCATCCTAATCGCGGCGCTATTCACTCCCCCTCTGCCTCCCTCCTCATTTTATGTTTAATGCCCTTTGTAAAAGATGCTGGAGACTCAGTCATTGCTGCTGCTGCTACTGCAGCAGAATTATTCCTACAGAGGACTTTTGCCAGCCAGAGATGAGGAGCGTAGAGCTCTCTACCAAGAGACCTATATCCCACTCCACTCCAAAGAGAGACTCCGTGCTTTTCCACCCTTAGCCCAAGTCCCATCCCCACCCTGAAGTCTGATTTATTCACACAAACCCCAGTCACTCTGCCTGGGATTCTGGTGTATGTTCCAATAGCCAATCACATGCCTTATTTTGTCAGGGGGCTTGCCAGGGTTCACTCCTCACAATTAATTTCAAGTGGGGGCTGAACCCTGGGAAACGTTCCCAGTAGGACCATGTACCTCAAAGTGTGACATATTAGAAAGCCAGTGTGGTGTAGTGGATAAGGTGCTGGACTTGGACCTGGGAAGCCAGGCTTCAAATTCTGCCCTAGCCATGAACTCACCAGGTGGCCTTGGGCAAGTCACAATCTCTCGGCATCAGTTCCCCATCTGTAATAAATGGGAATATGTGTGTCTGTCTGTCCCCGTGTTCCCCTCACCCTCGTCTATCTTAGATTGTAGGCTCACTGGGCAGGAACCTGTCTCCCACAACAACAATTTGTAAAAGCACCAGGTGCACTGCTGCTGCTATATAAATGTTTATTAATAATAATAAATACCAGGGAAAAGCCAATACTGCTCATTTTGGGCACTTGGCCATGTTTGAGGTGCAATTCTTATCCCAATTAGAGCTTTAGGATTCCCAATGAATTTGTGAATATTGGTCTTCATGCTTTAGGGCTGTACAGTCTTGGGTATCCCATGCAGGCAATGCGTAATTTGTAAAAATTGAATTGCTGGGGCCCAAGCCTGCCCCACAGGCCTCATCTCCTTCCCCAGAGAAAATGAACCCTACTCTTCAGCTAGCACCCCAACCACTGAACTAACCTGCCTCTCTACAGCTGAATATAAAAGAAGAGTCTTTGTAATTTAATCTAACCTAACCTAACTTATAACATTTATATATTGCTAGCCCTGTTTTAAATATTTTAAATTTTTTGTATTGAGTGTTTTAAATTGTTTTTATTGTATTTTATTGTTGTAAGCCGGCAGGAGGGGAGGGATATAAATCTATTAAAATAAATAAATAAATAAATAAAATCTGTGGCCAGTGAAGAGGCTGCCAGTGAGGTGACAATGGGATATCTGTCTGCTGGGAATGGGGCTAGAGTTGCTAATTTTCCTTTAAAATATTCCCTGGAAAACTGTGTTCAGTATTTCAAATTCTAATATTTCAGTGCTTTTTTTTTTTTTTTACAACAGTAGTAAACTAGATTGCTATGCTTCATTGTTACCTACGGTATTACTTTCCGGATGTCATAAAAGTTGCAGGCAGCACACTCGTTCAGTTTATTTTTTCTTTCAATCTGTACCCTGCCCATTCCTCAAAGGGATCTGGAAGCTTGCACTAAACAAGACGATACAATGAAATACAATAATAAAATAAAATAAAAAAAGCTGCTGCTTCTCAAATGCAAGTCCAACTTGTGAGGGAGGGAGACAGTCATGCACCTAAATGTTGTAGTAGTGTGGCATGTTGGGAAGCTGTTCTGATCACCAGTTGTGTCACTGCCAGTCACTGCCTGTGAGTGTGTACTCTCAATGCTTCACTGATCAATTAAGTGGAGTTAAGGGCTTAATTGGGGGTGGGGTGGGCTTGGCAGGAATGAGCCTTAGCAACAAAAGCGCGGGGGGGCACTGAGGCCCAGGAAATGTTCCCAGCAGGAGTACGCACCTTGAAATGTGAAAGAGCAGAAAAAAGTTGCTATTGGCTGTTTTGAGATTGGGAACAAAAGCCAGAAGAAACCTGGCTGATTTATTTGTCTCTCAAGTAATGACTTTTCTGCCCCACCAACTGTGCTGGTCACCATACAGATTTACAAGAACGCCCTTTTTATATCCAGCTGTAGAGAGACAAGATGGTCCATTGGCTGGGGTTTTAGCTGGAGACTCGGGTTCATTTCCCTGTTCTGACAAGCTGTGGGGTAGGGAGCATCGTTTCTGGGGTAGGCTTGGCCCTAGCAATTTTTTTACAATTAAGTATTGGTGGAGTGCACATTTCATCTTTCTCCACAGCTGTGCTTTCTCAGTGTGAGGACAGATGTACTTATAGTTTCAATGGGTGTTTTAAAATGAGACGGCCCCATGCAAGGACTGCACGTCCCTATAGGAGGCCCACCGCATCTAAATTTCAGGGGGGGGGGCACTCCCATGCCCACCCATCCCTCATGCTTCTTCAGCCCCCCAGGCTTTTGGCAAAAAGATGGGAGTGCCCTGTGCAAGGACAGGGTGGCTGGTGCGTGCCGTGTGTGGGGCCACTCATGTGAAGCGCCCCTTCGCACGGCACCCACCCAACACAACAAGAGTATGCAGGAAAGTGATGTTGAGCCCACCTCTTCCCCTTCCATCTGGAAACAGGGAGGAGTACTGTAATGGATTTGCATAGGTTTACCCACGTGATTACCTTGTGGGTCTGGAAACAGATGGGAGGAGGGAGCCGAAGGGACGAGGTGGGCTCAACACAGTTTCCCTGCATTCTGTTGGGTGCTGACTCCTGCTAGCCAATAGAATGCTCATGATCTGACCCCTCCATCCTGCTCTCCCCCCTCCCATCTGGAAAGGATTTCCAGATGGGAGGGGGGAGAGCTGAAGCCAAGAGGCGGGCTCAGTACAGCTTTTCAACATTCTATTGGCTGCTGACTCCTGCTAGCCAATAGAATACTAAGATATCAGCTGAGTCTGTTCCCTCCGTCCTTCTCTCCCCCCTCCCATTCCTGAAAATCTGCCATTGGAAAGTTTTCCCCACAGAAACAGCTGCCAGCCCTGGACAAAGTAAGAAAGCTGGGCAGGGAATAGCGTGGCTTCCTCCCTCCTTAAATTTCTCCTAGCCTGGGCACGTAGGGTGGGAGTGAGGGAAGCGAGAAATTTCACGAGAATCTGAATCCAGGTCGAGATGTTTACGAGATCTCAATCCTGAATCTCGCGACAATAAAGTCTATTCTCGTTTCAGCCCTAGATTCAGGGAGGGAACTTCCTCCCTGAATACATTAGCTCTGCTCTGCTCTCCCAGTCTTCAGATCAGTCCTGAAAACCTACCTCTTCCATCCGACTTTTCCTAGTTCGTCATCCCCACAGACTCATCACTGATGCCTCTTCTTCGATCCTTCACTCACTCAGTCCTCCTCTTCCATGTAACTAAAGCCGAACTAAGCACGTGCATCTGCGACTTCGCAAAACTTCATGATTGTATCCCTGTCTTTCCTATGTTCCTCTCTCCCTTACCTTTACTAGATTGTTTCGTAAGCAGCTCAGGGTAGGGAACCTGCCTCTGATTAAGGATTGTACAGTGCCAGCTTACATTGTGGTCACTATATAAATAATAATAGTAATAATTATCTGAAGCAACACAGTTTGGGATTCAATGTCTGCTTAGTGTTCTATGGATTTATTTATTTATTTCAACACATTTTATCCTTCACCCTCCTGCACAATAGCAGCTCGGGGCAGTGTACAACAATTCTTACAATAAAAATACCAGTTAAAATTTTTCTTAAAACCATAAATTGCTAAAAGAGCGGTAATCAAATCAACCCCCCCCCCCTTACCCACCCTCCTACCTGTCTCCCTCCCCACAGGCCTGGTGGGACAGCCAGGTCTTACACGGTCTCCGAAAGGAGGGGAGGCCGGGGACAAGTGGGCTTCCATCTGGAGGGAGTTCCACAGCCGGGGTGCAGCCACCGAGAACGCCCTCCCCATCACCACCCGGGGCACCTCGAATCTGATGTTCCTGGCTGACTGCAAGGGTTGCACCACGGCCCAGGGCGTGAGGCAGTCCTGCAGGTAGGCGGAGCCCACACCATTTAGGACTTTAAAGGTCATTACCAACACCTTGAATCGGGCCCGAAAGACAACAGGCAGCCAGTGCAGAGAACGGAGCACTGGTGAAATGTGCTTGTGACGGCCTGTCCTCGTTAGGAGACGAGCCACTGCATTCTGCACCAGCTGCAGTCTCTGAACTGTCACCAGGGGTAGCCCCATGTAGAGTGCGTTACAATAGTCCAATCTCAAGGTGATGAAGGCATGGATGATGGTGGCCAGGTTGGAGTCCGAAACGTATGGCCATAGCCGTTGTCCCAGATGTAATTGGCGAAAGGTGCTCCCCGCCACAGCCGCCACCTGGGAATCCAGATGGAGTTGTGAGTCAAGAAGCACCCCCAGACTCCGAACCTGGGTGGCTAAAGGGGGGCAGGCCCCGTCAATGACAGAAGCCACCACCCCCTCAGCCTTTCCCAGCAGCATCACCTCCGTCTTGTTAGGATTCAGTCTCAGAAAGCTCACCCTCAGCCAATCCCCCACAGCTGCCAGACACTGGGTGAGCACAGACTGTCAGGTCTGGGTCCGCAGAAAGAGAATTAAAGCTGTGTATCGTCAGCGTACTGATGACAACGTACGCTGAACCTTCTCACGACCTTTATCAGGGAGGCCAGTTGGTGTCCTATGTTATGGAACTGCAGTCAATTGCACCCTCATCTTATTTAGCTTTACTTCCCTGGTTCTTTCTAGCAGGTAGATGTGGTTGTGAGCATGATAGACTACAGCTTCCACACTTGTTCCTCCAAACTATTATTTATTTATTTAATTAATTTATTTATTCATTCACATGTATACCTCGCCCCTCCTGAAACAGCTCACGGTGGCTTACAGTCTCAAATTTATATTATATATATATATATATATATATATATA
>QEPC01004304.1:4017542-4037698 GCA_003113815.1 Sphenodon punctatus | reverse complement strand
CCTCCACACCACCCCCTGACCTCCCTCTCCTGCCACCAGAGGGAGGTCAACAACCCCCACACCACACCCAAACCCCCAAAATTGCACCCCTCCAATACACAGACCCCCTCCTCACCGGCACCAGGTGGAGACAGCGCAGCACAGTGGGAAAAGAAGCAAGCAGGCAAATTAGAGTTCTTCCATGCTTCTGTCGCCACCCAAGAGTGACAGGGAATGGGTCCACCAAGCGTGTGATGAAGAGAAGGGCCCAAAGTAGGGATGTTCCACACAACATTCTGGTCAGGATCTATACACTCTGGGCGATCATCCTCCAGGGAAACAAGTGTGGGTGGGGAGTTACAAGAGCAGCTACTTACCATGCCTTCACCACGCAGAGTAACACCTATGTAAAACCTGTGTTGGCCTTAGTGGGAGGCCAGGGGAGTGGCTGCCCAGGCCCCCATGGGGGCGTGGGCCTTGCAGGATGCACTGGCTTCAGGGTTCTGCACAGGCAATAGAGTTCTGCCACTACTCATGAGGCCCCTGCCCCTAAAGCTCCCACCACCTCCTCTCACCCGTTCAGAGGTTGTGCGGGTCAGTGGCACCACTCCAGCTTCCGAGGGCAACTCTTGGCACTCAGGGAAGGCATTTCTGTGGGGCCTTTCCCCCACTTCTCTGCCCTGGCCCCAACCAATCTACCCAGGAGGTCCTTGGCCCCAGCTCCACCCCAGGCCCTGCTCCCACCCCAAGACCAGTCCTGTGTAAAACCTTTGCTATTGGATTGTGCCACTTGGAAAACAGTGTTAAAGAGGCCTAATTGAGCCAGCATGGGCTCCCTAAGCACTCTCATTTGAACTCCAGCACCTTTTGTAACACCAGTATTACTAAACTGTCCCTCAAGAGTTCCTCTTTTAAGACAAGATAAATGTAGGAGTCTGCTATGTTCCACAGCTTGGCGTGTGCTACTTCACTATTTCTCAAAATCGCTGAGCACATGTATTCAAGAGATCCTTTATTCATGCCATTTTGGTGCGGCAAAAGTGCTCTTACAGCATGTCTAGATGCTTTCCTGGTCCAGCCTGGAGCTGTTGGAACACATGGCAGTTTTGGCTTGTTACAGCTAGTAAGGGGCAGTCCTTATTTCCTTTTCCTTTAAATCTAGTTCTGTATCAATTTCATAGTTTTTACACTGATCTAAAGAATGTCCAGTTGCTAAACATATCTCCTTTGTGTCCCTCTGTCCAAAGACAGGTATGCTGCCATTTCCATGAATTTACTTAGCTTTGTGTACTTATTTATTCTCTGATATGGCCTGAATTTCACATTTTATGCAGCTGTAGAAGCTAACTCACTTCTGACACAATGTTGCGGATCCAGGCATAAGCAGAGAGAGCTCAGAGAGTACTGCAAAGACACTTTTATTCCTTTAAATTAACTACAATATTGCAATTCCTCCCATCTTGTACTTTCTGTAAAGTTACTTACCTGTAACAAATGTTCTGCAACACTAAGCCTCTGTGTATTCTCAGTAGAGGGTATTGGAGGGGTTCTCTCAGTTCCTAGAAGTGAACTCCTACCAGACTATCATAGCGACCCTTGGGAGAAGCTATTTATCTTAACACCGACATATCCAATTCCTATGGCTGTTCTTATTCCATGCCAGACTGGAACAAGAGAGGAGGTGTTAAAAATGCAACTGATTTAGTCTTGTTAAACCCAAACTTTCCTGTGAGGATTTCAGCTCCTCTGAAATCATGGGGAAGGAGAGAGTCCCAAGTTTTTATTTATCACAAAATATGTAAGAGGAGACAAATATTTCCAAGCTTTGAGGGAACTTCAGAATCAGAGACAAAAGGAAAAGAGCCAAATATACAAATAAATGATTCAGTTGGGTCTCCTAACAAGTTTCTTCTTTAATATCCAACAACTTCATTGGCTCCTCATTCAATTCCATCCACATAGTTTTTTAAACCTTCTGGTCCTTCTTCTGTCCGCAGTAGGGCTGAAACAGGCAGCAGGAGTTTTGCTCACAAATAATTTTGACATCTTTGGATCTGGGATCAATTTCCCAAAATTTCCCCAATATGATACAATTTCTTGATTCTTGCAATACTACAAGTTACCACCCCAATTTACCAACTTGCCATTTACCGCGTACCGTTAATTTGACAATAAACTGAGAAACAAAATGTTGATTGTACCCAGCGTCAAATACTGAGAGATTCTCAATTTGATCGCAAAGGTATTGGGAACCAGGATTTTGATGCAAATTCCCATTTTTGCAAAATCTCATTTCAGCCCTGTCTGCACAGATTGTTATAGCGTCACCTCTCCATTCCCCTCCACACTGCATTTTCAATGCTGCTCAGTGGCATAGCAAGGCTGTGGTGGGCCCAGCTTGTGTCCCAACCAGGACCCTCCCTAATTAGGATGGGGTCTTCAGGGTGGGGATGAGGCCTACCTTGGTGGGGTGAGAGTCCTCACTTCAGGCTGTTCCCACTGTAGAGGGACCTGCTGCAAGCCATTGCACACAAACTTGGGGGTGAGGGCGACCAGGACACTGGAGCCATTCCACCACTTTGCGGGGCTGACTGGGAGCTACTGCTAGGAAAATTACATAGTGGCTGGGAACAGAGTGCTGGCCCAGCTCACTCCCTGGTAGGGATGGGCAAACAGAACCGAGTTCGGAAATTCAGTTTAGTTCAGTTCAGAAATTCGGTTCGGTCGACCAAACTATTCGAGTTCGGTCCGAACTCCGAACAAAGTTCGGAAATTCAAACCCCATTGAACGAAATGGAATATTTTAGGGATGGGCGAACAGAGCCGAGTTCGGAAATTCGGTTCGGTTTGAAAATCAAGTTCGGTTCGAAAGTTAGGTTCAGTCGACTGAACTGGTGGAGTTCGGTCCCAACTCCGAACTTCCGACCGTGTTCGCCCATCCCTACTCCCTGGTCCATTCTGAAAGTTTCCTAGTAGTGCTCAGGCCACTTGTAAAGCCTCCCCGCCCCCCAGTCTGGGAACGTAGAATCTATATATGACATGGTCTAAGAGTAGCTGAGAGGGAGACAGTTTAGGAATAATAATAGAGAGATTTACCTTACTGGTCATATTTTATTTATTTAAGTCAATTCCTTGGCCACCCCCTCCTGCCAACAGCAGCTCGGGGCAACTCACAACATATTAAAATCATAAAAACTATATAAAGACAAATAAATCAATAAATAATCAAAATACAAAAGCCATATGTATATTCTATCTTCCCAGATCCTTTCTTATGCAATTTCACTACACCTAAGCGGTTTCCCTTTTATCCCACTCCTATAACTGTCTTCTACGCATCCTTAACAGCCCTGTTTATACACCTTTGGGTTGTTTGTTTTTTTAAAAGATGTCTGGCACTCTTCTCCCTAACAAATAACCAGCCTCCCCCCCATCCCCAGTCACCTTGTCTTATCTAACCCCACCCTTTCCTGCTCTTTATAGACTGCCCTGTATTTGCTCAGTGTATATATTTCTGACTGGCTATGCTACATGCCTGAGGAAGGGCCCAGTGTAGCCCAAAAGCTTCATTATTTCACCTACGGGGGGTGGCATTATTTATATGCCGCCCCCCCATAGGCATAGGGGGGCGGCATATAAATATAAACATATACATTTCCACCAAGAGCAGTTGGTCCAATAAAAGATATAATTCTAACCGCTCTGCTTCTCTCTCTGTCACTTGGGACCAATGTGGCAACCACACAATCTCTCTGGATTGCAAGAAGAACTCCAGCCCCAGAATTCAAGAGACCCCAGATAAATGCAAATAGGGGGACGAGAGAGGTGACCATCTGAAGAGTGTATATTTGGGAAGACATGGAAGACACTTCCTACTTTTGAGGGGGATCGTAGAGGGAGTCTCATCCCAAAAGTGCTGAAGTGAAACTGTTTGCCTGCTCCAGGGAGACAGCAGCCTGCCACCAGATCATGAATAGACACCAATGACCAATGGACACAGGAGTTTTCAACTCTCATACAGGAAACTCAGTCCTCTCTTGGGTGGACAACACCAGCTGAGGGCTGCAGGACTACGTTTGTGGGGATAGCGCGGTCAAGACAAGTGCCCAGGATCCTGCAAGTCCCAAGTTTGAGACCAGTGGGGTCTTACAGCTGCCAGCCATTCAGGGGACCAGACACCCAGCAGTGGGGCGGAGGACAATAATTTTGTAGGCAAACCTGGAAAAGCCCAAAGAAAGGGCCCAGCAAGATGCTGTAGAGCAGTAAAGAGACAAGGGGGAAACAGAGTTGGTGATTACCGAAAACCATTGTCCAGCATGTCAGTTTGAATCTATGGCAGCAGATTCAATCTATGGCAACACTGGATTGAAACCCAGGAGGGCTGGGATTTAGGCCCTGCTCTGCCACTGACCTGTTGTGTGACCCTGAGTGAGTCACTTCCACCCTGCACAATGACAGAGTGCAGCAATCCCCAGGGCTGGATCAAGAATAGTACAGACTGTGGGTGTTTTCCTGACAAGCACCTGCCCACCCAGTACCCACCATGCTTGTGTGACAACCCCACTGGTAACCAATGGTTAACCAGTGAATACTGGGGGCAGTGTGTGTGTGTGTGTGTGTGTGTGTGTGTGTGTGTGTGTGTGTTACTAGACTGGTCTGAAAAACACCCTGTGTGACTGGCCACACATGGCTCTCAACGCATGGGGTCCAGGAATACACCTGAAATGATGTCATGAGTGCAAGAAGCGCAGGTCTGAATTATGGGCTCAGAACCTCAAATGTGGGGACCCTCAGCCTGGAGAGGGGCTGGGCCCCTGGAAATTGAGGATGGGGCACCCACCACATAGGGCCAACAAGTAAACCAGAAATCAGCATATGTATATTATAGGACCACAGGGAGCCCCTCCTGCAGGGAATGTTCTATTGAACGGTTCAAAAGTTACAAACACATTTTTAATTTTTTTTAAATGGGTGAGTGTGTCCAGTCCATCAAACATTCCTATGCTAGAAGACTGCTCATGTGAGCATTTTGCATGGGGTCCCAGTGATCCCACCTTACTTTGGAGATCAGTGGATGAAAAATAGCTATCATTAAAGGTGCTTTAAGTGTTTCTGGTTAAATAAATCCCAAGCTTTAACTGTCCTGAGCTACTCCCTTGCTAATGCTGCCAATGAGCCCCTCATCTGTTGTTGCCTATGAAGCCGGCAGGCTGTACACATGGTGAGCAGAGAGTTAATACTGCAGCAGATTCAGAGAAGAAAGTGCTGAGTCACTAAGCCAGCGCTGCTCACTGCAGCACTTTAATCCAGCCATCTGCCTGGGGCAGTCCCAGAGCAGGAGAGACTCAGCCAATCTTCTTTGACTCCGAGCGCCAGCGCAACCGTGACTCCCGAGACACTACTGCTGCAGAAGCAGGGAGGGGAGGAGAATAAAGTTTGCAGCCTGCAGTTAGTGCAGCCACACTGTAGCAGAGGCCGAGATGCAAAAGCGCTCACCCACACCATGCCCAGAGCAGCAGGGGGGACACATGCCACTTGCAGGGGAAACCCCTGGAGATTATGAGCTGACCTGTGATCCCTTGCAGTCCACAACACAGAGAAGATTCCATTTCTCACAACTGCCTTCCTAATCCAATCATATTTTTATTTACAACATACAAACCCTGCACGTTCCCAAATTGCTCGCGAGCCACCAGACGAACTGGCTTCAGGAATCACTCCTTGCACTTTCCACACAAGTCAAGCAGTTTCAATATTAATGATCAACATTATGAGGGAATTATGGTCCATTTCATGAGAGGTAGGGGGGAAATGAGGTGCAAACGAGTCTTTTCCCCCCCCTCCCCAGGGAGTCAGCAGGTAAGCTCCTATTTGCTCTTGCTGTGCACGGCAATAGAACTCCCTTTGAGAACCCCCCTCCCTCCAGACCTATGTTGACAATACATTTTTCCCTTGCTCAGTACAATAGATTATGTTCAAAGCTGGGAATGCAAATACAGATGTTAAATCTCCAGTGGCTGGTCCATTGGCCACGCATTACAATAATGGGTCTAGGCTACTGGATTATCTGCTATGTCAATTCCACACCTGCTTTATTATGGGGTGGCAGGTGCCACTCTATTGTTAAGGCCAGCTTTCATCTCTCTGTTTAATGCATGAACATTCTATTGCTTATAAAATCAGCACTGTGGCAGGGATAGGCTTGCCAGCCATGAGTCTTGTCAGAATTATGGCCCAAACAGCAGTCACTCAGTCTCTTGGGAAATAGCTGTACAGTCTTTAGTCTATAACACAAAGTCTCTTACATATAGATGCAGTTCGCCACCATACGTAAAGTCTCTATACTATCTTTTTCTTACACCACAAAGCAGCCCTCCAGCAACACTAGCCCAGCCAGGCCCCTTCCCCTGGTTTGCTCTACAAAGTCCCGCTGGAGTCGCTCACTGTTTCTTTCCACAATACCCTGGGCAGCATAACTCAGACATAAAATGCTTCTAGGCTTCCAAGTAAGATCAGGACCCTGGACAACAATTCTCAGCCACTATTCTTTAATAGAGTTCTTTCCTCTCTTGCTACTAAGCACAGACTGATCCTACTCTGGCGTCTGGCTCCTCTTATATCCGAGAGTGGGTGTGGCTAGTCTCTCAGTTTCCCAGCTCTTAAAGGGCCAGAACCATTCTCCAGTCTTCACTGTGTACTCAGCCTTGTATATGACTCAGGCTCACTCAGTTCTACAGGGTTAGCATTTCTCTGCTCTCTTAAGGGCCACAGTCCTCACTGGCTGTGCCCTGCTACAGGTCCAATTTATCCTACTTGGCAGAGAGGATTGCTTGGGTGTGGGGTATAATATGTACAAATTTCATGCAAATTGGACTGACAACAAAGTTACAGCAGTTTGAAAACCAGAGTAAAAGTTGCTTTTACTTCAGGGTTTCAAACACTATTTTTATTGGGTCAGAAGTGTACTTTTGGAAAGTTTTGATGATGTGTATTCCTGTTACAGAATTCAGGGGTGAGGTCTTGCATGGTCCTTTCTTGAATTTTCAAAATCTGTCTGGTAGTTTAAAAGTTGTAAATTTCTTTCTTAGTTTCCCATATTAGTCAATGGGAGAGTTATAAACACCATGCATGCACTTTAGCCTCAGCTGGCCAGCAGAGGAACTGAGATGTCAGCAGGGAAGATGGCATCTGAGGTTGAAAGGCAGCTTGTGCGGGGAAGACTACAAAGAGTTAACTTGTGAATGTGTGGAGGTGCGGCTGCAGGTCTTTGAAATTTACAGGACCCATCTCGGACTGCTGTGGAGCTCAGTTCCACTGAATGCCAGCTGGGGCTTGTAAACCATCTCCCCTCCCCCAGCATGGAGAGGCTGGGGATTTATTTCTCCAGGCCATGAGAAGGTGAAGACAGGAACTGGGCAAATGAGGCTCTGGCGGGGGCTGCAAGGATCTCAACTGCCACTGCTAATTCTCCAGCCCCTCCACACACCCCAAGTCAGCGGATCCCTAACAAAGAGCTGAGCTGTCCAGCAGAAGGGAGATTTCCTCAGACCAGGGACAGCAGCCAGGAGAAGTGCGAGTGGGGTTTCGTCTACAGGATCTTGGAACAGGGCAGAGGAGAGATTGATTAGCCCTGTGGGAGAAGAGTACACCTTGCTGGGTGCAGAAATCTGGCAGAAGCGGTTGTCTGGGTGCACCTGCTGGGAGCGGGGGCGGGGGGGGGCATTTTCCCACCTTTCATGTGGGATTATGGTCCCAGTGTCTGACCCCTACTGACTCCCCAAGAGCAGCAGCTGCTCTGGTGTGGCAATGCTGGCAGCAGCAGCTTGATCAATGGAGGTGTCTCAGCAGCAGCATAAAAGCAAGCAAGGGGGCTGGCAGTGCATCCAGCAGTAAGGGAGGGGCAGTGGAGTAATGAGTCCCCTACCTCTGGCAACACAACCCACCCCCCAATAGAGCAGTTAGGGCCTTGACTTTGCATCCCCTCCCCAGAACTGCAGCGAGGGGCCAGCAGTGCATCCCCCCCAGTGGAGCAGCGAGACCCCTTTTCCCTCCCACATCCCCCAGTATTGCAGAAAGGAGTGGAGGGATGAAAAGGGTCCCCTCTGCACCACGTGACTTGGGGAATGGGGAGGCTTTGCCCTGTGCCCAGGCGGCCCAGGGTGGGGGGGATGAGGGGTGGAGTGGGGAGTCCACAGCCCCTCTGCACCACATGGGCCCTTTTCACACACACACTCTAAACACAGATAAAATGGGTGTTACATTTTATTACACATGTTGCAGGTGTGCTCTGAGTACCCTGCAACATGTATAATAAAATGTAAAACCCATTTTATCAGTGTTAGAGTGTCTGTGTGAAAAGGGCCATGCTCTCTGCATTGCTATGGGTGCAGTCAGACGTGCGTTTAAATCGCACAACCGCCGCCGCCGCGGCAGCATGCGATTTAAAGCACCGCACACTTGTGGGTTGGTCTGAATGCAACATTTCCGCCTAACCCGACCTGTTGGAGTGCGGTTTGAAAAGCTGCTCCGAGCAGTTTTTCAAACCGCACTCCAACAGGTCAGGTTAGGCGGAAATGTGCGCACTCACCGCATTCAGACCAACCCGGAAGTGCGCAATGCTTTAAATTGCACGCTGCCGCTGCGGCAGCTGTGCGATTTAAACGCACGTCTAAATGCCGCCTATGGGTTGGGGGTGGGGGGAGACTGGCTACTGTGCCCTCTGCATTGCTACACATCTGTCATCATTTGCTTCAATGCAAATAAATGTCTCAATTTTAGAGAGGCTTCAGGAATGTAAATATATGTCTCCTTTCTAACTGACTCACTTTTTTACTTTATTAAATGCCTGTAAGTAGAAAAATGTTGAGTTTGGAACTGCCGTATTTTAAATTTGGGGTCACAGAAGTCAGGGTTCTGGGTCGCAAAATTTTGGAAAACTTTTTGCAGGAGAATCCAGGCCCTGGGGGAAAATTATACTCAAAAACACCTTCCTTTTAAGAGAGAAGTTAAGACCCTTACAAATTCATGCACCTGTATGTTAAGGCTCCTATCTTAACTTCCATGGCATGTAAGCAGCAAAGATGTCCAGTCTCACATATTGGGCTCGCTTACAACTTAGGCTCCATACACCCACACTTTGCCTTGGTCTTTCAACCCCAATTCTCTTCCTCTGGAGGTTAGGAACAACAATGAAGCTGTGGGACAGGAGGGGGTGAGGGGGAAGCTTGCTGCCCCCTTGCTCCCTCCTTTCCCTATATCCTTTCATTTGGGTTGGGGAGAATGGAACAGCTGTGTACTGGGAGGCTGGATAGCATCGGTTTTCTAGACCCTTTTCAATCTGGGTTCCACCCCGGCTATGGCACGGAGATGGTGTTGGTGGCCTTGGTCGATGACCTCCGCCGGGAGATGGACGCAGGATGTTCAACATTTCTCATCCTGCTAGATCTCTCAGCCGCTTTTGACACCGTGGACCATGGGCTGCTATTGAGAAGGCTGCATGACCTGGGGGGTCTGGACGGGACTGTTCTTGAATGGTTCCATTCATTCCTCTCGGGGAGGAGCCAACGGGTGGTGCTGGGGGAGGAGACATTGTGCCCCCGCGCTTTATCCTGTGGCGTTCTGCAGGGTTCTATCTTGTCGCTGTTATTTTTTAACGTCTATATGCAGCCCTTGGGGGAGGTCATGAGAGGGTTTGGGGTGCGGTATCACCAGTATGCTGATGATACTCAGGTGTACCTCTCTTTTTCAACTGACCCAGACCCTGCCGTCTCATTGCTATCCCAATGTTTGGAGGCCGTGGCGGAATGGATGCGGCTGAGCAGACTGAAGCTCAACCCCAATAAGACGGAGATGATGTTGGTGAGGAGAGCGAAGGAGGTAGTGGCCCCCCTGGTTGGGGGGGGTTCTCCCTCCTATAGCTCAGGAGGTTTGGAGTCTGGGGGTGATATTGGATGTGGACCTTCGCCTGGAGCGGCAGGTGGAGGCAGTCGCTAAGGCTGCCTTCCGCCAGCTGTATCTGGTGTGTAGGCTGCGTCCGTTTGTCTCCGGTCTGGACCTGGCCTCCCTCATCCATGCCTTCATCACCTCGAGGCTAGACTACTGTAATGCGCTCTACGTGGGGCTTCCCTTGTTCCTGGTTCGGAGGCTGCAGCTAGTACAGAATGCGGCGGCTCGTCTCCTTACGGGGACGGGCCATCGGGAGCATATTACACCTGTGCTCCGAGCTCTGCACTCGCTGCCGATAGCGTGCCGAGCCAGGTTCAAGGTGTTGGTGTTGATCTATAAAGCCCTACACGGTCTGGGCCCCTCAGGGACCGCCTCGCCCTCCACACCCCAGAGAGGCTCCTGCAGTCCACGGGGGTGCCTTCTTGGAGGTCCCCTGTGTTAAGCGGGGGGCCACAATGGAGAGGGCATTCTCAGTGGCCGGGCCGCTGGAACCCCCTTCCGGAGGAAGCTCACATGGCCTCTAGCCTGTTGACATTTTGGCGAAGTTGCAAAACCTGGCTGTTCGTCCAGGCCTTTGGGAGAGTGGGAGGGGAGGGTGAGGGGTTTTTAGCTCCCCCACCTGATCTACTATTTATTATCTTAATTGTTATTTTAGCCCTGTTTTAATATTGTTATATTGGATGTTTTAAATTGTTTTTATTTGTTTTTATTGTTGTAAGCCTCCCTGGCCTGCTTTTGTAGGAGGGGCGGGGTATAAATCCATGAAATAAATAAATAAATAAATAAATAAATAGGGGGATCAAGGTTGATTGATGCAGGATGTATACACGCAGAAAAGAGCGGGGGCAGTTGGGTAGTGGGAGATGTGTTTTTTATTGGGAGGGGAAGGCCAGGTGTTGGGGGGGGGGTTATGGAGGACAATGCAGAGAAATGGGGGATGTGTAGACATAGATGAAGCTGGGGAGCATGCAAGGGTAGGGGGAATTTTATGTATTGGCAAAGGGCAGAGAGGTGTTAGGAGGGGTGTATATATGAGGAGCAGCCCAGTCCCCCCCCCCCCCAACCCACTAGCCCCCACTCCCCTCACAGAGAACCCAAGAGTTCTAGAAATAGAATGAACTGTATCTTGGATAGGGAACAGGAGTAGGGGTGTGTGTGGAGTGACAAAAAAACAGGAGAGAAGTTGGAACAACAGAAAGAGACTAGGAGGAGTGGAACAACAGGGAGCCAGGTATGGGAACTGGGTGAAATAATAGGAGTGCATGGTATGCTATCACTCTTCTGAATTCATTATTTCACTCAGAACCTTGTCATTCTACCTGGGCCCCAACTCCCAAAGATGCAGTTCTGTTGTATTCTTGTTACAGCCACTTAATGGGATCTGTGAATGACAATAGGATTTATTTCCAAATTGGCATTGCTATTGCCTCCATTCCTTCCAATGGGCATTCCATGTTCATTTCAATATGTAACCAACTTTAAATTGTTATTAAATATTTATATAGCACTGTCCCCAGCTTCAATGGGTGTGTGTGTGTGTGTGTGTATGCCCCCAACCTGTAGAGGAAGAGGATTGGAGCTGAAAGGCCAAGGCAAAGTGTGGGTCCATGCACAGAGCCTAAGTTGTAAGCGAGCACAATATGCAAGACTGTACAACGTCTTTACTTCTCACGTGGCACGGAAGTTAAGACAGGAGCCTACCTTACAAAGGGCCTTAACTACTCTCTTAAACCAAAGGTTTTTGAGTATATAATTAATTTATTTATTTTATTAGATTATATTTGTATATAATATCAGCCAAGTGGCTTGTAATAGGACAGGGGTAATCACTAATTCCTTGGGAACATACCACACATTGTTCATGTGGCTGCTCTCACTGAATTACAGCCAGGAGGCTATTTATCCCCAGTGCAATAGGGGGGGTCATATGAATGACTCCCCACTCTCCCCAGGTAGATTAGTTGGGAATAGGAAGGTTTTTGTGAGAATTTGCTTTTACAGCATTTTTACACAGGAGACATTTCTCCCACAGCTTAAAAATCCAGCTTGGGGACCCCCCCCTCCAGAAGTCACCCAGGCGCCATTGGAAACAACGGTGTTGGGCAACTCCCAGATGTTTTGAAACACAGACTGGTAAGACCTCAGCTATCAGGGACTTAATACCTAGTCTGCGTCACCAAACTTCTAGGAGTCGCTTGATGCTGCTGTTTCCAACAGCATTCGGGCAACTTCTGGTCCAGTGAGGAGCGTCTAAATCCCCACTGCGGGGGTTTCCTGAAGCTGGATTTTTATGCTACACAAGAAATGTCTCCTGTGTAAAAGTGCCCTTAGTCAATAGATGAGGTGTTGGTAGACAGAACTGAAAAATACATTGTATAGTTCCCAAGCTTCGTAGGACCAATAGACGTTCTTGCATTTTACTCAAAATGGCATCTTTAATACAGCTCTTTTCACCAAACTATTTATGCTTCTAGTTATCCTTTCTCAAGGGAAACATCCAAGTAAATTGAAAAGCAATACACATAAGGCTCTTCAAGGAAACAGCAGAAGCAAAAAGAATATTTGGGTTAACCAAAGTTTCAACAAATCATGCAGGTTGTGCTGCGTGTTGTGACAAAGTAGCATTTGGTGAGCTTCACAGTGAAGCTGATTTCAGGCTGTGGTTGTCAGTGTGAATTTTTATTCGGCAGTGAACTTGTGCCACAAATAGATCAGACAGCAGGTGTCGTTCAGGCCCTTAACTCTTCAACTTGTGACAATAAGCAGTTGTGAAACAACCGAACTCAAACAGCTGAATGTAACCAAACAAAAGTTCTTTTGAATTCTCACTGAGATACTTAGTCAAATTCATTTCACAAATTTCCAATAGCTAAATTTCTAGTTCAGCCCTAAGAAAGATATAGTCCCTAAACAATTGCTCCTTGCAGTATAAACAGAAGTTCCTTAATTTGGTTTTAAAATTTAAATCGGCCGATTTAGGATCCCCATAATGGGATAAGGGGGGTATGTTTTGTATGTTGTTTATATTGTTTACATACTATTTCAGTTAAAGGAAACTGGGATGTGGGCGTTATTTGCTCCCTATATGATTCTCAGGATCCTAGAGATTTAATTTTAATTCTTATTTTCATTTTTATCAGATGGTTATAAATTGATGTAATAAGAGTAAAGATGTTTTGGAACATATTCTGTTGTTCGTTGTGTTAGTTCTATTGGTTACAATGGCTTCGGCTACGTAATAAACAAACTTTGACTTAGTCCCTAAACTAGCTTGTGGAACTCACTGCCACAAGATATCTTTGTTAAGAGGGAAGTCTTGGCAACGGACACATTCACAGTTTGAAATCTTTCCTTACATAAATGTGTTAGAATAGAAGTCACCTGCATCAAAATGACTGAGCCGAAATTGGGGCAGATCAGGAAGATACTCCTCAAGTGGGCAAGTCATTCTATTGTTCACAAGGGCATCAATTGAATCTCCCCTCCCCCTGAAGTATCTCCTGTTCAGCGTCGTCAGAGACAGGGATGTATCTGCCTACTCACCTGACTCTCCAGTACCATAACATCTGAGTTATTTAAGTGTAAGGCATTTGTCTTAATGCATTTGTTGCAAGCAGGGCAGTGCTAGTATGCCTACTTTGCAGGTAGGTGTAAAGGACTTGTTTGGGGCAATATAAGAAATCTAACAAAACAGGGAATTGAATCCAAGTATGTAGAGTTCCAGCTTGGAGAGAGAGTCTACTGCTTTGATTTGGTCTGGAAATTCTTCTCGCTCTTCTAGATGAAACGTGAAGCCTGGCAGTGGTCTAGAAGAGGTAGCAGGTACAATCGGAGTTATTCCTGCTGGACTGTTACTTGTAGTCTACCAGCCTGTCTCAGGTACTCTATACATCTTAGGGTCTCTCTTACTACAGTACCATTGAGCATGCTGTTCAAATACCTAGATGTTGCTGCCTTTAAAGAGGTTACAATTTCAATGGAAAAAAAACACAGCGACATATCACCACCACACAGATGATGAGCAGAGATGCATGGAGACAAAGTGACCTGCCCAAGGTCACACAAAGTCTATTAGGGTCAGGGAACTGATCCTGCATCTCCTAAGGCACAAAACCATCCTTCTTTCCTTCCTTCAGGATTCTCAAACCCTTGGCATATAGGTGAGCAAGGCTTGTATATCCCCCAGAGAACAAGGGGGCAGGTGCTAGTGGCCAGTGAGGAGAGGTCCTGTGGCCTCCAAAGGGCTAATCTGCCCCAGCCACTGAGAAGAGGGAAGCTTATTCTGAGTTCCCTTCTGTGCTCTGTTACTGCCATGGCAAAAGGGCTAATGTTCACTTGCTCGTCAGCTTCAACAACATCAAAAGGAACTAACCAGCTTGCCATCCATGAAAGGGATAATTCATTGAGCTGGGCGGGCACATTAGCATTTACAGCAATGGGATAAATTGCAAGTGGCAATGAGTGTCCATCATCTCTTTGGTCCGGCTGTCAATGCACCATCAGGGCGGAGAGCCAGGGGCTTAACCAGCATCAAGCTGGCTGTAAGGTGCCAGGAAGATGAATGGGGCCCCTCCTCAACACTGCTTTCCTTGCACACACTGTGTGGGAGGAAGAATGTAATTGCCAAGTGGAGTTGTGCTCAGAGCAAGGTAATTACTGCTGGGCTTATAGCAGCAGCAAGGGATTTAGGCATCTGGGCTGTTGCTGCAGAGGAGTCATTATTTTAATGGGAGAGGTGGAAGAGATTGGAACAATCTCAGGTTCGATGGCACGCTGAAGAGGCTCTGGGGCTGGACAGAAGTTGTTTATTGGACAATCTATGGATATCAGTTTATTAACTAAATTATTTCAATTTCAAAATATTTATTGTCATAACCATTGGTTGTAACAAAAGACAACTTTAAAAACTAGAACAAAGGCAATTAGAAATTAAAATACAAGATGATCATACAAGTCAATGGAATAACTGTCTGTCTGTAAACCATATAGTGTGACCTTCATTAGATCTATGGAAACTACACTATACACTATTATTCTTAGACAGAATAGTACATCTTCGAGTAGCCAGGGCATGTATGAAATTAGCAGCCTTCAATGTAATATAATTACAGGGATTTGCTAGCAAATAAGACAATCTCAAGTGTAAGTCCCAATGCATTTTCCCTGCCATCAGAAGGACCAAAAATTTACAACGCAAATCTGCTGAAAAAGGGCAGCCAAACAAACAATGAGATAGGTCTTCGACTTGACATTGTTCACAAGGACAAAGCTTCAACCCGTAAGGAGTTCAACAATACCTGCCCTCCAATACTGTCGAAGGCATTAATTGGAATCTTGCCAAAGTTAGAGCTCTCTATATAGTAAAATTACACAAAACAGTGAGATAACATTCAAATTGATGTTGCATCTTCATTTTACTATACCAAGGCGCAACCTGGGTTGAAGTGATACTGGCCAAATCAGTTTGAACATATGTCTCTAAACTGAGACTTGAAAACAACTCTGGTCCTGGCCCTGCTTAAATCAAGAAAAAAAAATCAAAGGAGAAGCCAGTTGCACAAAGTAGTTTGCCCAGCAAAGTCCTCCATGAGCCACTAGAGGCAAACTTAAGTTGTTCAGCCCAAAAGAGACAAAGAAGGCAAATCTGCCGACATGGCCAGCAGACTCTGCCAATAGGAAAACGTACTTAAATGAGCCTTTCACTCCAGGGGGAGGACGCCGGTGTCGGCTCTGAGCATACAGGAGGAGTATGCTTAGGGACTCACAAAATTGATCTCAAAACCTTATTCTGGATAGTCTCCAATTTAGTCTCCAATTCTGTCAGCGGTAAATATCCGCATAGATATTGGGGATATTCCAAATCCAAATCCAGTTTAATTTATATCCCGCCTCTCTCCCGAAGGACTCGAGGCGGCTTACAGCAAAATACATTTTTTGGACCTTTGTTCCACACAGGGAGGACCCAAGTCAACAACACATTTTAACATAATAAACTAAACATAATACGCAATATAGTCATTATAAATACATTGTTATCAACAACCATCAGCCAAACCCCTTATGCCTCACCAATGTCCCACTCTATGACCTCCCCCACATACATGGGGGAGGTCCCATATTCCAAACAATCATCCCCTGCTGCCACCAGGGAATACCTGACCACCTCCATCCCCCTCTCACCAGGAGGAGGTGGCCCCACCATCCCTACATCGGCGAGCACAACATAATCAACACATTCCTCCCACTCTCCTCTTTTCCCCTCCAGCCCCACCCAGGGCACACCGTCATAACACTCTCCCCCTCCCCCCTCCTCAAGCCCCATCAACAAGCCTCCTCCCGCATCTCCCTGAGATGTCAACTCCCTCTGTTCCCCCTCTTCCACATTCACCCCCATCTCCCCTCTCCCCCCACCAACAGCATCTCCCCCTTCCTCCCCCTCCATGCCCCAAAGGGCCACGCAGCCGCCGGCAGTTCTTAAGAAGCCCCTAGCACTTCCGGTCCCTGGAGCAATGCAGGAGGGGGGGAGGGGGAAAAACAAACTGTCCAGACCCCCTCACTCACAGGCCCTTCTTCCCCACAGGTGCCCTGAACAACGGAGCAGCAGCGCCAGCAGGAGACAGCCTCAGGAGCCCAGCAGATGGTAGGTAAGGTTACACTGTCTCAGGCACAAGGGGGGAGGACGAAGACGCTCCACATCCATGCTCACAAGGTGGGTGACACTGCCACTGCAGTCCCACAAATGGGCCCAGCCAACGGGCGACACCCTTTGGATGTCGCCCTTAGGCTGGCGCCCACAGGCGCCCCAGCCCCTGGATAAGTACCTGAGTCACAACAGCTGTGAGCGGCGATCCTGGGCGGCCCTGGGTCCCGCTGGTTCTCTAATCCTCAGCACCTTGTATAGCTGAGAGTAGGAAGGCTTGTTCAGGGAGATGTAGCTCCTTCAGCTCCCTGGCAGAGACTCTGAGAGAATATTGCTGCTGGATTGTGCAGCTGACCTCGTGTATTATGGAGACCTGGTTGGACATGGAGTCAGGGACTTTTTTGGCTGACCTGGTGCCAGCCAGGTACTCTGTGCAGCATCAGCCACGGATGGAGGGACAGGGGGGTAGTGTAGCCATTATTTTTAGGGATTTGTGGTCCGTCAGGAGGTATTCACTGCAGTTAATGGCAGGCTGTGAGAGTCTCCATCTTGTGGTTGATTTGGCAGGAGACAGTTTGGGGGTGCTGCTGGTATGCCATGCACCTACCTATACTGTAGCATCCCTACCATTCTGACAGAACTGGTGTCGGAGGTGGTATTGTGGTCCCCAAAGACAATAGTCTTGGGGGACTTCAACATCCATGCCAACACCAGTCTTGGTGGGATGAAACATGAGTTCATGGCTGCCATGGCAACCATAGACCTATCTCAAGTTGTCATCAGCCCAACACACAATGGAGGACTTACCCTTGACCTGATCTTCTGCACTGGCCTTGAGGCAGGGAATCTGTTAGCAGGGGAGGTGTCAGCAGAGCCCTTGTTGTGGACAGATCATTACCTCCTGCAGGCCGGTATCCCGGCACACATCTGCCCCCTGAAGGGTATGGAACCAGTTTGGTTGGTTCACCCCCGGCAACTGATGGAACTGGAGAGGTTCCAGAATGCTCTAGGGGAGTTACCCTCTGATTTTGACGGCCAGGCCCGTCTACTAGATGACCTCATGGTTTTGTGGAATACTCTGCTGACTGACACCATTGACCAGACGGCTCCTAGGCATTTGCTCCCTTGACATCGGCACCGCAGGCTGCCATGGATTGTGGAGGGCCTGCGGAAACTGAAACAGGAAGAGTGGCGGTTGAAGTGCTGGTGGTGCCGTTTTCGTGCTGAAGCTGATTGATTGCGGCATAGGGCCAGTTTACAGGCCTATGCCATGGCTGCCAGGGCAGCGAAGAAGGAGTTCTTTGCTACCCTGATAGCATCTGCAAAGTCTCGTCCATCGGAGCTTTTCCAGGTGGTGAGGGGGTTGGTCAGTCTGGCCTCCCTCCGCCTGGAACTGGAGTTTTCCAGTGCCCGCTGTGACATGTTTGTTGAGTACTTTTCAAATAAAATCGCTCGGATTCACCATGACTTCAACTCTGGGTGTATGACAATAGGAGAACCAGAGGTTATGGAGGCTCTGTCTTGTTTGATTTTGTGAGATCTGTTTCAGTGGGTGATGTCCATCACTGCAGCAGATGTTCTGGGGTCTCTTAGAGCCACATTTTGTGAACTAGACCCATGCCCATCCTGGCTGGTCAAGGCCAGATGAGAAACATTGGGGCTGTTGCTGGTGGGTGTTGTCAGTGCCTTCCTGTGGGAGGGCAGGGTGCCGGACTGCCTCAAAGAGGTGGTGGTACAGCCTCTGCTCAAAAAACCATCACTCGACGTCGACTCCCCTGCTAGCTATCAGCAAGTCTCTAACCTTCCTTTTTTAGTCATCTGGACCACACCGATTTTCTTGATCCCTCACAGTCTGGCTTTCATTCGGGTTATGGCACTGAGACTGCATTAGTGGCTTTGGTCGAAGACCATCGCCAGAAACTGGATCAGAGTCGTTCGACCCTGCTAATCCTATTAGATCTGCCAGCTGCAATTGATACCGTTGATCATGAGATGCTGGTGACTCGCCTGAGGGACTATGCTGGGGTGGGTGGAACCATTCTTGAGTGCCTCCACTCCTTCTTGGCTGGGAGAACCCAGCAGGTGATGATTGGGGATTGTTCATCTTCTCCCCGGGACCTCATGTGGAGTTCCACAAGGCTCTATTCTGGCCCCTCTCTTGTTCAATGTGTATATGCAGCTGCTCGGAGAAGTTGTGAAACGGTATGGGGTGCAGTGTCATCAGTACATGGATGATGCCCAGCTCTACCTCTCCTTTTCATCCAACCCAAACCCAGCAGTCTCAGTGCTTACCCGATGTCTGGCGGCTGTGGCGAATTGGAGGAGGACAAGCCGTCTGAAACTAAATACTGATAAGATGGAGGTGATGTTGGTGGGGAGGGCAGTGGATGTGACATCCCCCATCATTGATGGAGTTCATCCCCCACTGATCTCTCAGGTCCAGAGTCTGGGGGTATTCCTTGATCCGCAGCTTCACCTTGATCTCCAGATTGAGGCTGTGGCAAGGAGTGCTTTCCGCCCATTACATCTGGTGCGACGACTTCGGCTGTATGTCTTCGACTCTGACCTGGCTACTGTCATCCATGCCTTCATCACCTCAAGATTAGACTATTGTAACGTGCTCTATGTGGGGCTACCTTTGGTGATGGTCTGGAGACTGCAGCGGGTGCAGAATGCGGCAGCCTGTCTCCTTGCAGGGATGGGTCGCCATGAGCACATTACACCAGTGCTCCAAGCGTTGCACTGGCTGGCGATAGTCTTCTGAGCCCGATTCAGTGTTGGTGCTTACCTATAAAGCCCTATACGGTCTGGGCCCCTCCTATCCGCACGACCGCCTCACTCTCTCTGCCCTGGATCAACCCCTGCAGTCCGCTTGGAGCGCCCTTCTTGGTTTCCCCCGGGTGGCGCAGGGGGCAACAATGGAGAGGGCATTCTCAGTGGCGGTGTCCAGGCCATGGAACTCCCTTCCGGTGGAGACTCGGGTGGCCCCAGACCTCAGGTTTTTTATTTTATTTTATTTTATGCCTTCCTTTTATGTATTTTATATATTTTATGTATATTTTTAAATATTTAAATTTTGTAACCCACCTCGAGCTGCCTACGCAGGAGAGGCGGGATATAAATGATGGAAATAAATACCAGGTACATTGCTTGTGCTATATAAATGCTTGCTAATAATAATAATAATAAATAAACAAATTAAAATAAATAAATTAATTAAATAAAATAGTTCAGCACCATAAAGTATCTGGGAGGATAAGATTTGTGTTCAAGGAGTTCTAAAGCCAGTTTAATCAATCTTCCCCCAGCTGTTCTCCATAACTTTAGTATTCAATTTCCAGTTTGAGAAGTTTTTAGCTTGGTTATTAACTGAATTAGCCATCAAGCTGTATCAGAATGCAAAGTATACCATGGATGAATAACTCCAGCCAGGAACAGAAGCCACCTCTGTTGGAACCAAAATCAGAGGCCTTCACACGTGAGCAAAAGAAGTGGCTCTTTCAATAATAAGTATGTATGCTGCAGGTCTCTATGTGAGCTAACCTCTATAGGACAACATGCTCACACATCCTCCCCCCCCCCCCCCCCCCCC
>QEPC01004304.1:3968722-3984114 GCA_003113815.1 Sphenodon punctatus | reverse complement strand
GATCTAGCCCCACGGGGTCTGCAAAAAAACTTGCTTTCTGCAAAATCCCCTCTCTGCCTAATATTTATACATTCAGTAAGTGGCCCATATTAATTAGACCAGGCTAATCTACCCCAAAGGTCACTGCACCATGTCAGCAAGACCCCAAACTGTGAAAATTGCCATTTATTGAAAGCCTGACAGGTGGCATGGAGGGATTGGCTAGGAACAGCCCTCCACTTAGGTCAGAGACTTCCAAACCAGGGTTGGAACCCCAAATGGGGTTAAGAACATAAGTAGTGCCAGACTGGGTCAAACCAATGGTCCATCAAGCCCAGCTCCTGTTTCCAACAGTGGCCAATCTTGATCTCTTGGAAGAAGTACCCAACAGGTCACAATGGGGCGATCCATTCCCTGTTGTTCACCCCCAGTCAGAGGTTACATTCCCCAAACCTACCTGGCGAATAGCTGCTAATGGACTTCTCCTCCAGAAACTTGTCCTTTCTTATACCCAGCGATACTACTGGCCTTGACCACATCTTCTGACAACAAATTCCACAACCTAATTGTGTGTGGAGTGAAAAAATACTCTCTTTTATTTGTTTTAAATCTGCTACACGTTAGAGTCATGGAGTGTCCCCTAGTTCTAGTACTATTTGAGAGGGTAAATAATCATTCCCTATTAACTTGTTCCACACCACTTCTGATTTTATAAACTTCTATCATATCCCCTTTGTCATCTCTTCTCCAAGCTGAAGAGTCCTAACCTATCCAGCCTCTCTTCATAAGGGAGCCGTTCCATACCCCTTATCATTTAGTTGCCCTTCTCTGTGCCTTTTCCATTTCTACGATATCTTTTTTGAGGTATGGGTAACCAATATTCAAGGTGCAGTCAGATGATAGATTTATATAGTGCTATTATAATATTTTCAGTTTTATTCTCTAACTCCTTACAAATAATTCCTAATATTCTGTTTGGATAGTTTTCCCCTATGTGCATCACTTTGCATTTGTCCACATTAAATTTTATCCATAATTTAGATGCCCAGTCACCCAGTCTTGCAAGATCCTACTGCAGTTCTTCACAGTCTGCTCATGTTTTAACGGCCTTGAATAACTTTGTGTCATCTGCAAATTTGATCACCTCATTCCTTACTCTCCTTTCCAGATAATTAATGAATACATTAAACAACATTGGCCCCACTACAGATCTCTGGAGCACTCCACTATTTACTTCTCTCCACTGTGAAAACTGACCATTTAGTTCTCCTAATTAAAACTAATTCCTATCCTTTAACTAGTTACCAATCCACAATAGGACACTGCCCTCCTATCCCATGACTTTCTAATTTCCTCAAGAGTCTCTCATGAGGGACCTTATCAAATACTTTCTGAAAATCCAGATACACTATATCAGCTGGCTCACCCTTATCCACATGCTTATTCACGCCCTCATCAAATTCCAATAGATTAGTGAGGCATGACTTCCCTTTGCTAAATCCATGTTGACTCTTCCCCATTAAGCAATGTTTATCAATATGCCCCGTAATTCTGTTCTTAATAACTGTCTCCACCATTTTTCCCGGCACAGACGTCAGACTCACCAGTCTGTAGTTTCCATGATCGCCTCTGGAGCCCTTTTTAAATATTGCCATTACATTCACTACCTTCCACTCCTCAGGTATAGTGGCAGATTTTAGCAATAGGTTACAAATTACTAGTAGTAGGTCTGCAATTTCATATTTGAGTTCCTTCAGAATTCTGGGGTGTATACCATCTAGTCCCGGTGATTTGTTACTATTTAGTTTGTCAATTTGGTCTAGTACATTTGCACCACATGTGGTTGGGGACATGATCCATTCTTATTGGACAGAAATTGCATGTTGTTGTTTTTGTTGTTATCTGGGGTCATGAGATTATGTCAGTCTCAAAATGGGGTCACACAGGCAAAAGGTTAGAGAACCCCTGACCTAGGTATCTGTTCTCCCAGACTAGAAGATCACCCTGACATCGGCCAGTGACCTCTGTTTCCTGGATATTAAAGCAACAATACATTCTTCTACCTGGGAGTGAAATTGGGCCCCAGTCAGTTCTACCAGCTGACTTTACTAATAGGGATGAAACCCCAGGAGAAACTCTACATCTGCAGTTCTGTAAACAAGTACCCCATTTAAACAGGTAATTGAGCAGCATGGCTGCAAAGTGGATCCGGTCTGATTCCCACAGCTAATCAGCATACAGAGCTCTCCTACATAGCTCTAGAAGCCAAAAAACCCAATCTGAATGAAAAGCGAATCCACTCATATATATCATTGCTCCCTGATTTGCTTCAGCTCCCTGACTAGCACAGCAAACAATCAAAAGTAAAAGCTGCCAGTGCTCACACTGCTAGACCAGCAGCTAAAACACCAATATATCAATCACTCAGAAGCACAAATCCAAACCAGCCACATACTAGGCTGCTTCAGTTCCCATAATACTGTCATCCTAATCACAGTGACATGCGCAATACTAAGTCAGGCTCTCACCAAATTCAGATCCAGTGATCACAGAATGGAGGAGGTGGGGGGGGGGGGGGAGAATCAGGAGACTTTCAGTCTCCAGCACAAAAGATGGGGCTGGCTGGAGCGCGGGGTTGCTCCACACAGATGGGCCAACATTCTGTTCCCGGTCACAGTCCACCACACCACCCTCCTCCACCACCAAGTTGTGGTCGCTCCAACAATGCTCAAGGCTGTTGCCTGCACTTCCATGGTGGTTAGTGGATGCAGTGGACACACCAACACATGGGGGCAGCCATGGGAATACACCATGGCCCACCCCAACCGATGGGCAGCAGCCCTGTGGGCATCTGTTACCCCAGAGTTGCCTGGATTGGCCTGCATGGCAGACTCCACATTTCCTGGGATGACGCCATGAGTAGCAGCCCCAGGGTGCCCTTGAGTGAACATCTGGTGGCCACCTGACAGAAGGGTAGGTGAATTCTGGGCCAATGGGGGCAACATCTCGTCTGTTAACACCCACAAATCACACTTTAAACACAGAGAAGAGTGACTGTGCAGCCAATGTGACAGAGGAGATATTGAGAGTGAGAAAGACTTTCTGTTTCAATGTCTCAAATATTAGGAAGCACAAAGAAAATATTTCCTCAAATTACCAGGAATCACACAAGCCGCCTGCTTGACAAGCAACTAGGAAAATCAGCGCCTGACCCTGTAAGACAGGGTTGCCTGTTCCTGTCACCACATCAGGAGTGGGCAGGAATAACAAAGAGAAGGTGGCCTGCCTGGTATTCAGAGCTTTCCAGTTTCATACCGGTGCGGGTGTGGATGGATTTTTGTTTTCACTAGAAGTAGTGCAGGAACAACACTGAACTGAGTGAGGAAAGACAGCAGCCTTGTCCCATAGGAGTGGAGCACAGGCACAGCAGAGAAGGGGGACTGAGAAGCAGCCAATGGTAGTTCCTGGATTATGAGCAGCCTGTTAGAATTGGCACCCAGAAAAACATTTGCCATCAACAGTGACTGTTATTAGTTCCACCAAAAACTTATGGACAATGTTGCTTACTGGATGCCATGTGCTGGCACTGTGCCTATTAACTATCTATGAAAACCTCCACGTCATAATGCATTTCTATAATGTCCCAGCATAAATTCAAGCTATAGACAAGCAGTGCTCAAATTACATGGAGGTGAGTTGCCTTATGAGGGCACATGAAAGGAGGTTATGACTGATGTAAAATTACATGCTTATGGTTATCAGAAGTTTTCTATGATTAAGTAAAAAGTAATATTCATGTAATGCCAATGTTCACTGCATGTATGTAAAACTATTCCTGTTTGGTGTCATTTTAATCCTTGTAAAACACTGGGTATATTAATATAAAAATACTCCGAATCAGAAATACAATGTAAGTTACGAATTGAATTTTGTTTTAGTCACAGAAATAATTTTGAAACTAGACAAAATCAATGAACATGAATCTACAACCTATGGGGAGTTCTAGCCTGTGGAACAATGTGTGTTTGACACAGTTCAGGAGACAAAAGGTATGGAAATGCAAAGGCTAACTGGGAAGCCTATGCTACACGCTCCCCAAGAGGCAGGAAGCTAGCAGGATGTTTTTATCAGCAGGCAGAACTTTTGGACAAATAAACTGAAATCAAATTAACACTGGCTAGATTAAAGTATTTGGGAGATATAAAAACCCACAAATCAAAAGAGACCGTGTATCTCTAGTAGCATCTGCATTAAGAAGGGTAGGCTCTGATTTGGCAAGAGCTGTGAAAGAACATTGCTAAGAACTAGACTTAATAGTGAGAAAGGAACCAGTCAAATGAATTTAGCCTGTGTTGTTTAAAACCTTTGTTTTCAGTAGCAACTGTCTGTAACTCTGAACCATTTCCCCTTTTTATTTTAACTTGAACTTTTTTTATGGAGCTTTCTTTTACTTTAAAGCTGGTGAACTGCATACAGAATTCTTAAGTGGTCTTCTGTATTAGTACCGTGGTAAGCCTATCTTCTAAATGTATTTAATTATTATGCCCTGGGAACACCCCTAATTACAGCTGACAAATAGTTTGCTCTTGTGAATCTGTTTTGTGTGTTTGGCCTTATAGACACAGCTGCCCCTTGCTAGGGGTTAGGGTCAAGAGGGTCATGCAGCAGCCGTGCCGTACACATGTTGTCACGACCACCTACAGGCTCTGTGAGCAAAACAGGGGGGAACTGGAGGAGGGGGGAGTGGGAAATTCCTTCAGGTAGCACAGCATGAACAATAGCAAATTACACATTCCTGCTATTTTTCTCCCAGCCACTACTGCAGGAATGGTTCCTTACTGGGGCAGCCAGGCAGAATGGTTTCTCTGTTGCTGTTCTGGAGAGAAAAAGCTCCTTCCAGAAAGCCACTATACTCTTACTTTTTCTTATGGAGAGAGGGTGTTTTCAAGCAAGCCAGACGATGGAGGGGGTCGATGGCTCTTCCATGGAGCACCCACACAGGTGGAGTGTGTGGGGCGTGTAATCTTAGTGTTTAAACCAAACAGTTTTTTAAACCTAATAATCATTAAATAAATGATTACAGTTAAGTTGAAGCTTGCTTGCATCAAATTCTAAAAGCAGAGATCAATGTGGAATCCAGAGTGTGTGCCCTCCCACTGGCCCGGTCCCAAGTCATTATGCCCACAGAAAGAGAGAGAATCACAGTTCAGTTCTCTACATTCCCAGTCATGCTCTTTTCATTACTCAGTACTTTCTCGCTAGCAGGAGCTCTCTTGGGGTTCTGGCTTGGAGAGGGGATATTTATTTTATTTAAATAAACAAAATACTGATGCTGAAGTTTGGGTTTGTTTTCTAGAGTGTGGTTGCCATGTTGGCCCCAAACATGAGAGAGACAAGAGACAAAGTCATTACTGTGGCCTAATAAAAGATACCAACTACTTTGTCTCTTGTCCCTGGGTTTGACTTTTTGGGCTGGGATTCAAGCTTATTAGCCTTGTCTATAATTAGCACAGCTGTCTGCTTAGTGAAGGTTAAGTGGCTATTTTAAGTCCTTTGGGTTCAAGGTTGCTGGCTCCTGAACTCTGGTTCCTATGATTCACTGGAAATGCTTTCCTTAAATGCCTCCCATCAAGCTGCTGCTAACAAACTGCATGTTGGCTTCTTGGCAGAGCAATCTGCTCCTGTTTTACTTTCTCTGCTCTCCCCATCTAACCTGGATTCTATCTTTACCTGCCATAATCCTACCAAAATTCCATGCAAGCTGAAACGTCACAAGTCACAGTGATGTTCAGATTTAATGTCAAATAAACTTCAGTTAAAGGAACAGCTGTATTGCTGATACAGATGTTATGCAATATCATTCTTCTCTCTAGGGGGCTCTATTAAACAGAAAAAGAAGAAGGCTGAGAAACACTGGACCTGTCAATCAAAACAGATGCAGCTGAGATTGTCAGAGACATCCAAATTAGATATTCCAATTTCCACTGGTTTTCCACAGGATCTAGTGCATAACTCCCTGAGATACTGTGGCAAACACCCACCTTGAGGACTACTGATTTTTAAATTGCACTAGCACCTGGAAGCCCCAATCACAGACTAGGGCTCTACTGTGCAGGGCACTATACAGTCCACAGAATGTAAAGATGCTCCCTCCCACAATGGATTTACAAACTAAATACAACACAGGAGAAATTATGTCAGGGTCACAACCCCTCCTCAGGATTCTCTTGGTTCCCATCCACCCCTCCACCCAACTGCTGTTCCATGCGTCTCTCACACATCCCTCTCAGGACTCCCTCTTCCACAGGCTTTGAGTCTGACTGAAAAATAAAGAATCTTTGAGCAGATAATATGGAAATATATGCCAACTGTAAACAGTGCTTTATATTTGGGAACACACTGTGAATTGTCTGAAGCATAAATCATGCTGGATGTCTTCTCTGAGTCACTAGGGCTTATTTAATTCAAAAAACTAGGAGTCTTTTATAGAAAGCCACATACTGCCAAAGTACAAGAACACGGGGTGTTTAATTCAGTTTTACATGATTTATTTTTACTCTCCACTGCTGACAGCACCTCATGGCAACTCGGGGTGTTTTTAAATGAGCAAGGTGGGGGTGGGGGGCTGTGGCCACAGCGTGGCTCTGCCGCAGAGCACCCATGCAGGTGGAGTGCGTGGAGAGGGATTCGAACGGGCAGTTCCCAGCATGGCTAGGCTACCACAGCCATAGAGTCAGCCGCTACACACTCCCCCTGCCACAGACCATAGGGAAGGGGGAAGTGTGGCCAGGCTGGCCTTTGCAAGTGACATGTCCCAGGTGCAAGCACTGTGGGACCTGGGCTCCTCAGTGTTCCCAGCCAGTTCCTGTGATTTGCAAAAGCAGCTTCCCCTGCCTACAGTGCCTATGAGTAGAGACCTGTTTACTGGTGCGGCTGGCTGCTGCCATCATATGCACAGGGGCTCCGTAGCTACCCGTTGACATGCATCCATTTGGCTTGCCCTGCATGGAGCACGCTGGATTTCTCATGAGTGGCTATGAGTGGGTGCTCTGTAGCTCACGGGAGTGTGCATCCAACCACTCCACCTTTAGACTGACCATCGGATCTATGGCTCCTGGCTGGCCATGTGGGGTAGCATCTCATTTGAAAACACCCTTAGTATGAAACAGGCCAGCACCAGCTCCTATCATACACCGATGGAAGCAGGTGTGAATCCTGACACAATATAGGGATAGGGCCCACTGTAAATGGCTTAGGCTTAATGTTCAATCTTTAGTTCCTAAAGTCAGGCCCCTAAATCCATATTAAAGCACCCAAATAGGGAAATCTGGTTTTCAGAAATGCTGAACCATCACCCACAAACTTCATTAAAGTTAATAGGAGCAGTAGGAATCTGACACCTTAGTCTTTTAGGGTTAGAATGTCCCTAGACAGGAGGCACTGATGCAATAAACTGCATCATCCCAGGAACAGTCCTGGATAAACTCTCAGGCTCAAAAACATTCTCCTTGCTCCCAGGGATGATTTAGGCTACTTTCTGTCATCACATTATTAAGCAATGACATTGTAGCAGAGCTGTGGTAAATTAGTATGCAAACCAGCCTATCCTTTGAAAGACAATAACATATGTTCACATGGATACCTGAGTGGTAGAGCTATCTACCACATGGTCATATCCCCCTTGGTTGTAAATTCTAGCTCTATTCCTAACCCAATAAGGATGTAGAGAGTTTGATCCACCTGTGGTATATTAAGTTTAAAATGTATAAGAACTGTAAGTGGATTAATAGCAAAGCAGCTGCTTTCACTTGACAAAGATGTAGAATTCTGCTATTTTTTTCATGATGACTACCATGGAATAACTAAGTGGTAAAAATGTGACAGGTAAAAATGTTCACACAAACAAACAGATCCATGGTAATAGCAGTCACTGCCTTAAAATGTGGTAGATTTTTGGTCAGACATCATGAAAAATGCCACCACATGGTAAAGCAGAAGTAAAGCTTTAGTCATGGCACTGCTGTTATGGTCTGCAGGTGGTAGTCTTATCTGCTTCCTGTTAGTTACATGCTGCTTTGCTTATTCTGGCTGACAGAGAGCACTTGCATTTAACAATTACACTACATTTAGTTAGTCATGAACTCACACAACAGCAATCCAGCCTGCTGTTGACACCAGTTTGCTAGTCTATACTCTCTCTTACTGAGAGAAAGTGTATTTTACAGCAAAAGCTTCTAGGTGAATGGTGCTACTCACTTCAGCAGGATTCATACTCCTGCTCTGGTGCTATATGCTTTGTAGATACTGCTTTGCTTTCAGTCTCTTCAGCCACACTGCGCTCCCACAGAACTTAGCAGCTGCCTTACTACTCCAGCCAATGAGGGGCTAAAACTCCTCTTCACAAACCCCTAGTTATTGATTTCTGTTCTGCTTGGGGTCAGTTTCACCTTCATGTTCTCAGAGCATTGGGTTTGAATTCTTAACAGAAAGGAGTGAGGTCACCATGTGGAAGGGGGAAAGAAATTTATAGCAGAGGCTCAGATCTTCAACTGGTGTTATCTGGCATCATTTACTGAACCAATGAAGTTATGCAGATGTACAGCAACTGGGAAGCTGCTGGGTTGTAGAATCCTCTTCCCAGGACTGAAGCTCAATGGCTACATCCTCAGTGATCTAGCTGCTGAGTAAGCAGTTTGCACTGCTGCTGCATGGAGCATGGGGCAGTGGAGATGCACATGGAGTTGGAGGGGAGTAGAGGAGATATCAGTAAGGGATGAAGCTGTTTGGCAGGTTATTTCATATGCATTTGCATAAATATAAAGTCTGATCCTCTCCAGGGTTGTGCTAGTTCAAGCCCCATGGATGCTTGAACTAGCATTTTTTAATGTTGTTAGCTGCTGTGAGCCGCCAGTTGCGGGATGAAAGTGGGATAGACATTTTTTAAATAAATAAATAATGGGGCTTATATTAGTGCAGCACTGAGAAGATTTATATATTTATTACCCATTTATTTATTTATTTATTTATTTAACAAAGCTTATATCCTGCTCTCCCCGCCTCAGCAGCTCAGAGCAGCTAACAACATTATAAAGGTATAAAACAATTCTGACATTTTAAAATACCAATCAAAACAAAGCCCCAAACTACCTCCCCATTCTCCCCCCTCCTCCCCTTCTCCACCCTACCCCTCTCCCTCACCAAATGCCTGATGGAACAGCCAGGTTTTGCAGTTCTTACGGAAGGTCAGGAGGTCTGGGGCCACTACTGGGAAGGAGTTCCACAGGTGCGACTGAAAATGCCCTGTTCTGTGTGGTCCCCCGGGAAACCCGGGGGACCTCCAGCAGCACGCCCCCAGCTGACCGTAGGGACCGATCCAGGACCTGGGGAGTGAGGCGGTCTCGCAGATAAACAGGGCCCAGACCTGGACTGTATTTTCATCTTTGCTGGAATTTGGAGACAGTGAATGGACTATGGAGCAACTTGGTGTATATTCTATGTGGCGTTTATTACTGGGTGAAAACCAATGCGACAGCTTCCACTGCTGCTTTGGACTTACCCGGGTGGTGGTAGGAGCTGCCACTCCAGTCGGGAGTCAGCCTGACCACCGAATAAACATAACTGTGCCCAGCCGGGGGTGAGGAGACGCATGGATGTGTGTCTGTTCCCACCCCCGCGCTGTGTGCAACGACCCATCTTCCCCCCAGCTGACAGGAAGCCATGGCAGACAATGATGGCCACCATGGTGCCCACCCCCACCACTCCGGACTGGGTACACGTAAAGTAGACTTTCAGACATGAAAGCCTGCTTTACTCTGGGTCTGGCGGCCAGATCCCAACTGTAATGGGGGCTAGCCAGGGCTGTGACTCGGGGATTTCCTCAAGTCACAGCCCAGGCTAGCTTCCACCATGGTTGGGAGCCAGCCCGTGCTAACAACTGGTGGGCATTTTTCAACATGATGGCACCCCCCAGTTAACGCTAAAGTGGGTTCAACCGTGCCACCATCACATTTGAAAATACCCACAGTGAGCTTCCCTGGCTTTTCAAAAGACCTGTGACTTTTTTCACTAAATCTGATAGGAATATGCAACTTTCCACATCTCAAATTCACAGAGAATTTGTTGTCCAAATGATGTGATGTAAAATGCATTTGTTCTCTCCCATTGTTAGTGCAGAATGAAAAAGAACAAAGATTAACACTTTGAAAGTTAGCCTCCCAAATAATGCTCCAGTTCACAATGTGCTTTAGCTGGGTGCTAGCAAAATGCCCTGCTGGGTGGGGCAGCTGGCACTGACACTCCTCCAGGGAGGGTGGTTAGGAGCTGGGGGTTTATGTCACAGTGGCACGCCCCCTGTACAGTCCAAGGGAGATGGGTCAGAAGATGTGAGCTGAGTGCAGTTGGTTACTGTCACCGGAGGGGGTACTTCGGCTCGTTCTCCCTCGCACTCGGCTCACGGTCACCCCACACAGGGTCAGGAACACTCGTGGACTATTGCCCGTCAGGTTAGAGTGGTAGCCGTTACCTCCGATTAGGGAGAACAGGCCTCTATCATCATAGGGCGCCACTGAGTGGGGTTTCCAGAGCCAGCCCCCGCACTCACACGTTACTACAATTGTCCTGGGCACGGGGTTAGGAAGGAAGGGAGGGTACTCCCCCGTGGGGGGTAGGCACCGGGGCCCCACAGGAGACGGGTAGCAGGGCACACACACAGAAGTTAGGATCCCAAAGTCAGAAGGTTCAGAAGGGGGAGGAAGGGGACAACAAACACTCACACTCCTTACTCTCAGCTTCACTCGCGTCACACTTACAGCAGGGAGATCAAGGAAGGGTCCACAAACGCCGGGGCTCCACACTCACGCTGCAAGCACCGTTGGGGTAAATCAAGCCGCTCAGTCACACACCAAGCGCTCGGCCGGTTTCCCAAATCACCAGCGCCGCCGTTCTGGCGGCGCTGGGCTTTATACTACAGGCCCCGCCCCTGTGCGCGCCCGCAATCGCTCCGAGCGTCGCACCAGGGGCGGGGGCACTCCTACGCTACGTGCTAAGCGCGGGGGCGTGGTCTCCGGCCCCGCGGCGCCCGGGGAGCACGCGGGCGCCGGCAGGGGCGGGGCCTGGGGAAGCGGCAGAGGCGGGGGCTCTGTTGGGGGGCCCGGCGGCGGAGCCTGCGCCGCGGCCCCCCGCCCGGGGCTGTGCCGCCGCGCCCCACTCCCTCGCCTCCCTGCCCCCTGCCTCGAAACCCTAACAGTTACAAAAGAATAGTTTAAAAACAGAGGATCCTTAAGTCTGTCTGTTTCAGCTACTGATGGAAAAGGAAGAGTCCTAGCTGGGATGGAGTGGAGTAACTAATACTGATGGCGGAGACTCCCCTGCTAAAAGGAAAGAAATTCCTCTTGAATAGTCCTGATAATCCTGTCGATCTCATCCATCACCCAGTATCTGAGCATCTTTCAGTTCCCTAATGTATTTATTAGGGCTGAAGCTCCATCTTGATATTCTCGAGATTCTTGTCAAGAACTGGGCTCTCGATGAGATTTTCCTGATCAATAATGAGTTGAGAATTGGCTGTTCTTGACACCATTCTCAAAGAGATTTTTGAGAAAATTAAAAAACCACTGCACATGCCAAATGGCTGCCACAGCCGTTCTGCGCATGCGCGACCCTTTTCCAAAATGGCACCGGCAGCATCACCACCATTTTGGAAAGGGCAGCCATTCTGTGAATGCGCGGTGGCTATTTTTGCATGCACAGACTAGCTGCCCTTTTCCAAAATGGCAGCAATGCTGCTAGCACCATTTTTGAAAAGGGCCACGCATCTGCAGAATGGCCCCAGTGGTCATTTTGTACATGCTCAGTTCTTTTCTCTTTTTTTGTTTTGTTTTATGCGCTATCTCATGAGATTTTGTACTAGGATTGAATTCTTGGTGAGCTCTCGGTCTCTGGCACAAAATCTCATGAGATTCTTGTGAGAAAGATCAGATTTCAGCTCTAGTATTTGTTCTTTCCGCATCCCCCTGCAAAGTGGGGAAATGCTATTATCCCCATTTTAGAGATAATAGTGTTGAGCCACCGAGAGACTTAATACCATGCTCAAGTTGACACAAGGAGTCTATTGCAGAGCAGGGAACTGAACTGGAGTCTTCCTAACCACTGGGGCATACTTCCTTACAAATAAACCTTTCAGGAACTGAGCTCAGGGTAGCCTCAATTGATAACTAACCAATAAACAGACTCATATTGATTCTTTCAGGTTAACACTGCTTTTCAATTAATTAATCAAATAAATAAATAAATAAATAAATAAATGGGTCACTTTCCCTCCCTATGGGCTTGTTTTCCCTCCTACTTTTGCCAATTGTCTACCCTTGCCAATCCCATTCCTGTGTATTGTCTTATTTAGCCCATTAAATTTTAGCTGCTTCCACACTAATAGTTGGCACCAGATTAAGTGTGTGTGAAGGCACCTTTCTTTCTCTGCCTCCATTCCACACATTCTAAGGTGAGCTACTAGCATGGACTGCGACGGGTGAGGGCATGATTACAGAGTGAAAACTGCTCCCCTTGAAGAGCAGGGTGCTACCCTCCATCTCCAGAAAGGCAGGGGGTGATTTTACACTCCCTTGACCCCTTCTAATCCAGAGTGAGTCACTGGTGTAGTGTGGAAGTAGTCTCAATTCGACATTCTGTCCATGTGGCGCCTCCATTCTCTGGAAGGAACCCTTGTTTTCTTTCTGGTGACTTAATATGGAAGCATATTTTCCCAGTACTAGCCAGATGTGCAACTGCAGAGCTCTGTGCAGCTCTGTGTGGGACATTTGATTCAAATGACGTAGTGGCCTCATTTGCAAATAATTTATTTATTTATTTTATTTATTTATTTTAAAATTGTTGCTACCCCACCCCTCCTGCCACAGGCAGCTTGGGGCGGCTTACAATTCACAAACCTTAAAACAACATTAAAACAACAATTTAAAACAACTAAAAGGAGGATAAAAGAAAAATAGCCCCTACTGAACAACCCACCCCCTCACCCATCTTCCTCGCCAAATGTCTGGCGGAACAGCCAGGTCTTACAACTTCTCTGCAAAGAGGGGAGATCCGGGGCCAACCGGGCCTCCACCGGAAGGGAATTCCACAGCCGTGAATCAGCCACCAAGAACGCCCTCGGGGGACCTCGAGCAGGGTACCCCCCGATGACCACAGGGGTCGGTCCAACACCCGGGGAGTGAGGCAGTCCCACAGATAGGTAGGGCCTAGGCCGTTTAGGACTTTATAGGCCAAAACCAACACCTTGAATCGAGCCTGGAAAACCATCGGAAACCAGTGCAGAGAGCGGAGCACTGGTGTAATGTGCTCCCAGCAGCCCAGTCCTACCAGAAGACGGCCCACCGCATTCTGCACCAGCTGCAGTTTCTGAGTCATCACCATGGGTGATGTTAGAGCATGTTACAATAGTCCAATCTAGAGGTGATGAAAGCATGGACGATGGTGGCCAGGTCAGAGCCTGAAACAAACGGCCAAAGCCGTCGCACCAGATGTAATTGGCGAAAGGCACCCCTCACCACAGCCTCCACCTGGACGTCCCGGCGGAGCTGCGTGTTGAGGAGCATCCCCAGACTCCATACCTGGAATACCAATGGAGGGCAGACCCTGCCAGTAATGGGGGCCACCATCTCCAGCACCTTACCCACCAACATCACCTCTGTATTGTCGGGATTCAGCTTCAGTCGGTTAGTCCTCATCCAGTCCCCCACAGCCGTTAAACACCAAGTAAGCACCAAGACTGCAGGGTCTGGGTCTGTTGAAAAAGAGAGGTACAGTTGGGTGTCATCAGCATATTGATGACACTGCACGCTGAACCTCCTGATCACATCACCGAGTGGCTGCATGTATACGTTGAACAGGAGAGGGGACAAAGCCGAGCCCTGCAGGACTCCACACAAGAGGTCTCGGTATGATGAAAAAAACTCCCCAAGAACCACTCGCTGCATTCTACCAGTGAGGAAAGAGCGGAACCATTCAAGAACAGTCCCACCCACCTCTGCACAGTCCCGCAGGCGCGTCACCAACACCTCGTGATCAACTGTATCAAATGCAGCCAAAAGATCTAATAGAACTAACATGGTCGAACAACCCCAGTCCATTTCCTGACGCAGATCCTCCACCAAAGCCACAAGCACAGTCTCAGTGCCATACCCCGGACAAAATCCTGACTGGGAGGGGTCCAGATAACCAACATGGTCAAGATGTCCCTGCAGCTGCTGAGCCACTACAGGTTCAATAACCTTCCCTAAAAAGGGAAGGTTAGAGACAGGCCGATAGCTGGCAACGGAGTCAACGTCAAGCGATGGTGCCTCTTTGAGACAGCCCAGCACTCTGCCCTCCTGAAGGGAGGCATTGACCACCCCAGCCAGCAACGGTCCCATTGTGTCCCAACAAGATTTAATCAGCCAGGATGGGCAAGGATCTAATTCACAAGATGTGGCCTTAACAGCCCTGAACACCAACCACATCGGTGGGTGTCACCAACTGAAATTCATCCCACAAAACCAGACAAGACAAGGCTTCCATAACCTCCAGTTCCTCATATGTATTAATTGCGGCATCGAAGTCGTGGTGAATCAGAGCGATTTTATCCACAAAATAATCCACAAACATGTCACAGCGAGCAGTAGATGACTCCACTTCAAGGCAGAGGGAGGCTGGACTGACCAGCCCCCGCACCACCCAGAAAAGCTCTGCTGGACAGGATTTAGCAGATGCTATGAGGGTAGCAAAAAACTCCTTTTTTGCTGCCCGCATAGCTATGGCATAGGCCCATAAACTAGCTCTATGATGTTATCTGTCGGTTTCAGCATGCAAGCGACGCCACCATTGCTCCAACCACCGCCCTTCTCACTTCAGCCCCCACAGTTCCTCGGAGAACCAAGGAGGCCTGTGGGGCTGTTACCTGGGCAGCGGATGCCTAGGAGCTGTCCGATCAATGGCCTCTGTGGCAGAAGCTGCCAGGAGCTGCCCTGCCCTTTCCAGCTGACCTTCACTGACACTCTGGCTTCCAGTTGTTACTAGGCAGGATTTCGCAATACCAGTGGAAGGTACAGCCAGGTGGCCTCCCAAGGACCAATCACAGTTGAGGGGTAGGGGGCTTTTAAAAAGAAAAGCCACACCTCTCAGGCTCTCTTCCATTTTGTCTTCTGTTTGCTCTGGACACTGACCTGGTGCTGAGGAGCTAAGGGAATGGCTCCTGGCCTGTTGGGATTAAACTAAACCTAAGGACTGAACCCCTTTGCTGCAAGGCAAAGGAGCACCTGAAGCTGTAAGTAATTGAATGTTAGATCTGAGGGACCAGTTTAGGCCAGATGCTTCTAAAAAGGCCATTGTGCCTAAACTGTTCTGATCAATTGCTTTTGCTCAAG
>QEPC01004304.1:3933636-3953865 GCA_003113815.1 Sphenodon punctatus | reverse complement strand
CATGCAGTGTATTATGCCACTTGTCTGTCTCAGCTACATGTCTTGCATGGATCTTCCCTTAAGCCCAGCTCCACCACTACATTCCAAACACCGCCTTAGAGCTCCAAAATATTACCAGTTCCTCTTCTGGTGCTTGGAAGCATATCCATTTGAGGCAGGTGGACAGCCTGATGTAATGGGACTTGTGCCAACCAAGCCTTTGAGGCTGTTAGTCTTTCAAAGCCAGATCTCCACTTTAAAAAAAGTTACTTCATATAGGGAAAACCTGATTAAAAGGGAATATGGATGTAAATGGGATTTCCCCCAGCGTCACTGCTCTTCCTTGGGTTGGAGTCAGAGCTTTCCCCCTCCACGGATTGCTCTTCCGCACACTCCTCGGATTTCCCAAATTCAGCAGATTAGGCCGAGCCTGTGAAGTGGTACTTGTGACAGTCTTGAGCCTGTGTCCTACTGTGATACGAGGGCCTCTGTGCCGATGGAGGTGCTGTGTCTTATTGGCAAGCGTTATATTGTAAAATCAAAGTCCAGTAATCACACTTAATACTATCTCTCTAGTACTCCTGGTTTCCTAGCTGTACTCAAACTTGGCTAATTACATTCCACATCCCTAAATTCCCCCTGTAAAATCAACTTTTTCACTTCCTTCCCTAAACACTGAGGCCAAATTTTCAAAATTTTCTCCTTTGCAGGTTCTGAATTGTCAATTCCCTACTCTTGTCATGACAGTGGAGCTGACCACATGCCCCACAAATTGTGCACACCTCCATTACAGGGGCATTGTGCTGCATGCAAACTGCATAGATCCACACAGTACGTTGAGTGGCAGAGCTGCAAGTACTACCACTCGGGTGGAGTGTGTGAGGAGGGATTTTAATGGGAGACTCCCAGCGTGCAAGCCATGTGCAGGCAGTTTGGGGATTGCTGCCACTGTCTATAATCTTTCCAAGCCTCAGTTTTCTGTCCTTCCACCCTCTCCCTAGTCTTTGCTTGTCTTGTCCACTAAGACAAGAAGTCCCTCCATGGGATCATCTTTTCCTTCCTGCACAGTGCCTAGCACAATGCAGCTGCGCTTTCAGATAAGGCTCTTTCCTTCCAAAAAAGACCATGGAGATTTTTTCTTTTACTCTGTTCTTCACAGAGTTAACTTAAGTCTCATTCTGAATTTCACATTTAAAAAAGGAAACAAAATCTCATAGTGAGCCTCAGCCAAAACGTTTCCCCCCATTTTGTGCCAGAGTCCCAAATTCCACCCAGGCCCAACTTTAGAATTTGTGGAGCCCAGGCCAAAAATAAAATGTGGGCCCCTGCTGGCTGCTCCCCTTTGGGGGCATTGTTCGCTGGGGCCTAAAGGTGGTCGTGTTTGGGGTCTGGTGGGAGGAAGTGGGGGTCCCATACCCTGCCAGAGGGGCCACTGCAGAGCCTCCAGAAAGAGTGGGGCCCAGGGTGGTCACCCTGGGTCTCTCTGCCACAAGGTCAGCTCAGATGCCACCATATTTCACTACAAAACTGAAAACAGGCTTCAGGTTCAGACAGAACTGGACTCTGACACCTCTTCAAAGCTAGTTTAAGTTCAGAGTGACACCTCAATGTGCTAGAGCTTATTGGAGGAGCTGTTGCCAAATTGTGTAATGCTCAGCCTTCGATATCTGCATATGGCCCTGGATAAGCCCAGTTGGATTCTGGGAAGCTAGAAGACCTTGGCTTTCAGTTCCCTTCTCTAATCAACAGAGAAATTGTGGTTGCTGTGTTGGTCCCACGTGACAGGTGGAGACAAAGTAGTTTGAATATCTTTTATTGGACCAACTATTGTTGGTGGAAATGTGCAAGCTTTTGGACCTCACAGGGGCCTTCCTCAGGCAAGTAGGAGTCCATTCTGACTCCTGGTTTCCAGTTCAGTACTCCTGGCTGTACTAAAACTTGACTAATTACAGTTCCGACTCCTACTTGCCTGAGAAAGGATCCTGTGAGGTGCAAAAGCTTGCACATTTCCACCAACCATAGTTGGTCTAATAGAAGATATCATTTGAACTACTTGGTCTCCACCTCTAATCAACAGGTCAGACTTCTTTCCCCTAGATATTTATTTATTTTATTTTATTTATTTACCGTTTTTCTACCCCACCCCCTGCTGCTCACAGAGCAGCTCGGAGCAGCTTACAAGATGCATAGACAAAAACATAATAAAAACACACACATAAAATATCATTAAAACATTAAAATACTAAAAATAAACTAAAAGGGCAGAACTCCCCCTCCCCACCCTACCCGTCTCCCTCTCCAAAGGCCTGGCGGAACAGCCAGGTCTTGCATTGTCTTCGGAAAGAAGGGAGGTCCAGGGCCAGGTGGGCCTCCATCGGGAGGGAGTTCCACAGTTTGGGAGCAGCCACCAAGAACACCCTCCCCATCGTCGTCTCCCGGGCAATCCGGGGGACTTTGAGCTGGGCATCCCTGGCCGGCCACAGGGGCCGCAATGCAATCCGGGCCCTAAGGCAGTCCCGCAGGTAAGCCGGGCCCAGGCCATTTAGGGCTTTATAGGTCATGACCAGCACCTTGAATTGGGCCTGGAAGAGAATAGGCAGCCAGTGTAGAGAACGGAGCACAGGTGGAATGTGCTCGCGGCGACCCATCCCTGTTAAGAGACAGGCCGCCGCATTCTGTACCAGCTGCAACCTCCGGACTATCCCCAAGGGCAGCCTCATGGAGCATGCATTGCAGTAGCCTAGTCTAGAGGTGATAAAGGCATGGATGATGGTGGCCAGATCCAAGTCCGAAACATACAGTCGCAGCTGTCGTACCAGATGTAACTGGCAAAATACTTCCTTTGCCACAGCCTCCACCTGGAGATCCAGGTTGAGCTGTGAGTTGAGGAGCACCCCCAGACTACGGACCTGTGTGGCCAAAGGGGGGCAGACCCCATCATTGATGGGGGCCACCACCACCCCAGCCCTACCCACCAACATCACCTCCGTCTGGCTGGGATTCAACTTCGGATGGCTCGCCCTCATCCAGTGCCCCACAGCTGCCAAGCACTGGGTGAGCACCGAGACTGCCGGGTCTGGGTCTGCAGAAAAGAGGTAGAGTTGTGTGTCATCGGCGCACTGATGACAACGCACGCCAAACCCTCTCAGGACCTCGCCCAAAGGCTGCATCTACACATTGAACAGGAGTGGGGACAGAATAGAACCCTGCGGGGACTCCACAAGTGAGGTCCCGGGGAGATGAAGTACATTCCCCGAGAACCGCACACTGAGTTCTCCCGGCCAAGAATGAGCGGAACCATTCAAGAACAATTCCGCCCACTCTGGCGGTAGGTAGTAAACCAAGAAATGCTGAAACCCAGTCTTCTTTTCTCTAGTCCCTAGACCTCACTTCCCTCTCTGACCAAGGGAAACAAAGCCCAGGGAGTCCAGTCCCACTCTAATCAGTAGTAACACTGCCCCCTCTGAGCTCTGCTATGCGATGCACATCGCTGCATAGATTGGAAACCAGCTGCTGCTGCATGGTAATTGATTTTCCAAGGCAGGTTGTGATGAATGCCAACACAGTGAGGCTGGGGGAGCAGGCAGGAAGGTGGGGAGAAGGCAAGGCAAGGCATACGCTGAGCCGTGAGACAGTAGCCTCCAGCTCATCACACAGCTGATTGCTTGGGGATGAGGACACACAGGGCACCTCCAGCCTGGACCTGTTGGGCTGTGGAGGTGGTTAACTTCCTAATTAGAAAACACTGAAATTGTCTTTTAGTTTCCCCACTGAGCAGAGGGAGGAAATTGCTTGTGAAGATTCTTTATTTCTTGCTCTGATTACGGCGGGGCTGTACTGACGTCCTAACAGCTTCTTGGGGACGATACTTGATGAGCCTCACTCAGGGACAGCTCTGTTTATTGCTCTTTCTGCTGAGGGCAAACTAATTCCAATCAGTTCTGTATTGAACTGCCAGGGATAGAGCAATGATCATTAGAGGGGCACATGGCCCCCACACACTTGATAAGGGCTTGTCGTCGCACCCCCCAATGAGACACAGAGACCAAAAGTTGGTTTAAAACTGTCCGCACTCTTTATTCAACTTTATCATAAGATGGTGGGTGATTGCTCCAGCAATATGGGTCTAGTATGCTAGCTAATTAACTCTTATTAACTCGGAACTGGCCGGGACGTGCCTTCCCGTGCCAGTCAGCCCCTCAAACAAGCTCCCCATCGACAGCACCCTGGCTCTGGCCAAAAGGGGGAGCATCCCAACTGTGGGCTTGAGTCAGGAGGTAGTACCCGCTAAGCCAGCAGACAGTGCATGTACTTACTGACCCAGCTCAGTACCCCTCCCAGGGCATAACCCCAGTGCATGCTGCCTCCGCCTAGCACTGGGTGTCACCTCCCCATCTCTTAGGGAGATGACTCATTTTATCATAATCTAATCTATTTAACCTACTATAGCATACTGGACCCCTGCTGAGTACGACAATTATTATCCTTTATTGATACCAGTTATATCGTTCCAATTGCCCAATTCGATTCAATTAGTTCTTGTCCTTCAAATTAAGCCTGTTCACGTTGTTATCTGAATTAATGTTTATTTATAATCGGGATTAATGCCAATTTCCTGTTCAAATCAACCTATTTTGCCTATTCTACACTGTTGAAGGGGCGAAACGAGCGACTCGTGAATTAGGCTAGTCGCCAAAATTCCCCTTTGGCTTCTTAATGGCAACCGGTAACAGCCACAGTGCAAGAGGTGAGGTGGGTGGGGCTGCGTCAGATGCACCCGACTGAATGTCGCTCCATGCGGCCAGAACGGCTCCGCCCTTCCTAAACAGGGCGGGTCCGTTCAATTATTTGGCGTGTCGGCACTGCGCATGCGCCCTCCAGCTGGTTGCTAGGGCCTCCTTCCCCAGCAAGATGCACTCTAGCGTGCGCGCCAGGTCCTCCTTCTCTTCCGGTCTGAGCCCCCTCTCCTGATGGGGGCTCGACAAATTCCCCGTCGCCGCCATTGCGCCAGCGAAGGGGTCTTGTCTGCAAGGGGAAATTGCACCAGTGTAACTGAGGGCATGGAACTGGTGTCTTTAAACCAGTGCAACCCCTCGTGTGTAGACTCTGGGGTTCTAAGAGTGGCGCACAGTGGTTTAGCTTAAGTCCACTGGGCTTAAGCTAAATGAAAATTATTAGGTTACTCCATATGCAAAGCTACAAGCCTGTGCAGTGGGGAAGGACACTCTCACAAACACACTTTCTAATTAGGGAGTTGGGATGAGCTGACTGGGGCCCTGATTGGCCAGTTTATTTGAAGGAGGTTCTGCCTTGCTTCTTGGTCTGCTTTCATCACCCATTTGAGGATCTGAAAAGTGGAGATTGGTTCTTGCTTGGGATGAGGCCAAGGAGATGTACAAATGCTGGATCTGGGAAGGTGTGTATGGAGACAGGGTCTCAAATAGCCTGGTATTCAGAGCCAGGATTGAGGAAGGGTGCAGCCTGGAGCCAGAGTACAGGAACTGGGATGGGATCCAGACAGCAGTCAGAATGCATGGTCAGTAAGACATGGAGTTGCAAGCAGGACTCAGCCAGAGCCTGAAGGGAACAGATAGATTGGGAGATAGATAGCTGGGGCTCGAGGGACAGAGCTTGTTGAAGGGGTAAGAGCTCTTGGGAGCAGTTGTACTCCATGACTGCCACTCACATCAGCATAGAGTTCCTGCTGTGCTATGAAAGGTGTTGTGAGAGAGCTGCACCTCTGAGTGAATCCTGCCTTTTCAAAGTTCCAGGGTTGGGGAGGAATACTCCACACAACTCCACCACAGAGTTCTCTGAAGCATCTGGTCCTGGCTACTGTCGGAGACAGGGCAGTGTGCTGGATGGACCCCAGGTCTTACGCAATGCTGAGACTTGACTAAGGTGGGGTACACTTTTTGACCAGGCTTCTATCGGATTCTCTGCAGCAGATTTAAAGGGTGCTCCTTTGTCTCAAACATTTGATCTGCGCTCTGTAAACCAAGATGGGTCTGGAGACAAACACCACTTCACGCTCTGCTCCAAGTCCCCACCAGCAGTCACATCCCCACCCAGTGCCATTGGATTAAAGCAGCAGTGGCAGTGGAGGTGGGTTCCACCAGCTAGGTCCAGGACTCTGCCTCAAACATCCAGGACACCAACTTTGTCACCTGGTGCTAGCAATGCTGCTGTCCTAGAGCAACCCCCTCACTGAGACTGCAATGCTCGGGTGACAAGCCCTAGGTCCCAAATAAAATTCAGAGGCATTTGTTTGCTTTGGTGTTTCAATAATAATTGGCTTTTAATTATCTTATTTGGTGTCATATTTCATTTTTGGCAGCCAGCTTTATGGATGAGTCCTATTCTCTAGTCTATGTGAAGGATGTCTGGAGAGCGAGAGAAGCAGCGCTAGCAATGCCAACCTGTAACTCCAGGATGGCTTCCCTTCACGTAGTTACTGCAATTCAGTGTTGTCCTCACATGCTCCCAGCGTGGAAGGAGTAAATTGCACAAATGAATGAGTGCATGCATGTTGTGACAGGCTTGAGAACACAGCATACAACACACACATGTAACTTACATATTTCTGAAAAGAGTCCTCTATGTTCACGATGCCTAGCCATAGCGGGTGTCAATCAACTCAGAATTAAGAGATGGGTAAAACTCTGATGAAAGTTTGCACCTAAGAGCGATGTAATGACAATAAATTCAAAAAGAAGATTGTGACTCCAAAGTCAGCAACACTGTCTGCAGGACAGATAACAAGAACAACAGAAATGGAAATGGGTGTGGATGGGCTACATGGCCTATGTGACCTACCTGACAGATATGACACAAACTCTAAGAAAGGCATAGAATGGCCATTAGAAAAGTATTTAAGTCGTCAACAGACACAGGAGAGAGATAGAGAGATCCTAGAACTGACTGCAACTGCATCCAAGCAAGAAATTGCACCCAGCCCTTCCATCTGGCTGAGAAATGGATGTTTAAATCTATGAACTAAATAGGGTCAGATTTTAGCTTAACAATTTCATAAAATAAGGTAGCTTTGCATTATCTTTATATTTTGTTTTACTTGCACTCTTGAATCCAATCTTACACTGACTTTAATTTTTATTTACAAGTATAAAATTCTTTTAACTAAGCCTTGTGGGCTTGTGTGGTACTAACTTTGGGTGACACAGTTGAAGGGAAATCCGAGTGCGAGACTCAGACAAACCTTTAAATTCTATTTCTGTGCTTTGGGAAACTTCAGAGTATGGGTGACGAAAAAAAGAGCGACCTTTTTACAAGTTGGGGCAGTTCCAGAGGGAACTGTGTCCAGTGGGCACTGTAAGTGAGGAAACTGTCACAGCCGGCCTGGAGTGGGGCAGAGGAGCTCTTATCCCATCACACATGTGCCTAACTGGTTAGGTGAGGGTGGATGTGTGTGTGCAATTGTGTGTAAGAGTGATTGTGCAAGCAAATGATTGTGCATGTGTGTGTGTGTGCACGCACATAGGACATGTGCATGAGTGAGCGTGTGTCCATTCAGAGCATAAGTGTGTGAGATGCTGTGACTAGACACTACTCAATACATGAGCGGGCATTAGCCCAGCCCCAGATTAGCCTATACAATGTTCTCTGGATCCCCTGCCACGACACTGTGCGTGGACACCCAATGGCAAACACATGTTCAGGGAGCTTGTCCAGCTAACAAACAGCCAAGCAAACACCCACATGTGGGTAGTTATTGTACCATTTGTTAACACCCCTGGAGACTTCCTCATCATCGGGAAGGTGCTGTGACTAGACATACTAGTTTGTTCCAGAAGGCAAATCCATAAAGATGGAAGCATGGTCTTTTAAGGAGTACCAGAATAGGTGCTACCTTAAGGTAGGCAGCTGGGTAGGTAGATGGGGATGTGGAATCAAAGATTCCAGTTACAACAGCCACACTAGCATTTGGCTCTGTGTTAATAATCCTCTACCCTCCTCCAACATATTTCATCCCAGGATCTTATATTGCTTTACAGACATGAATGAATTAAGCCTCATAAACCCCCTGTGAGATAACAAAGTATTAATAGCCCTAATTATTGCCATTTATGATTCTGTGGGTTTACTGCCATCTGCCAGAGTCACTGGGGTTTTCCAGGAGCTCATATACTCAGTGGCCTTCACATACAAACCCAGACAGGGTCAGGATTTTGGAAAGTCCCAGAGTGTAGTCACATGAATAGTAAAATCACCCAGGGGGAAGCAACTGCAGTCTGCTCCCATACTGCAGGGACAGCACTATCCCACAGTTACCCGGGGGAGCAGGGGCTGTAAGCATGTCGCATGAAACATTTACATGGAGGTTACCCACGGATGCCTTATTCTGTTAGCCCAGCACAGCCTGTCTTTACAGAGACCCTATTAAAAACCCCTTATTGTTCTATATTACCCATGGTGCTCCTTGCTTATGCTAACTGTGATCTCAAGTCTTGGCAGGGAAGAAAGAATTTGCGTAACTGGGTAGGTAAACATTTTTATCAGTCCACATAAAGATGAACAGTGTCAGACAGTACAACGTAGAAGCAAAAAAGCATGAAGTCCATATGGCCTGTGCAGAAGGGGGGTGAATTCTCAAGTATCATGTGAACACATAGGGTATTGGTCACGGCGAGAAAGCATCTACAGTCCCACAGAAATTGCCCAGCATCTGTTGGCCTAAAGTGAATTCAGTATCTCTCCTGGAGTAGGCTCCTTGGTAGTAGGTTCCATTGTCATGATACATAAGAGCTGGGATGCAGAGGCCACACCTACAAAGCAACCCTATCGTGTATGAGGGAATAGATGCAGTGAGTCAATTCCAGAAATGAGTCTCCGGTGCTAACTGTTGCTTCCAGTTATGAAGTGTTCAATCTGAGCTAATGGGGTCTTTTTTGTAACAACCTCCTAGGGGGGTGCACTCCATGTTGTTTTCATCTTTCGTTTTCGTGATTCAAAAATGTCATTTTCGTTATTGTTATTGAAGACAATGTCATTTTTGCTATCATTATCAGTATCAATACCATTTCAAACGAAGATTTTATTTTTTGGTATTGGTACTGTTATCAATTCCCGTGCACAACGAATATCTATCTAAATCTAAGGGAGACAGGGGAAGGGAAAAGGAAAACTAGCTATTATTTAATCAATTATCTATATAAATATTCTAATCTAATCTATGTCTATAATATATATCTATATCTAATCTATACTGCCTATCTATATATCATGTACAGTGGGGAGAAGGGCAGGGAAAGGGAGAAATTAAAATGTAGGGTATGAGGAAGGAAAGGTATTAGTAATACAATGAGAGCTAGGGAGGATTTTGTGTGTGCAAGACAGCACCACAGTTCTGTAAACATAACCTGACAAGCAGAGCTCTCACAGAATGGAGAGAAAAAGCCTGCCCTTCCCATTATAAAGGGTTGCAGTGCCCTCCCCCAGAGCCCCCCCAATTGGTTGTGGGAGGCAGCAGGCATTGAGCAATCACAGAGTGCCATGAGACTGCTGGGGCCTGCTTGCGCTGCTCATTAGCCAGCGATACATCCATCAAATACTGCTGAGCTTCTCGCTCCTCCCAACATAGGCACAGGTCAAGAGTTCAACCCTGTTTAGGGCTCCGAGATGTCTGCTCCCCTCTCCACATTTTCCCTCCAAAACCCAACCGCCACAGCACTAATAATAACGACAATGATAACGACATTGTCATTTTTATTATCATTACTATTATTCTTGGTTGTCATTTTTATTATCTTTATTTTTGGTTGTATGAAAACAACAATTTTCATTATCGTAATGACGAAAATGACATGCACACCCCTACTTCTGGTAAGAGGACTTCCAGGGAGCCTACACCTGGAATTGAATGTACATCATCTGAATGGCATGAAGTAGAATGTGGGATAAACCCAGCTACCACTGAGGTAGCTATTTCCCATGAACAAGCCCCTAGTGTTGGCACTGGGCAGCACTTGTCAGCAAGAGCGAGGGAATCCATGTCCTGTGTCCTGCAGACTCAGTACAGAATCCTGCCTGTAGCCATTGCAGTCCAGGCTTGTCTCTTCTCTACTGCAAAGGACACTGCACAAAGCAGGGGAACGCAAGAGCAAAAGAAAAGTCCCAGATTATGTTGCATCACACATAGCAAATTCTCTTTATCTAGGAGGCTGGAGGAATGAATCAATTTTAAATCTGTTCCAGCTCCACCTTCCTGTCCTTGGACGATAAGGGAACTGAATCCTGACCTTAGATTTCTCATGCAGTTTGCATTCAGAGGGTGCCAGAACTGGTGCCACAGATTTATAAACTACACAGAGAAATTGTCTCCTCCAGCAAGGAATTCCATGCATTGTAAACATGCTCCTGCATAGGTTTATCCATGGGGATTGAAACTGGGGCCTCTGGATCTAAACAGCCAGCTCCTCCCTGCCAGTGGTTCTCAAACACTGAGGAGGACTAAAGGACCCCTGTTGATATTTACAGTTTCTTGTGGGCTGGCTGTGGCTACACAAGGTGGGAAGCTTTGGTCCCTGCTAGCACTACAGCCATCTCAGGATGAGGGGACAGAGGGGCCTGCTGCTACCAGCACACATATATTACAGTCATCTCCTGGTCTCTGTTTCCCCCCAGAGCTGGTTGTGATGCTGGTAGGGATCAAACCCCTGGCTAATATGGCACAGCAAAGCAGGCACCTGGGGTTGCAAGTGGACCCCTTAGCTTTCCATCTCCTCAGTAAATTGTAAATTTACTGTTTCTATGGTCCCACAGTTTAGGCCTCAGTTTGTTTATCGGTGCTCTTTGTAATATCTCTCTCTACATGGCCCAGCCACTAGAGGGAGACATAGCCACACTGGGCATTTTTACACACACCTTAAAGTGCTGGTCTTTCAATCTTTTGGGTTTACAAGTCCACAAGTAAGTTCCGGATGCATTCTTCTCTCTCACACACACACACACTGCCCCGAGGCAGTTCCTGGATGCATTCTTCACACAAACACTTCCCTAAGGCAGCCTAAAGTAGCCTAGACATAAGGGGCTGCCATGGAAACCAAGTGACCACAGCTGCTGGGAGCAAAGCAGTTTACCAGAAGAACTTTTTACACACAAAAGTTCTGGGAGAAGTTCTATGGAGAAGTTCAAAGAGCCAGATGTTTAAGATCTGGGTGAGTGATTTAGAGACACAGAAATGTAACAGCAAACATGCAGGAGAAATGTGTGTGTAAAAACAACCACTGTGTTACCATAGACTGCGCATAGACTCAACAGTGCAGAGCCACACACAGCAATGTAAGTGAAGAATGATTTCCAAGTACTCACTGCCCTTCTCCAGGTACATAGATGCTCCCCACTTACTCTAAAGCTGCCATGATAAAGCATCGGGGGGCCTCTGACCACTTTAAAAGTAAAAATGTGGAGAAATTGGTGGTGCACTTTTTTGCATCTCTACAATGTATGAAGGTCTCCTCAGCTCCTTTTTTGTTTGGATAGAGACTTACTACAGTCATGGCACTGCAACATCATCCAAATGGAACCTGTCCAAATGAGAGGGGAGGGATCTAACACAGATTTTGGCAGGTGATCACAATGGCAAAGGGGCCATTGAAATCATCTAGTCCAACCTCAAAGAATTTTGCTCAGTGATTCCTGTTTTCCAACTCAGAATTTCTGCTTAAGCGAATACATTTCTTTTAGGAAGACAGACAGCTTTAAATTCACACTGTTCAGTTCCTTTTCACTGGTTTGCTTGCATCTACTTAATCTGAATGACTGAAACATGGTTGCAAGGAAGGATGTTTTTTAAAGATTCAATGTGATGGGGCAGGCATGGGTCCTTTAAGGACTGCCTGCCCATCACCTGGGCCACACCCACTTTGGGGCCATAAGAGCCCTGGACTGAACTCCAGGCAGTCACTATCTGGCTCTTATATAGAGAATAAAGTTCTAGCTGAGCTCTCTGTACCCTGGGAGCTCTCCGGGGTGCTGACTGTGATCAAGGCCTAAAGGGATAGATATCCGCAGTGTCTGTTGTCACAGGTGTCCTGTAATATGCAAGCACCAACAAGGTGCTGTCTGAACCACCATCCAGGATGGTGCTGGTTCCCAGGCAGCACTGGTGCCATCCTCTAACCAAGATAACACAGATCCCCAGGTAGCACTGGCTATAGGGACACCATCCACAAGTCCAGCGCCAGAGACATGTTGTGTGCCTCAGCCTCGGCCTATCTAGTCTCACTCTGGGACAAAAGGGGGAAGAGCGGGAAGTTCCTAGAGCTTTCTGTCCCCCACAGAAGGGGAAAGCTGTCAGTTCAGCCTCAGCTTGCCATCTGCAAAAATCTCCTGCTCTGGCTCGCTAGTTGCTACTATCCACGCCTCCTTTTCCACCCCTTGTTTCACTGCCTGCCTCTGCCTTTGTGCTCTGATTCAGACTCAGGAGATGCAACTCTTACAAGGCTACAAGATCTCACTGCATAAAAGGGGAATAGTGCGTTCACACATTACAAAACACCAGCATTTATAACACCCGGTATTATCTTGAGCACTTATAAGAACCCATTTTTGACATGTGTTAAAGTGGCCCCTGGGTTTCACTCCAGTCTCTGCATCCTGCCTTGTCTCAGCTCCTGGATCCCTGTACCACCTACTCCAGCCTTGGTCTGTCCTTACCCTCAGTAACTACACCTCAGACTGACTTCTGGATTTTGACCTGGGCTGTAGCCTGACTATGAGCCTGGCACTTCCCTTCAGGCTGCCTTGGCACCATTCCTGCGGACTGCCCTTTAGACTTGTCCTAGACTGCAACAAGCCTGGACTCCCTTTCAGTCTTGATGCCATCCCTGCAGACTGCCTTTGGAACTTGACCCAGACCTGTGTATTGATTGACCATCCATGAACTCGGACCTTCCTCCACCCTTAGGAGAGTGCCCAGGTCAAACCAGGGCTGTGTCCGGCCACACCCATGACAGGTATGGATTATGCTGCATTACTTGTTTTGCTAAATAAAAACACTAGCCTTTTAGTAAATTGCCTGAGACTCTGAGGTTTGGGACCTGCCTCTGCTACCACAGCCCTGGAAACCAGACCTCCTTCTTCAAGGATTGCAGCCTCCTTCTTCAAGAATCAGTTTCAAATTACTAATCCATAATTCAGTACTCCAAGAAGTCTTCCAAGGGTACTTTCAGACGTCACAAGTTTACAGTACTAAAACCACTGGAAACCAGAACTTTTCTACTGGTGCCCAGGGATTTACTATGTCATGGAAGTGTTCAGATGTCACAAGTTACCACGTAATAAACTACCATGCAGTGCTTCATGGATTTTACTACTTGATAATTCAGACATCCAGGCCTGACTTTACCACTAGGCAGAGGTAGATGGCAGATGAGGGGGACAAATTTAAGAGGGGTGGCAAAATGCTGCACCTCTTAAATTTACTACCTGGGGGCTGCACTGCATAAGTACAACAGAACACTCTCTCGGCCCATAGTATAAGTTCTGAGTTGGCTGCCTTGTACTGTGGGCTTGGAGGTGGGAAGAGAGTGCTGCAGCTTCCCTGCACTGAATCACTAAGTTTAGTGAAACTGACAAGGGGAAGAGGAGTCTCGACAATTTCACCAAGCTTCCATTCCCTGCAGGCTGGGCTTCCTGCCTGAGAGCTGACAAGAGTAGGACGGAAATCTCCTGCAATGGGGTTTCCTTGTCCTTTGCTGATCAGCTGTCAGGCTGGAAGCAGGGAGTCCAGCCCCCATGGAATCGCCTGGTAAAATTGACCACTCCAAGCATTCTTGGCAGGGGCAAAATTGACCACAGGACAGGGAACTTGGGGGTGAAAACAGACATGACGCTAACCACCCTTTAACCACCCTTGGTGGTTATTTATGCATGTTGCAGGGCTGTATTGGTGCTCTATGCAGTCCTGCAACATGCATAAATAACCACCAAGGGTGGTTAGCGTCATGTCTGTTTTCACCCTTGATCAGACTCACCAGTCCTCTATTCAGTGTGGGCTGGGATCCCTGCTTCCAGCCTGACAGTTCTGCCTGATGGCTGATCAAGGGGGTGGGTAGAACAGGGAGCTCTATCTTCAGGGAAACAGAGAATCCTCTGGATGAAGTCCCCTGTTCTCTATTGGTCGGCTGTCAGACAGGGGCTAGGGAGCCCAGCCACTGTTTCACAGTGCTAGCACTCCCTCCTCCCCTTTGAGCCCTGCAGGACTCCATCTTGGCATGTTGCCAAGGGCAGTAAAATCCCTAAAACTGCCCCAGTAACATCTGGAAATTCCCTAACAAAATTGTCCTCTTCATTCCCAAAATTAAAGAGACAGGCAGAAGATTGTGTTGTTCGCTGCCCCGAGCTGTCAGTGTGCAGGCGGGTATTGGGATATAAATATCTGTAATAAATAAATAATAAATAAAGATCTTTCCCTCTCTTTTAACCTCCCTGCCCCTTCTGCCCTCAAGTACTCCGGTTCTCTTTATACACCCCCGAGAAACAAAAAAAATAAATAAAAAAGCCCAAAGCCAATTTTCTTCCCAATACATGTGTTTTGCCTCCTTTAAGACAGCAGCTATAACAAAGTGAGAAGTTTCTCTTTTAAGAGGAATATGGTAGATATAGCTTTCTCCTATACAGGCTGTCTGGATGGGGGAGTGGTGGTACACTGGAAAATTAAGCTGAGTGGGTGTGTAAGTGCACTTGGGTTCCACACCAGAAATGGCTGTACTCAAGTTGAAAAGTGGGGGGAGTTATCCCTGTAGATTGCCTGTGAAATGGAGTGGAAGCCTTCAGGATGAAACAACAACTAGAAGCACGTATGGTCTGTAGATCTCAGAGCCCTTTACAAAGGTGGAGATCACAGCCCAAAATTCTCCATCATTACTGTGATAAAGATTATGAAACCAACATACACAACACACATGAAACATACATGTATATGATGTGAGCACTGTATGTTAATATGCTGTAGCCATGTTTGGTGTCATACCACTCAGAATTCAGAGAGGAATGTAAACATGATTAAATATTGTACAAAAACCCTATGAATGAGAATAAATACATTACAAACTATGCAACAAGAATAAATTAAAAAACCAGACTGGGAGCCCAAACAGCCTGTCTGGAACAGTTAACACAACAAAAATGTTTTTAATATGTTGTGAGCTGCCCCAAGATGTCTGAGGCAGGAGGGGGTAGCATATAAATTTTAAGATAGATAAAATGGGGTTAAGAAATGCAAATGGGCGCTACCTGATCTACGTGCAGAACGAGACCCAGAGTTCTGGAAGGACTAAGAGAGGTATTTAAGTCATCAACAGACAAATGAAAGAGAACTGACAGGTAACTGCAACACAAGCAAGAAGCTGCACCCAGACAAATTCCATCAAGGCTATGAGAGAGAAAGACTTTTAAGAATGAACCATTGACTGGATAGAACTGGGCTTAGAACTCACAAAGTAAGGTAGAATTGTGTTGTCTTATATTTTGTTTTACTGCACTCTAGACACAATCTTGCAATATATTTTAAACTTGATTCACAAATTAGCATTCTTTTAACTAAGCTTTATGTGCTTGTATGGATACCTGACATTGAGGTGACACAGTGGAAGGAAATTCTGAGTTAGAAACTCAAACAAACCTTGTAATTCATTTCTGTGCTTTGGGAACCTCTGTGGTAAGGGTGAGAGAGAGGGTTACAGGTTAGAAGAGTTCTGGAAGAAGCTGGTCCAGTACGCACTGTAAATGGGGAAACCGAGTTACAGCCAGCCCAGAGTGGGGCAGAGAGGTCCCAATCCCATCCGAGTTACACAGGGAGATAATGGCAGAACTGGGAATATCTCTCAGGCCTCCCAACTCACAGCCCAGTTTCTTATTCACTTGGATGCTGCTGCTGCAGACTATTACTATGACGTTTCTACTAATAGTGTTTAGGAATGGAATTCCAGTTTTCAAACAGACAAATTAACAGGATATCCAAATCCCACCCATGAGCACTTAAAACAAGCCCTTACATGCTAGATAACGCTTGAGAGAATGGTTGTGCGTCTAGAACACTCATCTGGGACGCTGAAGACTTGGGATCCATTTTTGGCTCTGTGACCTTGAGCAAGTCATTTTCTCTCTCTCTTCCTTCGTTAACCCATTTGTAAAATGGGAATGATAGTTCTACCTTGGTTTAGACTGTAAGTTCTTTGAGGCAGACATGGTTTCTATAGAACCAGCACAAAATGATGCTGATTCTGGCTGGAGCATCTAAATGCAACTGCAATACTAACAATAATACAATTGGAGTGCTCAAATACACAATTTGGATGTCAGTCCCCATTTAAACTCTGACTTCAAGAATCCCCATATTTCATAATCCACTACTTTTAACATCACAGCCCATCCTGTTTGTAAAGTACTTGGGACCCAAAGGGAAGTGTACGACAGCTCAGCCACTCACTTCATTTGGGCAGTGTTCTGCCTCTGCTAGCACCAGAGCATGTGAAATTAATATACTGCCCTGTCCCCTGCACTGCTTGGAGGGCACTTACTGGGGAAATTAGAGTGACATTGTTGCAAATAATTGAGTGCCTTTCCGAAGATAGTCTTCAGGCCTCACTGCTTTATCTATTTCTTAAATGAAGGAGCTAATTAACTTAACTAATTGCTCCCAAGGACTAATATTTTGCTGTCGCATGCTTCAGAAACATGTTCCCCTTTTCACCATTTTCCATGGGTTCCTGTAGGAAAGTCCACTAGTCCTCTCTCCCTCTTTGGCTTAGCTTCATTGTCTGGGCAGGGCCTTCTCAGTCAGTCTTTTAACATGACCTTCAAGATTGGGTTCACAAAATCTTCAAGCCCCACTGAGTCAGCTTGGGAGCTGGAAGCCAGATGGGTTGCACCATGACTAAGCAGAACTTGATTCCCAGGGATTTCACCATGCCATCTGTGCAGTGAGCTCCAATACTAAGGGACTCAGAATTGGTCACTTCTCCAAAACCCCAGGCCTCAAGTTAGAAGGGTCCATTGTGTGCCATCTCTGCTCAATTGAAACCTACCAAGTCTTTGAAGGGGTCATAGTTTCTGAGGAAAAGATACTCACCTGTATGTCCTGGCTCTAGAATGTGACAGCACAGATGCCCGGAGACTCTCCATTACAGAGAAATTATCTTTCAACATGTAGTATGAAGAACTGAATCCCAGATAAGGCTACCCTTCTTGCTGTATCTTAACCCCTCTACAAATGTGGGTTTCTGGAACAATCTAAGGGTACATTACTTCCAATGAGCCACACAAGCCATCTTTAATTTTAAATGCTTGCAGTCCTTGTGTAGAATTCCAACTCTACAGACACAGCACCGAGGTGTTGCTGTTTGATAAATACCAAACGACCATGTGTGTAACAGGGCAGACTCACTGTGGTTTACTGGCCCTGTAAAACAGCTAGCATGGGCTACTAGCAGAGCTGCCAGTGCTGCTGTGAAGGTAAAACAGTGCCTAACTGAATGCAGCTGTGGAAGTTTTTGGTAGCAGCCAGTCCAGGATAAAAGCCTAAGTAAAGCACAAAACTGAGAGGAGAAGGCAGTAAGAGATGTAGGACTGCTAAAGGGAACTTGCTGAGAGAAGGGGGCGTGTTGAAGACATTGCCAGAGCTAAAGGGGTTCTGCTGGGGTGCCTGATGCAGAGAGCTGTGTAGCATTATTATGAGTACTAGACTAGACTAGACATTGTATATAGAGAATGGACTCTGAGACTAAGAACACTGTGAGCTAATTGCCCAATGGAGTAACTGGGGCCCTAATCCTGCAAGGACCCATGGTAGGCCAAGTGCCACCCTGCCACAGTGTGGAAGGTGTAATGTAACAAGGAGTCCACCAATAAAGAAGCAATAAAGAAGTTCCAAAGATTTTCAGTACACATTTTCAGTGTTTAAACATCAAAAAGTGATTTGTTTTATTTATTTTCAGTTTCAGGCTTTTATAGAGAAACTGAAGCTTTATGGGAATTTTATTTTAATTTCCCACTTTGAAACAACTGTCATTTTCCATGCAGCTCTATTCACTCTGCCCTGGATCCCCTCTGAATGACTACTCGAAGCTTCAGGCATGGTAGTGAAGACCCATTGTGTCTTTGTGTAACTGAGTATTTAGTTACCACAGTGCAGTGCCTGTGTGGGAAAAGGAGGCCCAAGTGCGAGGAGATTTGGGCTTATGAGGTTTGTGTATTTGGTATCCAGCCTCCTCTTGGGTGGCTAATTTATAAGGAAAGGCAGCGTGGGTGAATGGTGAGTGAGCAGCAGGACCAGCTCTCTGCCAATGTTTTAAAGGATGGCAACACCAAGGAGGGAGAGGGTGTTTTAAGGGTATAACTAGGGCCCTTTTGACACAAGTGGGGGGTGTTCTGGTGAGGTGGGTGGAGGTGGGGATGTGTGTCTCTTTACATGGACACACACCCATCGGGCCTCCTCTGGTTTTCTGGAGGGCTCCAGGGGTGGAGGTGGGTGTTGCACAGGAGCGTGCATGCACCCCCACCCATCTCACGCGGTGTTCACACGGATGAACACTGAGAAGACACCCATCCCCCTACCCGCTGCTGCCCATTTACATGGATGCACCTGCCCGAACACTGAGTAGGGGGTGGCGGCGGGCGTCCATGTAAAAATGGCTTAGGAGTCAAGGAATGAAAGTAAGGAAGATGACTCCCAGGGAAATCTGGCTGACAGCAAGATGTATTAAGCTGAGTAATAGTATCCCAGGGGAAACCACCTGTTTCAGTTACAGATAGTCTGGGCAAGGCCCTAGAGAACAAACCACAGATTGTGTGCTCTGCCTAGGCCACTGGACAGCTGAGCTACTAGGGAGGCAGGATGGGATAATGATCAAGGCCTGGGAATTAAAAGATCTGAGCTCAGTTCCCAGATCTCTAGAGGCTTCCTGTATGACTATGGGCAAACTGATTTTGGAGCAAACCTTTTGTTTATAACCACCTGTGGTCTGAAGCCAGGATGACAATACTACATGAGGACATTGTAAGGCTCTAAGTTAATGACTGTTAGCACTGAAAGTGGAGTGCACAGCTAATAGGGATCTAACTAAGCATTGTGTCCACCTTGCAGTGCTCCCTAAGACTCCCATAACTTTGCCCCCACACCAGTGCACCAAAAGTTGAGGGTGCAGCTAAAGAGGACTTGCTGAAAATCTAGAGGTCATGTGCCTGGGAGTGAATGTGGGTTGCCCAGATACTATTATGATGACTGTTGCATAAGTAGCCAGATGAACTATTCTCGGCGGGTCCTGCAACTGCTTTCCTATCCCTCAAAGACTTATGGCTTTTAATGGACTATCATGACCATCTCACTTGATCTGCATCACATAGATCAGAGAGCAAGATCAGTCATAAACAATCACATGGGAAGACTGAGGAGAAACCAGGATTAGGTACGGGTATGGTACAGAGACTATAGTTGTAGCTCTGGTCAACTATCTTTACCTGGAGACAGACAAGGGAAATTAGACCCTGTTGGACCTTTTGGAAGCCTTCGACGCAGTTGATCATGAGGAGGTGATCGCAGGACCTGGCAGTGGTTTGTGGAGCCACTCTTGCATGGCTCCATTTGTTGCTGTCTGGGAGATCCCAGCAGGCAGTGATGGATGATTTCTCATTGTTCCCACAGGGTTCTTCTGTCTCTCCTCTTGTTCAATATGTACTTGAAGCTACTAGGTGAGATTGTGTATAGATTTGGGGTGCAATGCCCTAATATGCTGGCAACACCCAACTCTCTCTCTTTCATCTGCCCTGGGTCCTGCAGTCTCGGTGTTTATGCTGTACTTGGCTGCCATTGGGGACAGGATGCAGGTGAGTTGATTGAAGCTAAATTCAGACAAGTCATGTACTTGGCGCCGTACAGAACACAGAAATGGACGCAGTCCCTGCCTGTGGCTTACAATCTAAAAGACAAGGAGGGGGAGACAGCAAGAGGGGACAGTGGGAGAGACAGGGGAGAAGACAAACAAACATTCAGGCGGATGCAAAGTCTCAGGTGCGTGTGCTTGGCTTTGTTACATTCAGGTTGGCTGCAGCAGTTTGCTGAGGAGGGCAGACAGTAAGTATATGGGAAACGACTAGCAGGCATTGGGAAAGGTGGTGAGGAAAAAGTGGGTCTTGAGGAGGGATTTGATGGAGCGGAGGGAGGGGGCAACGCAGATGTGGGTAGGGAGGAAGTTCCAAGCATGAGGGGCAGTGAAGGAAAAGGGTCGAAGG
>QEPC01004304.1:3889480-3932666 GCA_003113815.1 Sphenodon punctatus | reverse complement strand
GGGACAGGGTGTAAATAGAGAAGAGGAGAGGGCCAAGGACAGAGCCTTGGGGGACCCCAACTGAAAGGGGGAGGGAGGAGGAGCTCGACTCGGGTAGCGAGACTTTAAAGGCACAGTCAGAGAGGTAGGAGGAGAACTAGTCAAGGTCAGAGCCATGGAAGTTCAAAGAGTAAAATGAGTCCAGTAGAAGCAAGTGGTCAACCGTGTCAAAGGCAGCAGAGAGGTCAAGGAGGACAAGAATGGAGTAGAGGTGCTTAGATTTAGCGACAAGTAGATCATTGGTGATCTTGGCCAGGGCAATTTCAGTACAGTGGAGGGGGTGGAAGCCAGATTGGAGAGGGTCCAAGGAGGAGTTGGTTGGCAGAGAGGAGGTCCAGGCAGCAGGAGTATTCCTGGATCCTTTGTTGTGCCTGGAACATCAGGTTGTGGCTGTGGCCAGGAGCACTTGCCACTTTCCACCAACTTCACCTGGTGTGAACACACTACAGTCTTTTCTATGAAATTTGGATCTGGCTGTCATCAGCAGGGCTGGCCCAGTGAGCGGGCCCGGCGCAGGGCCAAGGATGGGGAAGAAATGCGGGGCTCAGTCTCCCGCCGGCAGCAGGCCTAGGAGCACTCGCCAGCTCGGCCAGGGGGCGCTACCCAGGCCTGGGCTCGGGGACGGGTGGAAGGGCACTCCCCTCTGCCCATTCGCAAGCCCAGCCATTTTGCGGGCACTTAACTTCCGCATCCACCCCTTGCCATCCTGGGCCCTGCGCCGGGCCCGCTCACTGGGGCAGCTCCCAATGGCGGGCTACGGCGGGCGCAGCAGCAGTAGATTAAATCTGCCGCCACCACCTGCCGCCTCCGGAAGTTGCAGGGAGATGTGGACCGACTGGTCAGTTGGCCAGGGAGACCCCGAGTGTGCCCCCGCCCCCAGGAGCAGGGCCCGTGGCAGCTGCCCTGCACTGCCCCACGGTAGGGCCGGCCCTGGTCATTGGTGCTTTTGTCACTGTGAGGCTAGATTATTTTAGTGAGCTCTATGTGTGGCTTCCCTTGAAGACTCTTCAGGGGCTGCAGTTGGTGCAGAACACAGCAGTCTACCTTCTGACTAGAATGGGTCATGTGGAGCACATTGCACCGGTGCTCCAGAGTCTGCAGTGGCTGTCAGACTCAGTAGCATTCTGGGCACAATTCAAGGTGCTGGGTTTGACCTATAAAACCCTAACCTGCTTGAGCTCTACATAGCTAAGAGACCACCTTCTCCTTTTATGTTCCATTGCACTCCCTAAGGGCCGATCCACTTGCAAGTTCCATTACTGCACCCAGCTTGTATGGTAAAGGCACACAGAGAAACAGGCTGCCCTGCCATGGCTGCCCTCCAGCTTTGGAACTCCCTTCCTTGGAAATTCACCAAAGCGTGACCATTTTCTGGAGGCAATGCAAGAACTATTTATTTGGCATTTAACAGGTAGGAATAGGGTTTCAGAGGATTTTAAAGTAGGGCTTTTATATATAGTTTGGTTTTTAAACTGGTTTTATTCTATTCAAGTTTTTATGTTTTGTTACACACCCTGAGCCTTTGGGGAAGGGTGGGCTAGAAATCTAAATAAATAAATAAATAAATAAATAAAACCCACATCTGTTGGGTCCCAGGCCCGCCTTTTAAACAGACCACCCTTTCTTTTGTAAACTTCTTACACAAAACCAGTCTGTTACTTGAGTGGATGTGGCGCCTCTAGGACAACCCACCAAACTCATTCAGACCAAGGACCTTGAAAGCAAGAAGCGTTGGGGCATGCACCTGGCTGCTGCCATCAAGGCAGGGTATTGATTGCATGCTGGCATGGGGAGTGTCTGTGGTGAGCAGTAAAGATGCAACTAGAAACAGTCTTAAGGGGGGAAGGGCCAGAGGAAGAAGTCCCACTTCTTTCCTGACCAGGTGGTGTTGATGCAGAATATGGGCAGGATAGTTCAACACCAGCTCCCCTAGCCAACAGGGGCACTGGTAGGTGGCTGGAGTGGGGTCCTTATTGAACGTCTGTGCTGTCTCCATTGCTGCAGGGTGTGCCTGGGTACTCAAGCAGAACCCCCACAGCCAGGCCAGTAAAGCTGCCAAGGGGTGCGCTGGATAGCTTCCTGCAAGGATCCCATGATGCAGCAGAGGTCTATTGTCAACAAAAGGAGTGAAGGAAGGGGGAGCAGGGCTTGGCCTCCTGCTCTCCACTCCCCACCACTAGCTGCAGACTTGGTGGGCAATAACTCTGTATTGAGATGGAAGACGACCTACATCTCACCTATCTTTTTTTTTTCCTGTCCCAAAGGAAAATACTGTAGCTCCAAGACCACCTACATTCCCCAGACCCTAAGCCCTTCTAGCACTAAAGGGGAGAGAGAAATGTTTACCCTGGACAACCCAGCAACTCTAACTCAAATGCTTATTCATTTGTTGCAAGCACTGGTGCCAGAAGCCTGTTCATTAAAGTTATGCTCACCCAATTAGGGATTGGAAACACCACCAGATGACTTATGTGACCAATTAACATCAAGCAGCCTGGCTAGAATTTGAGAGTAGCAAGCTCACAAATAAGTGAAATGCACCAATATTTTCAATAGAATCATTATGAACAGCAAATTAATTCCCCGAAGTCTCTGATTTGCTTCTGGCTGACACTCTGGGAACAAGCAAAGATTAAATAGCATTGGATTACAGCAACATTTAGTCACCAGGATCCTGTTGTGTAAGGCAGTACATAGTCACTCGCACAGCACGTAAAGGTTTTTATACAAAAGAAGTTACAATCTATATAGACAAGGCAGATGTGAAACAGAAGCTCGTGGAGAGGAAGTGACATGCTCAAGAATGCAAGAACTGCCATAACAGGTCATATTAATGGTCCATCTAGCCCAGTATCCTGTCTCTGCCAGTGACCAACACCAGATGTCTTGGAAGAAGCACGTCACGAATGGAGTAATCCATCCCCTGCCGTTTACTCCCAGCTCCAACCAGTCAGAGGTTGCATTTCCTGAACTACCTGACAGATAGTCATTGATTGATCTAGCCTCCACTAGCTTTTATGTTTGTCTTTGATCATTTATATTACTGGTCATCACAACAACCTGTGGCAATGAGTTCCACAGGTTAATTGTGTTGCATGATAAAGTACTACTTTGTGGTTGTTTAAAACTTTTTAATATGTTAATTGTGTTGGGTGGTGCCTAGTGCTTGCATTATGGAAAAAGGGTAAATAATACCTCCCTAATCACTTTCTCCATGATTTCTCTAGTCACACTTTTATAGATCTCTATCATATCCCTCCTCAATCATCTCCAAGTCACACAACAGGACACAGAACAGAGAGGAGAACCCATGTTTCCTGAGGCCAGACCAGTGACAAATACACTGCTTTTAGAGCCTGTTTGTTACCTTGGCACCAAGAGCTATTAGTGGGAAAGTGGTGCATATAGGGGGAGAGGAACAGAAAGTGCAGCAATCTCCCTCCTCTTTGGACAAACCAAGGAACCCACCTCCTGGGTCATACTTGATCCCAGTTTGAGGTCAGCCTCCTCACAGTCTAGCCCTGAAGAGCTTTAAAAGAAGCAGAATTTAGTTTTAATTAAATCCAGGAAATTTCAGAATCTAGTAATGGTGCTGCCTGGATGTCTTGGGGAAATATGCTTTCAATTATGAATGGTATTTTAATGAGGATTCACTTCCATAATGAGATCCTTGTAGTGGGGGTGGAGGCAAGCGATGAGAATGCCTCTTGTATTGCTCTTCCTTAAATAAAATGGGGCAGAAATAGCAGTACTTCCCCAGACCTTTCCACCCTTTCTTGATGAGATCAGACCAATGGAACAAGTAACACTTTGGAACCAGACAGAAGGGTAAAAGGGAAGCATGAACTCACCAACAGCTCTGGTCCCTGTGGCTGGCTCACAACTTCAGCTGCAAATAAGAGTAATTAAAAAAATCAGAATTTCAGTGCTCTGTTTCAGTTTCCAGCTTGTTAGGTGAAGCTGATCACTGTTGTTAAAGCAGCATATGCATCCTCTCAAAGTCTAAACAATTACTATGTTTGTCTAACAGCTTGCTGACATCAGGAGGCCAACCTGTGGTACCTTTTCCCCCATGACCGCAACCTTGATTCAGAAAAATACAGCGAGAACAGGGTAGGTTGAGAATCCTGGTTAGTTATCTTTATCCATTACCAATAACTTCTGAGTGAAGACCAGCACTTACCCTGATACAAGATTGGGTGCTTTACTCTGGAGCAGTTGGCAAGATACCCTGGAGCAGCAAAGTCATAATGCACAGACTCTGATGTACTCCTGGAGAAAGGAGAGTTTCCCCTGGAGTGAGTTCCCCTTGCATGTAAGCCCTTAGTTACTTTTTTATCCCAATTACTGTAACATCGGCGCATCTCACAATCTTTAGTGCATTTATCATCATCACTCACCACAAGGCAGGGCAGGGCTATCATCTCCCATTTCAGAGATTGGAAAGCAGGCCCAGAGACACTGAGTTGCCTAAGGTGACACCAAATGTCTGTAGAAAAAGTTGGTTTGATGCCTTGTTCCCTTCTAAATGCCTCACTGTCGCATAACCACTGTTTTAGCCATTAGTCCTCAGTCTGAGCCTGTAGGGAGCAGACCACTGGTGTCAGGGCTGGACTGAAGCACCTTTGGGCCCTATTTTAACGTCTTCATTATAATATGGAGACCTAGGGCTAGCAGATATTCCTTACTTTAAGGGAACATTCCTTCTTTCTAAGTCCTACAGCTCTATAGTGCCCTTAGTTCTAAAAGTTTGGTTCGGTAGCCCCTTTGGGAGCCCCAGAAGCAGCAGCGTGATCTGTAGTGGTTTAGCAAACCCTGGCTGGGGTAGTGTTTCATGACTGTCTGGGCTGCATCTGACCCTCTGGCTGTACACAATGGGCGTGCTGCCAGGCTGAGACCAAGACAGAATGGAAGTACAGTGCTCCTCACCAGCTGGCCTCCTCTACAGGCAGGCAGCTCAGGAAGGTGACTTGGACTAAGGGTTTAAAGAGGGACATGGAGTGTGTGGTGTATAACAAAGCCTTGAGAGGAGCTGAGACAAGCACTGTCACCTTCCATCAGGGCAGAGACTTGGTTACCAGGAGGCGGCTCAGCAGGCAGGTAATTACCCACCAAGGGGGTTGGCTGCAGGTGTTCTGCCAGCTGTGCATCCCTCTCTTTTGATTAGGCAGCCAATTAGCTGCTCTGAAGCCATTGATTTATCCCAGGAAGTAGAGTGTTCATAGAGCAGAGGGATCTGGAGATACCACTGCTTCTCTGTTATAACTCAGTACAGCAAGGGGGGGGGAGCCCTGTTAGGAAGGGAAGTTGGTGAGGTCCTCAAGACATGGAGTTGCAGACTTTAGAGACCTATTAGGTGATCCAGATTCTTAATGGGCCCAGAACCTCATCCGGTGAGGTAGCTGCACAAAATTCAATGGAGCAATGCCAATTTCTACCATGTGGAGACTTGTCCTATTATGTGTGTGTGTCCTTGCAGTATTCAGGCCCAGAGACACTTTGCTCCCTAAAGCACCATCTAGATTTAAATGTTGCAAGAAATTGGACACACATATTCACCCTACCTTCTCCTGGCAAACTGCCCCACAAGGTCTCAAAAGCAAGTCTGCCCAGCTAAGATGCAGGAACACTGGTTCATCATGAGAAGATTCCAACTAATTTAGGGGATTTGGACATGCTCCTAGGGCTGCCACCTTTTGTGGTTTGACCCCGAGACTCCCATTTTGGCCTATGGGAGTCTCAGGGTCAAACCATGAAAGGTGGCGACCCTACATGGTCCATTCCATTCATGGCTTAACTACTTTTCTTAGTTTGTGCACTCTAATGGTATTGTGACAGGTTATGATTTATGTACTATTACATGTTCATAATTATCAAAAGTCTTCTGTGTACTATGTAAAAAACAAATTGCTATAATTCCAAGATTGTTACATGTTAACTGTTCATGTAGGGTGTCTTGTTTAATCCTTGTGAAACACTGAATACAATAATACAAGAATATTCTGAATCAGTGAGATAGTGAAAAAGTTATCAAATGTCATTTTATATATTCCTAAGGATGTTAAGAACATGAAAAGTCCTAAACCAGACAATCCGTTAAGGTTAATATGCAAAGCATGGTGTTCTAGCCTATGGGACAATGAATGGGTGTTGATAGCTCAGTTGAGGTGGTGTTATACAGGTGCTACTTGTGGTGGCTATGCTGGACATGCTCCCTAGTGGGGAGGAAGCAAGTTGGATGTCTTTTATCAGCAGGAAGATATAATACAAAACAGGCAAAAACATGAACTAACACTGGCACTGATCAAAGCAATGAGACTAATAAGCCAAGGAACCAAAATGGACTTTTGTTCACTCTTAGCCATCAGAACTGAGGAAGTCAGCTGGTGAAGGGACTGGGACTGTACTAAGGAACAGAATGTGAAGGTGAGAATTCTATGCAGGAACTATTCAACTAGATTTAGCTTGTGTTGGTTTTGACCTTTTTGTTTTCAATAGAAACTTTCTAAATGTATGTAAACTCTGACCATTTCCCCCTTTTTATTTTGATACAAATTTAACTCCTTTTTAAAAAGTCTTTTTATCTTGAAGCTGGTGTTTGGGTGCATTTGCTCAGACCAATAACAGAATTATGAAGTTGTCCTCTGCTCTACATAAAGGGTCAGCCTCCCAAATAAATTTTCCCTACACAGGGAACCCCTGAAATTAGGCTAAGGGTGTTTTTCCCTAGAACACTCTCTTGCAAGAGCAGCTTGGAAGACCCCTGGTTGGAAGAGAAGTAGCTTATAATGATTACAAATGGGAAAACTGAGTCAGGGTTGTGGCTGGAGATGCAGTGGATTTTTGGCTAAAGTTAACTAACCCCTTTCTGGCTACAGGACTCTGGCGTAGGACATGGTAGTCCACAACAGTAATTGTGTTCTTGTGGATGTCTAGCTAGATATTTGTGGGAGGTAGGCACATAAAACATCCATGGGCACAGAAAGCAACATGATACCTTGGAAGCAGCTAGTATTCCTGCTGCATGTCCTAGAGATAGAGATCCCAGTGTCTTGAACCTGAAGGCTGGAAAGCATGCGGCTATGGGTGTTTTCAGCCATGACGGGGCAGCTTCGCCCCGTCCTGAAAACAACCCAGAGATTCCCCGCTGGGATCACCCAGGCACGGCAAACAGACGTGCCGGGGATCCCGGCGGGGAATCAGGGAGCAGGAGGGGCCGCATGGTGCAACATACGGCCGCATGGCCCCGCCCCCTCCACGCTGCCTCGCCGCCCGCCCTCTGGGGAGATGGGTGGGTGGCGAGGCCAATGCCGCCGCAGCGTCTGGCCGAGTTCACCATGGCCCAGAATCCCGCCGGAGATTCGGGGCCGTGATAGCCGGCCAGATGTTACTCTTTTTTTATGCCCGCCTGGAATCACTTTCACCACGCTTCAGCTGATTTTCGTGCCGGTAGCCTGGGAAGCATGGTTGAAATTAACCCCATGTGGGTATTCAGCGTGGTGAACAGCTGGCGGCTGCCGAATAGACGTGCAGGGCACAGTGACCACATGTAGATATTCAGCGTGGTTCACTGTGATCTCGTCACGTCTGAAAACACCCTATATTTCCAACCAGTGGGAACAGACATTTGAATTGTGAGGCTGAACCAGTTTACACCTGCTGAGGATCTGGTTGGTGATGTCAATTTGGACAAAGAGAAAGGAACCAAAAAAAGAGTCTGGAATTTACAGTCACAGGGGCCCTGAACTATTCACATTGCAGCTGTTCAAACAACATCCAACAATTTAATAAATAGTTTGAAACAACTCACAACTAACTTTAACACTAACAATTTCCCCTCCAAATTTCTAAAAAATTTCCATCTTTTTTCAGACTATTTTTCTTAATAGTTCATTTCCAACAATCAATATGCTCCATAACCAAAAGTTCTGTATTTGATTTTTAAAATAAGTAAATTGTGTGTGTGTATTTAAAAAAGCACAAAGTGATGGGTAGGGGGGCTGCTACTGACACTCTTCAGGACACTTCCAAGGATAGGTGCCTCTGTGGGGAGGCCCTCTCCTACCTGGAGGCTTTGGCCCTGCGTTTTGTCCCAGCTGGCCACCCAGGGATGTGGAGTGGGGAAGAGAGCCCCGCTCCAAAGGAAGTGCCAGCCTAGGAACTTCAGGAACAACGGTGTCTATTGTCATGATATTGCTTTTTAGGCTCCCGGTCCTACATTTTGTGCACCCTACCTCCACCCTGCAGAAAAACCTGGTCCATAGAGCTCAAATCAGTGCTAGTCCCCCCCCCCCCCAGGATAAGCCTGCACACACAGTAGGTAAAGGGTGTGTGTGGAGGTGCACCACTGATAATGCTACAGAGGGATGACCAGAAAGGGTGGAGAGGCAGCCTGGGCAGCTGGACCTGCATGGTCACGTGGTCTCAGAGTGATGCAATCTCCTCTGCCGACTCCCCTCTTGCAGTAGTCAGAAAGTTGAGCACTACTCCTTCTGTGTGTCAGGCTTGCGCCAACCAGCAACAGCAGGGAGTTTCCTCAGGGGTATTTTAGCTTGCAATAACGAAAGACGTCCTGTGACTATAGGGCATGTTTGAGAGCTAAACCTGCAGCCTTTTAATTAGTTAAAACGCCCCCCCCCCCCACTGCTCTAGAAGGACAACATGGAGAGGAAATGGAGGTACAGAGATACAAAGGGACTTCCTCAAGGTCATGGATCAGACTACACTGTACCTTACACCCTACCCTCAGTGCTATACGTCCAGCACCCTCCTCGAATCCCCTGGGAATTTCAGTGCAGGCTTTTTTCCCACCCTGTCTGCAGTCACCTAAAACTGGTCTCTGTTTGCAACTGCCTTGATTTTGGGGATGTGCTTGTTCAGCACAGCAACTCCTGCTGCAGCCCTGTGTCTGACGAATGAGCAGTCGGCACAGTGAGTTGGAAGAGGTGCTCACAGTCTCTCTGGCCTACTCCAAGCGTGGGGCTTTATTTATTATTTATTTCAATATATAAAAATCCATGCACTTGCTGTTGGGCCATCTATCACCAGAGCCTCTGACAGCCAAACGCAAACATTAAAGCACTAACCCAGCTGGTACCTTGAGCACAGAGATATTAATCACTGTAAAAAAATACACAAAAATTAAAACAGCACTGAATTTGCTTCAGGCCCTCTCCGCTGCCAGCCTGCCAGGACAGCAGAGAGAGGACAGCTTACTGGTGTTGCAATTTGCCCAAGCTGTCTCAGACTAGAGAGGAAGGGATGAGATTTAGAATGGATTTTTTCTTTGTTTCTGATAGGGCATTATCCCCAATCCCCCCTTCTTCAAACCTGAGCTACCTCTCTCTTCTAGGCAAATGTCACTCACTGAAAGCCCCCACAGATCTTTGTGGCAGCACCAGTTTTTTCTTGGGGTTGCTATATGGTAGTGATTTCCATGACATCCGAGTGCGGTTACTTTGTGGCAGCCTTGAGATGATTCATTGTACAAATACCAATGCCATCTGAAAGCAGCTGTAGGTACTTGTTATCTGGCCTAACTTTTCTGCAGTAGCTGAGCACCTCACAGCCCTTAATGCTCTCTTCCCCAAAGTTCTACTGCCCCGTTTCCCAGATGCAAAACTGAGATGCACACAGAAGTAAAGGGTATGATTTTCAAGAACCCCCAATGGGCTTAGGACTCTGAGTCCCATTGATGTTTTGCTAGACTTGAGCTCCTAAATTTCTAGATTATGTTAAAAAGTTTTCCTTTAGCCACTTCTCTAAGGTCTCACAGAGAATGGGTGGCAGGACAGGAAACTGAACCCAGGATCCCAGAGTGTCAGGCCAATACTTTAATGACTGGACAATGCCAGCACATCTCCATTGCTCCTGCACAGAATCTGACCACTGTGAGGTCACTGCCCCCGCCCTCCGTACTGGCTCCATACACTCGCTTCCCATGGCTACTGTGAACTGCGCTGATTGTGACGTTAGCAGAAGTTAAAACAATTGCCCTTCTTTTCTCTCCCATTTTATTGACACTTGATGCAAACAGACACATTAATACAGAAGTTCCCATACTATGGGTTGGGAACACAAGTGGAGTCATGCTAGCTGCATTTGGGGTTCATGATCCCAACTGATATTTAATATACTTTGTCTTTGCTGCTGTCCGGGCTACCAAAATTATATTTGTCTCAAAATGGAGTCAAGAAGGTGAACAGTTTGGGAACAAATGCATTTGTGGGGAACTACCTACAGGCTGCATGGTGACAAGGGAAGCTGTAGCTCCTAAAAAAGAAGGGAAGATGACACTTGTTCCAGGCATGCCCTACATGCTAGTCCTCAAACTGGTACCCTCCTTCCAACCCACCCCCAGATCCTAATGAGATCTGTCTTCTTGGAATCTTTCATTGCAAAGAAGGTAGGGGAGGGGAGAGTGGCTACACCCCTAAAATGCCCTGTACTACTAATCCAGAAGAAGCATCTCTGAGGGTGTTAACAAACAAAATGATAGGCCACACCAGGTGGGTGCCCATCTGCTGGTTTATTAGGTGCTTGCCCCCAGCAGTCACATGGCCAACACCCACCCCACACAGCCCCCGCTCATGGTGGGGTCTCTGAGCATGTGGAACCTGCCACAGGCAAATGTGGGCTAGTGGGTGTCCATTTGTCTGTGTCCCAACAATTATATGCCAGGGAAGAATGCCTGCACATGTGTTAGGTTTGCCATGCTAAACCTGTGATTGGTGATGGCCTGTTTATTAGGCGGTACATGCTAATCATGTGAGCAGGGGTCATCACAGACCAAATATGGACTGCTGTGGGCTATCATCTCATTTGTTTACACCCCAAGACAAATGCACTGGCATCATGTGGTGCTTGTGGCACAATAGTGCATGACAGACACTGCCCTCAGAAACATTTTGGGGGCACTTTAAAAGAACTAGACAAGGCATGAGTAGCCAGTGAGAGTGTTCTGATGTAACCTAACACAGTAGTGAGTTGCCTCTATAAAAGGTGTCATCTGAGTCCTTGGTGTTCTTGACCAGAACCCCAGGTGGCTCCTCGAAAAAGGCCTGGATCTCAAGGTGGAGGGGGTAGACTGTGAGAGTCACAGTGTCTGTTTACCCGAGCTGACTCCAGGGTGATGGACATCCCTTCCAGTCTGCCTCCACCAATCAGGGCTTCTGTGGGGGTGAGTGTGGCTGGAGTGGCTGAGCATGGTCAAGCATGGGCAGTAGGGGAGCCATAGCCACCTGCTTCTGGCCCCTGGTGAAGGCACAGTCATATAGGCAGGATGGGACAATGGGCATTTTTACACACACCTTAAAGTTCTGGATTTTTCAATCTTCTGGGTTTATAAGTTCACAAGTAAGTTCCGGATGCATTTTTCACACACACACTGCTCTGAGGCAGTTCCTGGATGCATTCTTCACACAAACACTGCCCTGAGGCAGCCTAAAGTAGCCACAGCTGTAGACATGACAGGCTGCCATGGAAACCAAGTGACCACAGCTGCCTGGAGCAAAGCAGTTTACCGGGAGAGCTTTTTACACACAAAAGTTCTGGGAGTTCTTCTATGCGGAAGTTCAAAGAGCCAGATGTTTAAGATCTGGGTGAGTGATTTAGACACACAGAAAGTTCAGAATTTAACAGAAAATATGCAGGAGACGTGTGTGTAAAAACACCCAATGACTCCATCAACATACAGGAACCAGTCCAGGAGCTCGTAGTATGGTGGTATTTGTATTCCACAGCTAGAGGCAAAGTTGTTGTCCTGGATCTCCTCGTATCCCCACCTCAAGTCTGTGGCCCACTGCCAGCACTGATTCATATCCTGGTTGTAGCTCTGGAGTGCCATGTAGGCCAAAATCTCCTGGAACACTGCCTCATTTCTGTAGCATGTCACCTGGGCATATTGTACCTTCTGCTCTCCCCACAGTACAATGAAGGCCTTGGTGTCTTCCTTGGTCTAGGGAATGCACCATTGGTAGGTGGATCTGTAGGCAGCGAATGCCTGAGATTGCACTGGTTGTTGTCTGGCTGTTGGTGTTAGCCATGGCCCTGGCGATGGTAATTTTCTGCAAGTTGTTCTGGAGAATGTAGCAGCTGGGAAAGAGCAAGCATTGGGCATGTACTGGCAACCAGGACAAGCAAGGAGAAAGCATTTTTGAAAATGGCACTGGGGCTTTTAAGGCAGACATTATGTACGTGGCAGCAAGAGTAAAAGGGGCCCGAAGTGGTCACTCCTTTTTAATGTTCTAGGCTTTTCACCTATGACTCTATGGTGCTGGAGGACCTGTATGCAATGAGACTGCATGCAACCTAATTAACATGATGCAGACATGTGGACACACATTATCTCACATTTGCCCACACAGTGGGCTCCATATTCTCTGGGACCCCACCATGAGTGGGGACTGTGTGCCTGGTGGGTGGTGGCCACATGGCAGGTGGGGGCAAATACCTAATAAACAGGCAGTTGGACACCCACCTGGTATGGGGTACTGTTTGGTCTGTTAACACCCTTGCTATGTTCCAAAGAGGCCTGAGTACTTTGGCCTGGATTTTCAAAAGACTCCAGCTTCTTCTTCACCCAGTGTAGTAAGTGTGTGGAGAGTGGTATTGCATGTACACTGAACAATAGGGATTGTGCATGTATTTGCATCTGGGACACAATTCTCGGCAGACATGAATATTCAAAACAAACAATCGCCAAGAATTTCACAACTTCACAAGTGTAAATTTGAGATAGCCAGTAAGTAATGGGCTGGACTTGGAGTCCTGGCCTTGCACAAATCATTGCCTCTCAGCCTCAGTCCCCCATCTGCACAATAGGACTGTTCATGGCAGGCCTTGCCAGTCAACCATTAGGGATAATAATTTGGGATCCCTCCACTATTACCAACACCTAGCATGGGGGAGAAGGTGCAGATGGGACACACAAGTGTGAATTCATGTCAGAAATTCATGTCACATTTGTGAATTTTGCAACTGGTATGATGTACACACTTGGTTAGCTCACAATTTCTTAGGTCTCACTTCATTAGTTTCCAATTCTCCACCAGTTCCAGTCACCTTGATTGTTTCTAACAGAGGTGAAACTAAAGTGTACCTAAGTTGCTGGTGTCCCTTTTGAAAGGTAGAGCAGTGGAAACAACATATCTGCTTCAACTCCCTATGGTTTCTTAGCTTGCTTTTGTAACAATGTAGAACTCTTACTTTGATAAGTTTGATTAATTTAACTGCAGTCGAACTGAACTAATCAAACTAATTGAACTAATCACAGTCAAATTTTCACTTCATTAAACAAAAGTACTGAGCAAATTACGCCAAGCCAATTTTGCACAAAATCATAATGATACAAATTAGAACTTGCCTATTCGATGAGGGCAACAAATACTAGAATACAGAATCATAGAACTGAATATAGAATCATAGGTTCCTCAAGGATCATCTAGTCAAACCCTCTTCTCTAAGTTCTATGATTTGTGAATCATGACAGCACCATTTGTGTCAGCCCTAATTGCTACACCGTGGGCAACTGCCTGGAGAATGAGCAGAGTGCTCTTTTGCAACACCCCTCTTTAAACACATCTATGGGGGTTGATGTGGGACATCTCACTCCTTATCCCCAAGGAGTGTCTGAGGGATAAGAACATAACAGCCACACTGGGTCAAACAAATGGTTTATGTAGCCCAGTATCCTGTCTCTGACAGTGACCAGCACCACATACTTTAGAAAAATTTACTAGTATGATATATTTGTTGTCATTCACTCTCTGCTTCATCTAGTCAAAGGTTTCATCCCTGACTGACTTGGCTAATAAATAGCCATTGATGAATACAGCACGTCTGGAAGAAATCTCTTCTTAAGAAGATTCAGCCCTCCTGGGAACCAACTTGTTAGGCTGTTGTAACTGGCTTGCTTTGTGCTTCTCTGTATTTTGATCTGACTTCTGACTGCCATCTCTTTCCTTAGTAGCACTTGTTTGTTATGCAAACACTCTTGTTGGTCTGTGTTATTACACCAGGCTATATATATTCCTAGGGGGGAATGATCAGTGGCCCTTTTTACATGACAGACCCATGCATGCACATGCAGGTCCACTGTGTGTGCGCATGCGTGGGTGCTGCCCATGAAAACACCACAGTAAGTGTGTAGGTGTGCATGTGCGCTCCCATGACCCACCCATCACCCATGCACAGGGAAACCAGTGAAAAAGGCCCTCCGCCGCTGATACCGAGGCAGGGGGAGGTTGCTGCGCCCTGCTTGGGGAAATGGGGGCAGAGGGGGCTGAAAGTGAAGGGCCTGGAGTGCCCATATGTTCCAGCCTGGGGACCTTGTGATAGGTCGCCCAGGCAGTGTGTCGGGATCCCCTGCACGGGATTGGTCGGCGCAGGGGCTACCCCTCCTCTTCTCTAGGAGGGAGAGGAGGCTGCTGCCTTCGCGCTTGCAGGTCTCTCCCAGGCACTGCATTCGTGCCATTTTCTCCCGAGCAGTCAGCAGCCACCCACCATCCCTCTAACACTGTGGGTTTAACTGGTTGCCATTAGGGGACCACGAAGGAATTTTGTTGAGCACCTCACTCATTATGAGGTGCTTGCTTGTTTTGCCTTCGCAGTTTTAGAGTAGGTTAAAGTAGCTTAATCATTGATAATTCAGGCTTAATAGGATACAAAGCGGATTGGCAGCAAATATAAAATAGTTTAACTTAATTTGACACGACTTTCATTTGGCATTTACCGTATAATTTGGACAATTATATAATTGACAAATAATTGGCCTGTTCATATTGGTGTCTTGTCAGTTATGATGTCGCACTCTTGCGGGGGTCCAGTATGGTTAATAGGTTGTTCTGGTAGGTAGTTAGGATAAATGAAAGAGTCCTCTCCATAAGAGATGGGGGAGCGATATCTGGTGATAAGCAGGGCATGGCTAACAACAGAATCGTTCCCTTGGGAAGGGTGTCAAGCAGGGGGCAAGGGCAAGCATAGCCCTCAAGCCTTAATGATGCCATTCTCCTTACTCATGCCTAGACGGGCAATTCCCCTTCCGCCTTGGCCAGGGAGCTGTTTGAAGGGGAATGTTTGGTAAGTTTGGTTTGGTGCTGGCATTGGAGGGCATATCCAGGCCAGACACCTGTTTAAGAGTTATATGTGTTCTTGATAAAATACTGGACCCATGATTGTTTAGTAGCAATCTCACCAACATTCTTGCTTTGTTTTGATTAAAGAGTGCGGCCGTTTAATCCCATCATATGTCTCCGTGTGTCATTTCCAGGGGGGGGTGGGGGTGCCAGCAAGGCAGGTTGCTCCATGAGTGTAGGTGGGTGGAGATGGGTGTGCACACATCTTCAACCTCCCCCTACCCATTGCCGTAACAGTGGCGCTCTACTTGCCACAGACCAATCCCCCCTCCCCACCTGTTTAAAAAGGGCCTCTCTCTGTGCCTTTTGCCCCAAGCATTCAATTTAATCAGTTAGATTTTGAACCTACCCTTCCCTGAAGGCGCAGGGTACTTATATATATATATACACACACCCCACACAAAGAGGCATACTGTATAAAGTACACACACACAAAAACCACACCTATAAAATGTATAAATTTCCCTTTAAAACCAGTCCCTGAGCTCTATCCCTGCCTCCTGAAGGTCTGCACAAACAATTAAGAGCCTTATGGGAGCCTAAACTACACTGAGTCAATGGGACATAGGCCCCTAAGTCACTTTGGTGGTTTGGAAACTTTTACCCTAAAGTGGATTGCCCAGTGTCACGCAGGGAACCTATAACAGAGCCAGGAACTGACCCCAGCCCTACTGACTCCCAGTTCAGTGTTTTTGTTCTTGGAAGTGGCTCTCCATATGAAGTCCAGCTGTATGCTTTTAAAAAACTCCAGCTGTACTGTTATTTTCCCTAACTCACCCTGGGCTGATACTAGAGGCTCAGCCCCTCCAAGTCAGAATAGATATGGATGATGAAAGAATGCCCCTCTGCTCTATATTGCTCTCCTTTCCCTATGTTCTTGGTTGGAACAGTTACAGTTAAAACTTGGCAGAGGGTCAACTCAATAAGCATTTCACTTCCTGTCCTTCAGTGCAGCTGGACCAGAACTGAGGAGAAAGAACGTGCAGCTCTAGAGGTCATGATCTTTGATCGCCATCCTCCTCCCAGTCTTTTTAGCTAGTTTCCCCTTCCTTCTCCACATGCCCCCCACCCCACCGCTGCTGCATTCCCTGCTTCCTTGTCGCTGTTAAAACTACCCTGAATAATTGAAGTGTTACAGGCCACTGGAGGTAATTTATGTGCTAATCACAGGGAGAAGACGGATCACACTGCGGACTGCAGCTGCTGTAGGTTTAGGAAAGCAATTGAGGTAGGAGCTGCTGCCTGGGTCCCTTCATCTGGGTGGAATGAACAGCACTAAAGAAAACTCTTCTCAGTCCAGTCTGACTTTAGAAAAATTCCCCCCATCTGAAAGTTAACAATTAGGCTGAATGAGGGCTAAGGCACCCCAAGACCAAAAGATTGAAAATGCAATAGAAATAGTATCCATCGAGCTGCAAAGACGCCACTGTGCCTGCTGGCTTGTGCAAGTAATGAAACATGACTTCATTTCAGGGAGAGGAATTAATTCTCGGTGTCTCAGGGAAAAGCACTAGCTCCTGGAGTCGTAGGGTTATAGGAGCATCTTAACCTCCATTTGGAAAGAAGGAAGTTTTTAGCTCTCTTGGTTGTGAAGTTTGAAAACAGGAGCCCCTTATGGCTTAGAAACAAAAAAGCAATTTTTTATCAGATCCAACATTTATTATTTTTGAAGGGGAAAAAATAAATAAATTAAATTCCAAGCCAATATCATAATTTCAGGGGATCCTGACTCATGTTTTTTGAACATGGATGATAGCGTTGATGTGAGCCCCAGTCACTTTAGTTATCACACATTCAGTGTTGACAATATTGAATTCTATAGCCACAACATGGGTCTGTCTTCAAATACACACGATCCATTAGATATACCTATAAAGGAGGGGACTGAAGAGCAGCTTGCTGCCCTGACTTCTGAAGTGACCTTTTTGGTTTAAGCCTATGCGGAGCGATTTGCAGTGCTTCATGAAGAGGCTGGGAGAACTGCATTGCCCGGACATGTAGGAATTGGAAACCTTCAGCGCCAGGCAGTCGCAGAGGTACTGCAATGCAGTGGTAATTTTTTTTAAAAAGAAAAGAAAAAAAAGTCCTCCCTCTGAAAGTTGCAACAGAAGCACTTTCAGTGGGGTGGATAGTTTACACTGTGTCTGCCTGAATCCTATAAGCCGTGGCAGTTTTTTCCATTCAGTACAGAACCAGTGTGTTTGTATAGATCTGTCTATGGATCACTGCTGCTATGGCTCTCAGTTATTAATCAAGGGGTGTACTGCAGTACAGCCTGGAGAGGAATGATTTGAGGTCACCTCCTCTCCTCTCTTTGGCTGCTGTTTATTAGCACAGATGTCTCTGTGTCAATCACTCTCTCTCTTTAATTCATTCATCTCCCTGCCTTGCTTTCTCTATTACTAGGGGTACACAGTTGGCACAGCAGTGACAGGAACAGAGTGCCAGAGTAGGGACACAAAACTGTCCTCTCTTGCCTGCTGGGAAAGAGCTGCTTCTCAAGGATAAGTGGAGAAGAGAGTTCAGAGTTTAAGAGCAGAGGGCCAATGCCTCCTCTGTCCCCTATGATCAGTCTCTTCACAGTCCCCCCAGATTGATCTGAGAGGGGAATCATTTGTCTACTGCTCAGAACAGAAAGGCAGGGAGAGCTGCTCTGAGAACAGCAGGAGGAGCTGACTGTCAGGTGGAGTGTCTCTTGCCAACAGTTGCACGTAATGGGATGTGATCTCTTCTACATAGTGATTTGTCGCTTTACCACATGGGTGGGGAACCTCAGGTCCGGGGGCCAAATGCGGCCGGTGGCAAGTTTTTATGTGGCCCCTTTCCACTTCCTGGATCTGACCCTTGGATCCATTTCTTACCTCCAATCACTGAAAAACTGAGCTCCAAGGAAGGGAGCAGAGATGAGGTCATGCAAACAAGAATAGGGGACGGTTCCATGGCACAGATCCATGATTTGGGCCCTCCTTTCTTTAAGTGCATCCCTTTAGCACTCCTGCCCCAACTTCTGTGAGGCCCTCGGAGCTTGTGCAACTTTGAAAGTTGCCCCTGGGAGGGAAAAGGTTTTCCACCCCTGTGTTACCAGCTTCACCCTCAGGACAAGAGGGCAAGGAGACCCCTCACAGCCACTTTCTGGGAAACATCCACCACCAACTCTCCCTCAGCCATAGAGACTACAAAATCATAGCTGCCAAATTCCATGCAGCACCATGTGTAACCTTTATGCAGATAATGCATTGCATAGTGCTAATTTGCTTATCTGCAAAGATTTGCATATAACTATAAACTCTGGCTTTCAAAACATTTGTATGGCTTTATTACCTGTTCAGTTGGAGCCCTCTGCTTATCCAGAGGGCACAGTGGGACATGTTTCCCCTAATGCCAGCCTGTCCCAACCCTAATCTGGGTGGATTTTCCTCTGTGGATAACAGGGGCAGGTGAGCATCCATGACTGGGCCCTGGAGTCTTTGGCCTCTCTCTGGAGTCTGCTGATTAGTGCAAGTACGGTAGTACGATTGTGATGTGGTATTTGGAATGGAGACTCTCCAAATGCCAATTATATGGGGAAAAAAGGTTACTTACCAGTAACTTGTTTTTCGAGAGGGCTCTGTGGATTCTTACTCATGGGATCACATGAGGCCGGTAGACGTCCCCAGAAAGAACTTTTATCTATTGTAGGAGTCTATTGGCTTCCAGCACAGCTGTTTCTGGAAGCGAAAAAGTGCTCCATCTCCTGCCCCTCCAATGCTCCATGAAGTATTAGGATAACTCAGAGGTATATAGGGGGGGGGGGGGCATTCTTGCCCTGGTTCCTTCCAATCCTAGCTAGCAGACAGAGTATGTCTGAAGCCAGAGGCGAAGGCAGGGAGGGTAGTGAGAATCCACTGAGCTCTCTCAAATAACAAAGTTACTGGTAAGTAACCTTTAGTTCTTCTTTAAGTGACTCCTTCATTCTCACTAATGAGAAACTCTGAGTAGTACAATAAGTGTTGGAGGTGGGAGTGAAGTCTCGTTGAGAGAGTAGAGTACTCCTCTGCCAAAGGATGCAGCTTGTCTGGCTGCAAGGTCTAGGGCATAATGCTTGAAGGTGTCCAATGAGTCCCAGATGGCTGCTCTACAAGTGTCATGAATTGGTATTTGTTGGACATTTGCCATGGTGGTGGCCATGGCTCTGGCAGAGTGAGCATGTAGACCTTGAGGTGGTTCTTTCTCACCCAGGCGGTAGCATGATGTTTTGTATTGCATGATCCATTGAGAAAGGTGTTGTGAGGACACAGAGGATCCCATTACTTCCCCTCTATATGAAATGGAGAGAATCAGTCTTTTGTAATGGCTTAGTACAGCCAGTGTAGCATACTAGCACTCTATGGACACTGAGCGTGTGCAGGGTTGCCTCTGCTTTGGATGAGGTCTTGGAAAGAAGGCTGGTAGGGAGATAGTCTGGTTTACATGGAATGGAGTTATAATCTTGGGTTTAAATGCAGATTCAGTTCATAGAGTGACTTTTTCTCTATGGAAGGTGATGCTCTGAGAGCATCCAGTTCACTCACTCTCCTTGCCAAGATGACTGCAACTAGGAAAACCACCCTTTAATGAGAGGAATTGTAGTGGTATCGTTGTTAGAAGTTCAAGGGGTGGGGGGGTTACATGCGTTTGGAGAGTACCAAGGACATGCCCCACTGTGGGATTGGTTGAACTGTAGGGGGGGCAAGGTGTACAGTTAAGGCCTTTCCAGAATGACCTCATGGGAGAAGAGAGGATCCCCTTGGATGTGGCTAAGTTTTGCAGACAGTGCCACCAGGTGTACCTTGATGGAGGATAGAGACAGACCTTCAGATTTCAGATGAAACAGGTAAAATAGTAGTCTGTGTTAGGTGTTGGAGGCTAATTTCCTGTTGGGTACACCAGAGTGAGAATCCTATCCACTTTGCTGCATAGGTTCTTCAAGTGGATGGTTTTCTGGCATTCAGAATGATTGTTTCTATTTCCATTGGAAGACCAGTAGACGTGTCTATGGGTTTTATAAACCAGGTCGTACGGTGAAGAGATTTCAGGTCCTAGCAAAATACTCTTCCTCTTTGTTGGGTGAGGAGATCCCATCTAAGAGGTAGGGATCATTTGTCTGTCACTAGGGCATGGAGGATGGGGGTACCAGGGTTGTCTTGTCCAGTCTGGTGCTAAGAAGATCAGACAGGTTTCTTCCTTCTACACCTTGTAGAGTACCCTAGGGATTATTGGGAAGGCATAATAGAGACACCTTTTCCATGTTGTTGTGAATACATCTGAGATGGAATTTGGGGCTCTCTCCCCTTGTTGCAAAATTTTGGCAGTTTGTGATTGAGTTTGTTCGCAAACAGGTCCATTGTTGGATGTCCCCACTGGGAGATTTGTTGGAGGATGTCATCACAGAGAGTCACATCATGCCTTCTAAGGCTGCTCTGCTAAACTAATCTGTCAGTTGATTGGATTCTCTAGGTAAGTGAATAGCAATTGGTGTTATTTGGTTCTGAATGCACAGATTCCAGATTTTTGATGTCTCCTCCAGTAGGTGTCAGGATCTGGTACCCCCTTTTTTATTGATGTAGCAGATTGCAGATATGTATCCTGGACAATCTGTACCATGGTGCCTGTGACCATGGTGACAAAAGATTTGATGGCCCATCTTATGGCATGTAGTTCAAGGTGGTTGATGTGAAGACCTTTTTTTACCTGGGACCAAAGACCCCGGGCACTGTAAGATAGGCAATGTGCTCCCCAGCCTTCCAGGAAGGCATCCGTAGTGATCTGGATTGTCAGGTCTGGTAGTTGAAGGGTACACCTTTGAAGATGTGGGTTGTTATCACCACAACTGTAGTGGTCTCATATGGAATCTTGTAAATGGGGTTACCATCATCATGGATGCTAGGAAGTCTAGTAGTCCGAGGAAGATGCAGATCAGTTGCCTTGGGGACTTCTGCATGTGGAGTATTGTTTCTTTTATAATGTTGAAGCAGTCAGTCAGTAGAAAGGCATGACCTCTGACTGTGTCTATGATGGTGCCTATGAACTGTAGCATCTGTACTGGTCTTAAGCATAACTTTTCATAAACTTTTCATAGTTTATGAAAAGTCCCAGCTTTTCAAGACGGTCCCAGGTAATGTATATGTGGGCAGACCAGCTCTCTTGTGTGGGGGTGGACAGCAGCCAGTCATCTAAGCAGGGAAAGTTGGCTACTTCCCTCTAATGAAGTTCTGCTGCAATGGCAGTCATGAATACTCTGGCACTTCGTGAATACTCTGGGTGCCATTGCCAGGTCAAAGGGGAGAAGGTGTACCCCAAGATGCTTATAGCAGGAGGGGGTGGCATTTAAATTTTAATAATATATAAATAAATTGTCTGATAGTAATATGAAAGTATGAGTCTTTGAGGTCAAGGGCAACAAGTCAGGTGTTCTGTAATGCAGGGGAAATGGCTGATGGGGATGTAGTGAAACACCAGTAGGGGGTGCTATACAGCTGAGCAACCCACCTCACTGTGTTTCTCCAAAACTCTGACCAGGGTTCCCACAGCTGGCAAACCCCCCCAAAACCCATTTCCCCAGAGGGCGTTACACCACTCAGGAAATGTGAACCCTGAAAGGTATAAGCCTCACAGCTTCCCAAGAGCACTCCCTGTTCCCGGCACTCTTTCCCGGGATTTCCTCCTTGCCTTGGAGGCCAAACCCCTGAGTCACCCAAGGAAGGCTACCCTTGGTACCAAAACTGCTGGCTTCTGGCCAAATAGGGAGTTTCTCCCTCCACAATAGCTTGGCCAGGCTTCCTAGCCAGAGGAGATGTTTAAGGATCAGCCAATAACGCACACACACACCCAGTAGGGTAAAAAGAAAACTTAGACTTTACTGGTACATATAAAAAGGAATAAAAGCATAGAACTAGGTGCTGGTAACCCTTTGAGAAAAGCAAGTCCAGTTTGGGGGAATGGTACCCCGTTTGGAACGCACCTATCTAGGACAGTATCTTGAGTAGCAGGCAGGCAAGCAATTACTCATGCAGGGTTAGTCCTCCTGGTATGATGTTCCTAGGTGATGGTTTCCCTATGGGGTCCAAGTCCTTGTGCTGGCTAGGCCAATGTTAGAGATTACACAACACACACTCCATCAGAGTCCCAGAGAAGAGAGACCCCAAATGGAGAGGGTCTGAGGCTTTTAAAGCTCCCTTCCCCCTCCCTGTGATTTGTCTAGGTAAGTCACCTGGCCTAGGGACAAATTCCCCCTGACCAGTCCACTCCAATTAGATTTCTGTTTCCTGCTGGCTTTAGCACATTCCTTAGGAATTTCAGGATGTGTTCGATTAGAGGGCTAACACTGTGTTGAGCCTGCCTTGAGTCTCAGGCAGGTGGTCTCTCCGTATCAGTGGCTGTCTTAGCCAGTGTCCATCTGGGCAAGTGGCATTTTGCCACAGGGAGGCCATGCGTAATTTAAATTTTCTAATGAATTTGAAACCTTGAACTCATGGTAACAGTTTTGTTTACATGTGCATCAGCATTAATGATGTCAGAACAGTGTTTTTCAGCCAACATCTTAGGGCCTGATCCTGCACACTTGTTTCTTGTCTATCTGAGCCATGTGGTGCCATTCAGGTGTAGTGTCTAGCATGCAGGATCAAGTCCTGATTTGCTATGTATGCTTGCCACTGAAGCAAGCATGCAGGCAGCATGCATAGGGTTGCCACTTCTTCTGGTGAAGTGGTCAGAGGTATAAGGGTGCTTTTAGACAAGCACCTCCCCACCCATTTATTCATGTTGCAGGGCACCCATAGGTCACCACTGCAGCCCTGCAACTTGTATAGCGGGTAGATGGTGGGTGGGTAGTGGGGTGGGGCTTCTCTAAAAGCACCCTAAGATGGGTCGTAGTTCCCCATCTCTCTTGGGAATTAGAAAATATCTGGAGTAACACCCTTTTGGATGGCGTTTTACCATCTTCTACCACCTCTTTGTGGATAAAGGTCCTGATGGCCTCCAGAAGTATGGCCTTGTGAGAGGGGACCCTAAAGAGGGACAGGGGAGGGGAGGTGTATGGGAGGCTCTCAAATTGGATGAGTAGCCTAAGCAGATAATCCACCTATCAGATGTGATTCTCCCCGTTTCCCACCAAGCCTTATAGAAAAAGGCGAGGCGGTCTCCAAAGAGAGCTTGCTGATGGTCACTACTCTTGACCTCATGACCCTTAAACTCAGGACCAAGACTGTGGGCCGGAAGGGTTGTTGGGAGAGTTGAGGCTTCTGTTTTGGTTTGAAAAACCTTCTGTGGGTGTCTGAGAAGGATTGATGTTGCTGAGCGTGTATAAACCTCCTCTGAGGGTAGGCTCGCTGGTGTTCATAAAAGGAAGAGAAGATGCTGGTGACTGGTAGCATCTGCTAGCAGTTCGGATGACTCCTTGAGACCTCACTATTTAACAAGTCTTATTTTTGTGAGGGTTTCATCAGCTGTCATTGCAAATAACCCCTCCTCATCAAGACAGGTTTTGTTCTTGAGGTGAGGGTTGTAGAGCGGAGCCACGTGTGTCTCTGTATGGTGATGGCAGAGGCTATAGTATTGGTACAGATCGCCAAGTCAGCTAAGTGCATGGCTGTTGTCAGCTGGAATTGTGACAGTTGAGAGCCTTCTTTTTGAAGTCTCTCTGCTGGGTCATTTATCATAGTGGAGCGCATCCAAAGTCAGTGTTGATAGCCACACATGGCTGATAGATAACTGGATGCTTGTAAGGCAAGAGAATGCTGTAACAGGGAAGCACCCTGGCCCACTTAGTCTAGCCCACTGTTGGCCCAGTCAAAACCCCTGGGTCCCTCAGGTCCTTCCAAGGCAAGCCTCCTGGCTCCCAGCCTGGCTCCAGCCTCGCTGCTTCTTCTGTTGCTGGGATCCAGCTAGGGCTCCTGCCCATAGCCACATTCTAACCCCATCCTTGGGCGAGCCTCCCAAGCCTGTCTCTAGCTGCTTCCCACTTTGGCCTCTCTGCTGCTCTTTCTCCACTGGCCCTTGTCAATTTCAGCTCCAGGCTGTACCACTCTCAGGCAGTGCAGCCCGCTCTCCTTGCTGCTTGTTCTTGCAGCTAGCTTCTGGCCTCCCTCCCCCACAGATGAACCCATGTCTCACCTGTGTCCTCATTTGACCTCTTGCCCCCTTGCTCTCAGCTGGGCTACTGCCCTTTAAGAGCCGGCCTACTTTCCCTTAAAGCCACAGGGACTCCCCAAGTCTCCCTGTTACAAATGCCTTTCTCCTCAAGACATCCAGGCATTTCCCCTCACGATCAGGAGGTGATGTTTGTATGGTTCCCAATCTGAATCTTGTTATTGCATCTGCAACCACCATAGATTTGGGTGAGGGTAGTACATTGACCCTTCTTCTTGCAATGTAGAGTACAGTGCATCCGCTAATTTGTTCATAGGCACCGAGGAGAAGGGATTTTCCCAGATCATCTCAGAGTGCGCCATCAGTTTCTCAAACATTGGGAACATTGTGTGCCTCCCATCTCCCCCACCTAGTATGCCGAACACAGGTTCAAATGGCGTTTTCTTTTTACTTTTGTTGAAACCTGGGGCATTGCTGCTGTTAGGCATCTTAGCATGGACTGGAATGCCTTTACATCCTCTGTTGCCACTGGTCAGCACAGCTGGTGGATCAGAGACTGCGTCAATGGGAGAGGGGCCCATAGTGTCGTCCAAGTCTGGCAAAGGGAAAGAATTGGAGGAGGTGTCCTTGTTAGAGCTATCTTTTTGAGTTTGGTCAATAGGGAGCTGTTCTTGGTGCTGACCATCTTGCAGTTGTCTCAGAAGAGCTTTTACAAAGGCTGCTCCCAAAGCCAAGGAAAATCAGGTCTGGAGTGACAGGTACAGATGGTACCAGTATTTGTGGAGGGGACAGCGGGCCTGGTGGAACTGTTGGTACCAGTGGTGGGATTGGGCCCAGGATCACCTGTCCAGGGGGGGTACGGTTGGTTAGGTAGCGAGGCAGAGGAGGGTGTTTTTCTTGTGATCTGGATCTGTGAGGCTGCTGGAAAGGATGTCTCCCATGGCCCAATATCAGGGACAGGTATCTCTTTTCCCTGGGTGGGGAGTTGCAGAAGCTGAAGTATGAGAAGGCTCGGTGTCTGATAGTAGTTGCCATATCTCTGCCTTTTTCTCTAGATGGACTCCGTCTCTCATTCTGAGTCAGGATATGGGTCAAAGGAGCACTCCCTGTAGCAGTCAGTGGGCCATGGAGGCTGCTGGGTATGCAGGGAATCTCAGTGCTGCAAGTGCTCTCTGTAATCCCAATGCTATGGGGAGTCACTGCACCAAGGGGAGCGTTGATCTCCAACTGTATAGATAAGGATGGTACTGGTCAGTACCATATTGAGCTGGATGCTGGTAAAGCATTGGATAGTAAGTGTCATCACACAGTGCTAGTTGCTCTTTCTGCTGCAGGGGTTGTGGATCATTGAGCCACGGCTCTTGTCTAGGATTATGGACTCAGTGCCACAGTGACTGCTGGTGCGATGGATCTCCTACTGGTTCCCATTGATCTGGGGATTCTGGATCTCGGCTCCTGATCAGGTGCAGGGTTGCTGGGAGGGAGAGTTGGCTGTTTAGGTGCTAGTTCCTCTGCAGATAAGTCTGAAGTGCTGGGGGAGGGAATTGTGCTGCTTAAGCGCTTAGGCCATTTTAAAAACATTTTTTTTTTTTAAGGGGAGACGTTTCCCCCACCTGGATTTCAGAGACATGACCAGAAGAGGGACAGCACTCTACTTCCAGAACGGTGTCTAGCATGTGTTGCTCTATTATGGGGTTTGGGGTCCCTTGATCCTTATCAGGCTCAGAGTATGGCTGCAATGGCCCAGCTTCTTTTAAAGTGTGTGTCTGCTTGTCAGAGCCCCAAGTGGGCTTTGGCTGCCTTATTTTTAATGGCAGGAAGGAGTGGTGTGTGGGGCTTTATGAGACTTTAGCGGTCCCTCCTCTCCTTGCAGGACGTGTTTAGTGAGGAGAGCTTGCAACCTCATCCTTCTATCTTTGAGGGCCCTGGCTGAGTGGGCTTTACAGCCTTTTTTAACATGTTCCTCACCGAGCTGGAGGAGGCATATGTCATGCTGGTCCAATAAGGGAACTACCAACGAGCACTTCATGCACCTTTTGAAGGTGGTTTTCTTTGCAGCAGGATCTGCCATGTTGGGTGTGCGGCTCTCCTGTGCAGAACTACCTAACAGCAAACAACTTTTTAAAAATAAATAAATAAATAAATTAAATAAACTAGAACTGTGAAAAACTAAACTACAACTTTTTTTTTTTGTAGAGACAAGAGTACTGTGGTGTTCCCAAGTTCCCCAGCAGCAGTTGGAAGAAGCTAAGGCAGGAACGCCCCACCTATATGCCTCTGAGTCTCAAGATACTCCACAGGACATCGGAGGGAGCACTTCTTGGCTTCCAGAAACTTCTACACTGGAAGCCTGAATAGACTGCTACAACAGAGACAAGCTTTCCCCAGGGATGCCTATTGGCCTCATGTGATCCCATGAGTGAGAATCACAGAGCCACTCAAAGAATATTCTTTGCTTCCAAGGTTACTAGTTTCCAGGATTTTATTACAAGTCTTGTGTAGGGGTTTCTTAAAGCCTAAAATGGCAGGACTATTGATAAAATAGTGAGAATCTCACTTTCCGTTGTTTAAAAAGTTGAAAGTCTCAGCTACCAGAAGACAGAGAAGAAGAAATTAGGGCTGTGCATTGGGTTTTGGTAAAACACAAAATGCCCTTTTCAGCTTCTGTAGTCATAGCACAAATATGAGGGTGATGTATTCTGGTTCTGAGTAACTCCCAAATTTCTGGAAAAACATACTATCCGAGGTCTCCATTTGAATCCCAGAAACCACAGCACATATCTAGCTCGGAGCTGGGCTGCTCCCTGACCCTGGGCTTAGCCGCCTGTTTGGGAGCCTGTGGTGAGCCCTTCCTGCCTGCAGGGGCCTGCAGTCTCCAGCCAGGCCCAGCCTAGCCAGGGGAAAACAGCAAGACCCTGGCAGTCTCACTCCCTCCACCTGGACCCCAAGCCAGTGACCACACACCCGTGAACCCATGAGCCAGCCCCATTCCCTCTCCCCAAATCAGCAACCTCTCTTGAGCCTGGCCCCATGCCCCATTTTCCTTTCCCCAAGCCAGTTAATCCCTTTCTTGAGCCCATGAGCCAGACCCATGCCCCATTCCTCACCAAGCCTGACCCATGTCCCTTTTCTACATCCCCAAGCCAGCAACCCCACTACAAGCCAGTCCCATGTCCCATTCTCTTCTCTTCCAAGCCAGCTGCATGCCTCTCTCTCCCTCAAGCAAGCAACCCTCCTGAATCAGACCCATGCCCTGTTCCACCCCACCAGGCTAGCAACCTCCCCACCATACTGTCTACCTTCCCCCAAATCAGTGTCCCTCTTTTTAAACTGGTAGCAGACCTAGCAGCAGTTTTAACTGATTTGCCTTTTCTTATAGGCCTGTCAAACTGACAGAGCCTCACTTCACGTCTGCACCAAAATAACCTAAACCCAGGGATCTGTGTTCACTGCATTTTCTATACTGGAAAATGCAGTAAACATGGGTAAAGCTTCAAGTACTAAAACCACAAATACTTGACCCCATGCACATCCCTAAGAAGAACTCAACATGGATTAGCTTTTAAGGAATCCCATGGCTTTCAGACCAATGCCATGATTTCCTGGGGTCTGACTCAACACTTTTGAACATTTCAGGTTGGCTACAGAGTTAGATTAGATTCAATCTGACTTACAGGTTAAGGGCTCTGCAATTTGTTAGCTATGCCCTGGAGCATCTAATTGTCTAATAAGTACCACTGTTGCACCTTTGAGAAGGAAGAAAATAGCTAGAGCAGCCCCCTTTCTGCTCCCAGGTTTCTATATTGAAGCAAGGAGGGAGAATACAGGCACTTCACCCTGAACCTCACTCCTAGGATTCCAAACTACTGTCATCTCTGGCAAAACACCCTGTCCCAACTGCTATTAACTTGGTTGGACAGGTTCACTTGAACTCACGGGGTCTGGGCCTCAGTTCCCCCCCAAAGTAGGCACTAAGCTCTGAGTTCCTTCAATTTAACACACTTTTTTGCACGGATCTTAAATACCTCACATTCCCCTGTTCACTGCAGGGCAATTCCCTGATTGTGGACTTCAGTTTACAGACTCATCCAAACATACAATATAATGTAAATCCCTATCCTTTGCTCCAGCAATTACCTCCCAGGCATATCACCCCAGTCTAGAAGCAGCCCCTTCCACTTTTCCCAGGGAGACTGTTCCCAGCCCAGACTTAAATACACAGGGTTTCTTGCTGCCTGACCCACCCCAAACAATCATGTGCCCTGTTAGCCCAAGCAGCCCCATTTGAACTGCTCAAGCCCTTTGAGCCACAGGGAGCCAGACAATCAGGGTCAGAGGCTTCCTGTAGCAAGAGTAGCTGAGGCACTCCAGTTTGCTCTGCTGCACTTGGGCACAAAGCAAGCTCTGTTTGCTGAAGCACAAGGTTTACAGCACAATTAAGATTTCTTGGATCATTCTTTGCTTCCAGTGCCTGTGTGGCTCCTGTGCATTTGATGATACAATCAGATGTAAGTTAATTACTCCTTATACATAAATGTTGAGCTTGTAACTTTGGATGTTTACTTATTAACTGAGGGTTTCTCTTTTTTTTTTAGCTACAGTGCATATTCAGAATTGAGGACGAATCTTGTAGCTCTGGCCAGTTCCTTTTAGCTGCAATTTAACACAACTGTTGACATGACTGCAGGACCTGGTGGGGGTGTGTGGAACTGCTATTGGGTGACTCCGCTTCTTCCTGTCAGGGAGGTCCCAGAGAGTGGTGATGGGCGATTGCTAGTCATCCTCTCAAGACCTCCCCTGTGGAGTCCCACAGGGTTCTATTCTGCCCCCCCCCCCCACCCACCTTGTTCAACGTGTATATGAGACCAATGGGTGAGGTTATTTGGAGATTTGGGGTGAAGTACCATCAGTATGCTGATGACATTCAGTTCTACCTCTCTTTTTCATCTGATCTAGGCCCTGCAGTCTCGGTGCTTACCCAATGCCTGGTTGCTGTCGGGGACTGGACGAGGATGAGCTGATTGAAGCTGAATCCAGATGAGACTGAGGTGATGATAGCTGGCCAGCCTTGTGACCTGGAGGAGATTGGGACTCCTATTATTGATGGAGTCCGGCCCCCTCTAGTCAGGTCCGCAGCCTTGGAGTGCTTCTGGACCCCATGCTGTGCCTGGATTGTCAGGTTGCAGCAGTGGCCAGGAGCGCTTCACCAACTCCATCTGGTGAGGCTGCGGCCTTTTCTTTCTGATTTGGATCTGGCCACTGTCATCCATGCTTTCATTACCTCGAGGCTAGACTACTGCAATGTGCTCTACATGGGGCTGCCCTTGATGACTGTTCGGAAGCTGCAGCTGGTGCAGAATGTGGTGGCCCAGCTCCTTTCGGGGGCAAGGCACTGGGAGCACATTACACCACTGCTCCAGAGTCTGCACTGGCTCCCTATAGTTTTGCAGGCACAATTCAATGTGCTAGCGTTGACCTTTAAAGCCCTAAACAGTCTAAGCCCCACATATCTGAAAGATCGCCTATCCTTCCATGCCCCATTACAGCCCCTTTGGTCAGCTGAAAGCACCCTTCTATGGGTACCTTTTGTTAGTCTTGTTCGTACAGTGAAGTTCGCAGGGGGACATTCTTGGTTGCTGTCCCAGTGCTGTGGAACTCACTTCCCCCAGAGGTACATTTGAGTTCAAACCTGGGCCTCTTTCAGAGATGGTGCAAGATCTTTTTTGTGTTAAGGCATTTGGCAGAAAGAAATAGGGATTGGGGGTTTTGGTGGGTGTTTGAGGGGGTGAGGTTTGTGGTGGGGTTGGGAGGGGTGAGGGGAAAGGCTGGGGGTCAGTTTGTATCTGTTTTGTAAGCTGCCTTGAGCCACTTAGGAAGGGAGGGGTATACATTTAAATAAATACAATTTCTCTGGGCAAAAGATGAATACAAATAAAAGACCTTCAGTTCCTTCTTTCAGTTCTTTCCTTTCTCATCCATTTCCTTCCGCTTCCTGCTTTTCTTTCACAGGTTCCTAGGTACTGATTGTTGAAAACCAAATTGCTTGACAGTCACACCTGTCATCAAGTGAAAAAGACTGGTGGTGTGTGCCTGTTGGCATTTGCCGAGGTGCTGCTTTTCCATCAAACTTTCATTCGCTACCTGCTGATGGAGTCTCTTCTGGGAATGCCTTGCAGATGGCATCTATGAGGGCTTGCCAAGAAAATGAGAAGGCGAGAGATACTTTTGCTAGAAACAGGAGTTGGTGAGTTAGAGATTCACAGAACTTTAAGGGCAGAAGGGCTGATTCTGATTGTCTGGTCTGATCTCCTGCATAGCACAAATCAAAACCCTTCATTCATCCAGGGCTGAATGACAGTGCATCTTCTAGAAGAGGTGCAGTTTCAGTTTTAAAACTCCTATTATTGAGAAGCAGCACTTTCCAATGCAAGTCCTTCCATTTACTTAAATGTAAATAGGATTAGACTCTAAGAGAGCTAGAATTAATCAATGCTTTCAGGCAGAGTAATAAACAAAAAATCAAAGAAGTAGAGGCAGTGTGGTTTAGTGGCTAAGAACTGGACTGGTGTTCAGAAAACACTGGCTCTCTTCCCAGCTCTGCCACTAAGCTGCTGTGTTATTTTTGGCAGTTACTGTCTACTATCAGGCAGGGATTCTTCCTGTCCAGTGTACAGCACAATGAGGTGCTGCTCATAGGGGGAACCTCATCATAGGAACAATAAGCCACATTCTTAATCCTGCATACTGTCCTCTAGCAACTTGGTGCTTGCAAAGATATTTCTCAATAGCGACTGGAATTGTAGCAAATAGAAATGGCATTAATGGCTCATGGTATTTCCACAACCGACAGCAACAAATTGAAACAGCTCTTTCCTAGGTAGAAATTTCTCTTTAAAGGATTGTGCCTGATCCAAGGAAAATAAATACAAAAAGAAAAGATGATTAGCACAAAGCTGATTGTGGGGGACTATTGCCTGCAATGATAGATGGCTTGTCCTGGAGCAGCTGCCTGCTAAAGAGGGGGTGGGAGCATCGGCAACCCACTCATGCTTAAGCAGAGCCCTTTCCGACTCTTCACTGTAATGATTTTTTCCTAGTTCAGATATTTTTTAAGGAACGGTAGGCCTGTGGGAGGTGCTGGCCTAAGATGCCAGGAAATCAAAGTCCCTACATTTATGCAAATATACAATACAGCCCTGGCTGTATTGATGCAGGGCACACTTCCCTCTCTGATTAGCCCGGTTTTCCCTGCCTCACACATTGCATGGTTGTTTACATCCCTGGCAAAGGAAGGCATAAAGGGAATCAAAGAGGCAGTCTTGCCACCAGGGGTTGAAGGCTGAATCCAAAAAGCATCAGGAGTAGGATATTCTGGAAGTTGCCGTTGCTTTTCTTTGGTGAGTTCTCTAGCAGCACAAGCTGGATGCTTGCAGAGCAGTGGTGAGACAGCAGGGCCTACTGGGAAGGCTCCTAACAGGGGAGGGATGGTTTTATTGGTCCTACAGTATATCTACAACTATAGTACATACACATGAGCACTATATTCTGACACCTTAATCCATTACATGTACAAGATAGCTGGAGTGCTCTTGAAAAACCTGGATTCTCATCTCCAGAGAAAGGTATTTGAAGTAGAAATAGAGGTGGGGCACGGAAAAAAACCACTTCAAAATCCCTGTATTCTTGGGCAACCAGCTCCAGGCACTTGACAAGCAGTGAGGATTCAGACCCAGCCTGCCCCAGGCTCAGACCTGGGAAACAAAGGCTGATCTGTCTCCCTGTCATGCAGAACACAGTCTTGGTGCCGAGACTGCCACCAAGGGGGGAGTTAATTAGGAGTGACGCACGTGGATGCAGGCTCAGTTGTTAGGAAGGAGACTAACTTTCAACTAGTTTTGCAGGGGCTGCCAAGCACATGGTTGAAGGAAATGACATTCAGTTGCTGTCAACCTGAAGCAGTTTCAAACTAGAGGCCTCAAGAGGGAAGGATGTGGAGAGACAGATGGGGAGAGTTTGATTTGCCAAGGAAGAATCTGTGGCAGGTGATTAAATGGCTGAGTTTCAGCAGGCTGATGAGCAGATGCTGAAGTTGAAAATCAGAGAGTACTTTATTTGCTGCATGCACAGCTTAAGCCTCCCTGTTGAATGCCCCCTACTGTCCCTTCACCCATCTACAGCTACCACCACATCCTCCTTTCTGGCGAAGGGGATGCCCATTTATTTTCTGGCTCCAGTAGGATCCAGAAAGTTAAAGGCAAGACTGCTCTGCATTATAAACAGGGGACAGCTAAAGCCCCAATATTGAGGAAACCGCTTGAGCTACAGTTGTGAAAATTTATCCATGGCTTATATTTGTGGGAACTGTCATATGTGCAAAGTTTGAAGAAGATCAAGCCAAAAGATCAAAAGTTATAACTGTTTAAAAGTTAATTAGTTGTGGTCAAAATGCACAGTGTCCCGACTATTTTGAATCATTGATATCTCTTCCCTCCCCCCAGACAAGTTGAGCCCCCCGATTTCACAGCCTTGGAGTGCGAGATCTAGATCAAGTGCTGGTGTAGTGCGATAATGATTGGTGCAGCCAAAAATAAGTTATTAAACATTTTTTTTAAAGCACCAGTTCTGCTGGCTGACGCATGCTCAGTCAAGCAGCCACTAACTGCCATTTGTGTTGTGTTGCTAGAAAAAACAGCATAAGTTACGTGATTCTGCTTTTTAAAATCACGTAACTTTATCAGGAGCCAGCTCTGTGACAAAGACTTTAAACTCTAGTCAGTTTCATGTCATTTACACTCTTGCCTCACTCTCTGTATGAAAAGTTGCATGACTTTTATTCACTTTGGATCCAGCATCAGGGTGCAGGTGAAATCGTCCGCATTCAGCTGGAGTGACGAGAAATGTTACACTGCAGAGAAGCTATGTGTGGGGATGAAATCCCCTGCAGTCAGGGGTGGGTGGGAGGAGAGTTCGCTGCATGGGGGAAGCTCTGCTGTCTTCCTTGATGTCCTTTGTGGATGACAGGGCTGGAAGGAAGCCCTGTCATATTACCTGACAAATGAGCTAACACCCACGCATACACAGGTGGAGCTTCCTCCAATGCCCCCCGCAGCAATCTCAGCTCCTGGAAGTCCCTCTTGCCTCCTGTTTAAGTGGCCAAAGTTGCGGTACCTTGGAGGGGTGATGCTCCCTGTCCCACAACTTTGCATCAGATTCCAGCATCGGGGGTGGGGCGGGGCTGTGGGAGTGAAATAAATCCTCTCTGCATTCAGCTGGGGCTGGGCTAGAGTGTCAATCCAATTGTGTGAAATCCACTGCATTCTGGGGCTAGGCTGTCTGCAGAGACCTGCTTGGGGTGGGGTGAAAGAAAGCCAGGTTATTCATGTTGTGTGGATCCAGCATCTTTCTTGGAGTGGGGGCAAAATAAAATCCCCCAAGTTACAGGACTTCTCCTCCAGCCAGTGAACTAGCTGCTAATGGGGCTGGCCTCACTGCACAATGCAGATAGTGAATGTTGTGGAACCTGGATTCATTCAGGGCACTTCCCAGAGATCTGCTCCCAGCAGAGATCTGCTCTGCTCTGCTCTGCTCTATGGGCTACATTGTTGTGCACCAGACTATTTTGAGTCATTGATATCTCCTCCCCCCACTCCTCCTTTTACACAGAAGCATTATATAAGTCATTTAATTCTATAAAGTTGTATAAACTTTCATTGTAAGATTTAATTGTATAAAGTTTATACAATTTCTATACATGTAAAGGACAGAGTTAAGGCATTCTGGAAAGATTTTCGTAGGCAACTTATGATAATAAATAAATTACCTGTAAAGAAATAATGTCATAGTTTAGTTAGTGGTAAATAGTAATAAGAGTGAGCTTGTAAATTAAGTACACATGGTGTGTTAATGTTGATGTTACATTATGCAATATAGGTAAAAAGTGTAAATTTCCATGCTTTGGGGTGTTTAATTTTTGTTGTAATGTATGTTAAATGTTTTTTTAATTGCAATTGTAATTAATTTTCATGCTTTTTTTGGAGTTTAAGTTAGGGTAAAATGTATTTTGTGAAATGTTTTTGAAGAGGAAAGGGGTAGGTTTTTTGTTTTTTTTAATGGTTCTGCCTTTAAAGTTTTTTTAAATGGTTAGTTTTTTGTTTTAGATAATTCTAACTTTACCTTGAGCACCAATGCTAACTAACACCAATACTAAAATGAAAATAAAATATTGGCACAAACCACTAAACAATCTTAGAAAGGACGGGGCAGACTGCCTGCCTCTTCAGCCTCATGCTGCCAGGCATTTATTTTGCCCTTTCCTTGAACCACCTTGGATTCTCAAAACCTTTTGGTTAGTCCTCACGGAAAGGAAGAGGTCATTTTTCTCTGGTTGGGTACTTCCTTGCTTGTGGAAGACTTTGAAAATGCAGTCCTTAGCTTAAGCCTCTCTTTTGAATGCCCCCTAGAGGCCCTTCTCCCATTTACAGTTAACGCCACACACCTACCATCAGCCCTGAAACTCAAAGTAGGACTGAAACCAAAGTTTTGCCCAGTTTCATTCTCTGACAGAAACGGGCGTTTTGTTCATTCCGATCGGAACTCAGAACAAACAAACAAAAATCAAGCTCACCATTCTACACATGCGTAAAACCATTCGGTTGGAATTCCAACTGATAGCTTCTTCAGTCAGAATTCTGACCAAAGGTTTTTGCACATGCACAAAATGGTCAGTTTTATTTTCCAACCAAAATTCTGAAGATCATTCCAATTTTATAGAACTTTTTTGCAAAACTAGAATGGTTACTTTGAACCAGCCGTAACTCAAGAGGCCCTCTCTTAGTAGAACTCCCAGGGGCAAGCAATGATACTGCTGCCTTCCAACTCCCTGCTGTGATTCTGGGGAGAGAGACACTGCTTGCAGGAGTGATTCTGACCCCATCTCTGGGGTAGAATACAGCAGCTGTTTCCCCAGGGCTGGCCTTAGAAATGCGTAGGGCCCAAGAAAAAAGCAAAATGCGGGGGCCTCATGACCCTTCTCACCATAGTTTACCCCTTTAACAATTGGCAGACTGGTGTTTGTTTACAAAAACAAAGAAGTACCATCACACACCTGGACATGGATACACAGGCTCTCCCATGCACACACGCAAGCACCCGCCACCTCCCTTTTTACACACACAGCTCTGGCAGGGGAGATTCAGGGATCTGTGATTTACTAAGAGTTAGGGGAGGGGGGGGCACATGGTCCCATAGCAAGCAGCCATCCCAGGGGCTGAGAGCTGTGGGCAGAGAGAGGGCCCCTCAGAAATAGCCCATCCTGGCGCCTCAGGAGCACTGGACCCGAGGCTACCAGGCCTGGCCTCCTTGCGGAACCCCCTCTGACTGCAGGGCCCTGGTCATGGGTCCTACTGGCCCTGCTTAAGGCCAGCCCCGTGCTTCCCAGAAACACTTCAAGACCTAGAATTAATAGCTATCCTCTGCAGCTGCAAATGCTGGGGAAGTTAGAGAGAACAAATATGACCTGGATAGCGCTCCTGATCTTACAAACTGGATGGTGGAGTCTATAATAGTGAACAAGGTCAGGGCTTGAGTTTTAAGCAGTACTGTGCTACCAGGAAAGTTCTGGGGCACGGATTGGGAAGGAAGAGTGCCCCCTACAGGACTTCCAGCAGCACATTCTACTGACCTCTCAGAGATCTGGTGTTCAGGTGTCAACCTAGCCTGATCCTCCTCCGCATATGAGAACTGAAAGGGACACTGGACAAGGAATTTGAGCAGTCCACCCCTGAAGTGTTAGTTTGGGATCCAAATGTGACCCAGAAACCAAGCCAAGAATTGGCCCGGCTACAAGTTTTCGCTTCAGCAACTTCAGCAGCACCCGTGGCCAAATTGCCTCGAAGTTCCTGGCCCGCTTCATACACTTCTTGCTGGCGGTGGGGAAAAGGAGCCATCCAACCATTAGGCTTCTACCCTGCTGAGCTCAACCGGTCGCCTTCTCGCTCACTGCTTCAGCAGATGGTCTGGCTTTCACATCTCCCGGAAACTAATGCCAGGATGATCAGAACTGGCCAGCTTTGCTGGTGGGTGTCCAAGTACCGGGAGCCATCCAATCTGCCATGGAGGTTACAGTAGCTGATGTGTAACTAGAAGGGCAAGGAAAGGAAATGGGAAGATCCTTAACCTGCTCACTCACACATGACTGCAGTAAGAAATTAACAATCCTGCCCTGCTGGCTGGCTACAGGGCTCGGTGGGGCCTGCTGTTCTGCATTTCTATTTCTGCTGTCTCTAAGAGATTTCTGTGGCAGAGCAGCACTCCTGAAGGAGGAGCCATAGTGAATGGGCTGCAGCAGTGAGTGGCTGAAGCCTGGTCTGGAAGGCACTTAATTGTTTATTCTTTGACAGGCCTGCCCACAAAGTGGCTACCTAGAATTTCTGGTGATGGAGATACCTGGTCACTAGGACTTAGATTCTCAGCCTGAAGAGTGGGGTCTTTTCACAGTCCTTCCCACAGGGGATGGTTGCAAATGACAGACACACAAACAAGAGGAAGGGCAGGGGATCACTAGATCCGTTACTTGGAGAGAGGCAGAAGCTGGTTAAATCTCAACTAGTCGGAGACAGGCAGGGCCTAAATCTCAGCTAGCCAGGAAGAGCATTCCAGTATGAAACAGGCCATCCTAGTTTTAAAAGGTTGAGACCCATTGCCCTAGAAAATAGATACGAGAGGCACCAGCACCTCATGTGAGCAGGTAATGAAGTGTCTTTCAGGTGGAGATTAGCCTGATCTGAACTCAGAAAGATAACTCCAAGGTCTGTCTCTTATACACATCTAGATGTGTATAAGAGACAGGCTCCAGAGTCTGCACTGGCTCCCTATAGTTTTGCAGGCACAATTCAGTGTGCTAGCGTTGACCTTTAAAGCCCTAAACAGTCTAAGCCCCACATATCTGAAAGATCGCCTATCCTTCCATGCCCCATTACAGCCCCTTTGGTCAGCTGAAAGCACCCTTCTATGGGTACCTTTNGCTTAAGCCTCTCTTTTGAATGCCCCCTAGAGGCCCTTCTCCCATTTACAGTTAACGCCACACACCTACCATCAGCCCTGAAACTCAAAGTAGGACTGAAACCAAAGTTTTGCCCAGTTTCAATCTCTGACAGAAACGGGCGTTTTGTTCATTCCGATCGGAACTCAGAACAAACAAACAAAAATCAAGCTCACCATTCTACACATGCGTAAAACCATTCGGTTGGAATTCCAACTGATAGCTTCTTCAGTCAGAATTCTGACCAAAGGTTTTTGCACATGCACAAAATGGTCAGTTTTATTTTCCAACCAAAATTCTGAAGATCATTCCAATTTTATAGAACTTTTTTGCAAAACTAGAATGGTTACTTTGAACCAGCCGTAACTCAAGAGGCCCTCTCTTAGTAGAACTCCCAGGGGCAAGCAATGATACTGCTGCCTTCCAACTCCCTGCTGTGATTCTGGGGAGAGAGACACTGCTTGCAGGAGTGATTCTGACCCCATCTCTGGGGTAGAATACAGCAGCTATTTCCCCAGGGCTGGCCTTAGAAATGCGTAGGGCCCAAGAAAAAAGCAAAATGCGGGGGCCTCATGACCCTTCTCACCATAGTTTACCCCTTTAACAATTGGCAGACTGGTGTTTGTTTACAAAAACAAAGAAGTACCATCACACACCTGGACATGGATACACAGGCTCTCCCATGCACACACGCAAGCACCCGCCACCTCCCTTTTTACACACACAGCTCTGGCAGGGGAGATTCAGGGATCTGTGATTTACTAAGAGTTAGGGGAGGGGGGGGCACATGGTCCCATAGCAAGCAGCCATCCCAGGGGCCGAGAGCTGTGGGCAGAGAGAGGGCCCCTCAGAAATAGCCCATCCTGGCACCTCAGGAGCACTGGACCCGAGGCTACCAGGCCTGGCCTCCTTGCGGAACCCCCTCTGACTGCAGGGCCCTGGTCATGGGTCCTACTGGCCCTGCTTAAGGCCAGCCCCGTGCTTCCCAGAAACACTTCAAGACCTAGAATGAATAGCTATCCTCTGCAGCTGCAAATGCTGGGGAAGTTAGAGAGAACAAATATGACCTGGATAGCGCTCCTGATCTTACAAACTGGATGGTGGAGTCTATAATAGTGAACAAGGTCAGGGCTTGAGTTTTAAGCAGTACTGTGCTACCAGGAAAGTTCCGGGGCACTGATTGGGAAGGAAGAGTGCCCCCTACAGGACTTCCAGCAGCACATTCTACTGACCTCTCAGAGATCTGGTGTTCAGGTGTCAACCTAGCCTGATCCTCCTCCGCATATGAGAACTGAAAGGGACACTGGACAAGGAATTTGAGCAGTCCACCCCTGAAGTGTTAGTTTGGGATCCAAATGTGACCCAGAAACCAAGCCAAGAATTGGCCCGGCTACAAGTTTTCGCTTCAGCAACTTCAGCAGCACCCGTGGCCAAATTGCCTCGAAGTTCCTGGCCCGCTTCATACACTTCTTGCTGGCGGTGGGGAAAAGGAGCCATCCAACCGTTAGGCTTCTACCCTGCTGAGCTCAACTGGTCGCCTTCTCGCTCCCTGCTTCAGCAGATGGTCTGGCTTTCACATCTCCCGGAAACTAATGCCAGGATGATCAGAACTGGCCAGCTTTGCTGGTGGGTGTCCAAGTACCGGGAGCCATCCAATCTGCCATGGAGGTTACAGTAGCTGATGTGTAACTAGAAGGGCAAGGAAAGGAAATGGGAAGCTCCTTAACCTGCTCACTCACACATGACTGCAGTAAGAAATTAACAATCCTGCCCTGCTGGCTGGCTACAGGGCTCGGTGGGGCCTGCTGTTCTGCATTTCTATTTCTGCTGTCTCTAAGAGATTTCTGTGGCAGAGCAGCACTCCTGAAGGAGGAGCCATAGTGAATGGGCTGCAGCAGTGAGTGGCTGAAGCCTGGTCTGGAAGGCACTTAATTGTTTATTCTTTGACAGGCCTGCCCACAAAGTGGCTACCTAGAATTTCTGGTGATGGAGATACCTGGTCACTAGGACTTAGATTCTCAGCCTGAAGAGTGGGGTCTTTTCACAGTCCTTCCCACAGGGGATGGTTGCAAATGACAGACACACAAACAAGAGGAAGGGCAGGGGATCACTAGATCCGTTACTTGGAGAGAGGCAGAAGCTGGTTAAATCTCAACTAGTCGGAGACAGGCAGGGCCTAAATCTCAGCTAGCCAGGAAGAGCATTCCAGTATGAAACAGGCCATCCTAGTTTTAAAAGGTTGAGACCCATTGCCCTAGAAAATAGATACGAGAGGCACCAGCACCTCATGTGAGCAGGTAATGAAATGTCTTTCAGGTGGAGATTAGCCTGATCTGAACTCAGAAAGATAACTCCAAGGTAATAGATGCCATTGCCCATTATTGCCCCCCTGAAATATCTAGGCCCCTCTTTTCATCTCCACTTAACAATTACTGAACCATTCTTACAACAATTTATATTTATGTCACATCAGCTGGAGACAGGCCCGGGAGACAGAGCAGGTGTTTGTCATTGCAGCTAGCTGCATTTCTGTTGTAAGGGCCTGGGCCTGCTCTCCTGAAGCCAACGAAGATCATCTGCTACTGGATTCTGTGGTCTTGATCAAGGAGATGCTTTGGGCATTCTGATTCAGACCAAAACCAGAAAGCACCTAACATATGGGATTCTTGGGATAGGCTTCCAGATTCAAGCAATGCAGGTAGGTTTGGATCTGTGTCGCCCATTCATAGACCCTTTTCACACAGACACTCTAACACTGATAAAATGGGCATTACATTTTATTGTACATGTTGCAGGGTTGCAGGTGTGCTCCAAGGATGCCTTGTAACATGTATAGTAAAATGTAACACCCATTTTATCAGTGTTAGAGTGTCTGTGTGACAAGGACTATAGATTCAAAGGCCAGGAGGTATCATGTGCAATTATCTAATCCGATCTCATGCAGGCCAGTGAATTTAGCCCATCAAGCCCGATTGTTTTAGTTGGTCTATTTACAAAGAAGCCTTCAGTCTTAAGTTACAGGCTTCTGCTGCACAGAAACCATCACACTTTTTGGTAAACTGTCTGCAAATGCACAGCCCCACTCTCTGGTCCACAAGTCCTTACAGGATCAAGCCCGAAACACAGCTATACATTTCTTTCTGGCTTTGATTTATATTGCAAGCACACACAATCTCCATAGTTCCCTTTAAACCCACTGTTCTATATTCCACCAAGGGCATAGCTCTAATAGAGACAGGTGGTGCAGCTGCTCTGGAGTCCATGAGCCTGGGAGACCCTTGCTCCAGCGCAGCTGCATACCCTGCCATTGGGACACAGCTCAGGGGTCTTCATTCCATTTCCTGCACCAGGGACCATTCCGAAGTTGCTACGTCCCTGTATTCCACCAGCTCCCTTTGGACACGATCTTCCCCAAGTTCCGTCTATTAAGATAAACCCCCTCCCTGGTCTTTCAGCACATAAACTATAGTCCTCATCTGACCAGACAGCTGCAAGAACTTCTGGGCAAGCTCCCAGCCTCTTTCCCACCTCCTCCAGGCATGTCGTGATGCAAGCTACCAGCCTCTTTGAAATCAATTCCTTTCCAAGCATGGCCTCTCCCTAGTGGTCCTTCCTGAGCCCACTGTTCAGGTTTTTATGCATAGCAACCCTCAGCGGATCAGCAGCTACCTGTAGCTTCTCTGAGGGGGGCTATTAGCCAAGCCAAATAGCTGGGTTGCAGTCCTCTCAAAGAGCATGCTCTGAAAGTACTCAAAAGTAGTCTGTAACAGTGTCCCAATGGCTAATTATTCTCTGTAAACACTGCACCTTAGTCACAGTTTGAATTTGACTCCCTCTTCCTTCTGCTAATCTTCCACAATATCTCAATGCCCCTTTCAGTCACACCTGTCCTGTAGACTCAGTTGTTATTTTTCTTCTACTTATTTCATGTTTGTACATAAATCCAGAAAATGGCCTTTTCCATTTTGCTCGGAACATAATTCCTTAAATACATATATTGCCATCTTCTTACATTCCATAATTGTAGTACTATGTCAAATAATGCAAGTTTGGGCACTTTAATTTGAAGTGTTCTGCAATATTAATATTCTTCCTGGGGCTATTAATCATTATAAACATGCTTAATGTGGCTGCTGTAATTCTATTGAAAGTTCTTCTTAAGCGATTACTAGTCAGGTTTTTGCATCTTGTACAAATAGTACTTTCAGTAAGTCTGGATCAGTATGGACAATATTGCAGGTAAGACTCTTATCAGCATTTTTAAACATCAAGGATTGTTGGCTGATATTTAGCTACAATAATTGTATTCTTCAGTGTGATTAGTCTATGTTTGTTTTAATACACAAGACAGTGCTTACAATGTAATTCACTGCTACAGAATACAGAATACTGTGGCAGGTGTATCCCATGGTGATGCAAAAATAATGTACTATGGCAGATCATCAAAACACTGTCCATGTATTCATTCAGAAAACACTTTTAAGATTAAAAGGCAGTGGTTCCCAACATTTTCACTTGAGTCTTAAATATATTCTTGTGGTTACATACAAAGACATGCAAACCATATTAAATATCAAGAGGGACCATGAGCCTGTTCAAAAATGGTGCAACTCCATCTGGAGTCATAATCTATAGTTTGGGAAGCTCTGATTTAAAGTAAATGACTGCTTGCTCATACCCTTCCATAACATCAGTTGCATCACAAACCTGGGAAACTGACTTAGAGCAGTGGACAAGCTACCTTTTAGTATGCCTGCCTACTAGGGTATTATACTTTCATTTTTCTACCACTGTACACTTTCATTCCTACTGACGAACCATTTTCTGCTCTACAGTCTGTAAACATACAACAGTTAGGAGACATTTGCAAATGTTTTGTTAATTACATGTGCTTGTTTTTCCTCTGTAACCTTGGCTATGGCAGTAGAAGTGGGGCTGTAGGGCTGTACGGCTTCTAATAGCTATGTGGCATGTGAAGGTAGGTAGTGTGGCAAGAATTTGCATTCATTCCATGGGAACATGTTTTGGGGTGGTTCTGAGACCATGGTGTTGAAAGAACCATGTTCTGTTTGTGGATTGTACAGAAGATGGAAATAGGGGTGATTCATGGAAAAGTAGTGTTAGTGGAGTCAAAATCTGTTTTCAGATACATGTTGCCACAAGAGCGCTGAAATTCACATGAGAGCGCAGAGGAGCTTGTTTGTAAGACTGCTTGCCCACGTTACATAATTTCACATTATTTTCTATCTTATTTGAGATTTAGTAAAGGGCACATGTGCGTTTTCTCACTCAGCAGGGAAATTTCCATGAGTTTCCTCACAGAAGACAGGGTAGGCAAATCCAGCACCAACACTAACCTGTGTTAATGTTAAATTGGAATGTGTGCATTAATTTAACATTAATGAAACTCTCAATGAAGTTAGAACATCTAGTGGCTCACAGGGGCTGGATGAAGAGGGGTGCACGGGCCTCTAGTAAGGGAAGCGCCTGCTAGTTTTATAACAGCCCTGGGATTCCCTAGCAGCCCCTCCCCATCCTGGCCTGGAGGTGGGGACACTGAATATTCCTCCTCCTGCTGCTGCTGCTGCTACTTCATCACAAATCCTTTTGTAGAGCTGAAGTGCCTCGTCAAAAATTAAAAGCATCCATTAAACATATGGGCAACCTGTTCCCTGTGCTGGAGAGGCAGGCAGTCACCTGGCTACGGGCAGTCTGCAGAGAGATACTGGGGGGAATGGGGGGAGAATGAGGGTAAACCCAGTGTCACGTTATGAAATTACCTAGTAGATTGTGTAATGCAAGCATGGATCCATGAAATTCAATAATGGATTCCTCAAGGTCACATGACTACACAGGAAAGCAAACAACC
>QEPC01004304.1:3860223-3884986 GCA_003113815.1 Sphenodon punctatus | reverse complement strand
ATTATTTATTTTAAGCTTGATGTGCATGTAGACTGTGTTTTCTTCCATCCGATGTTAACCCTGGGAACTCCTTGCTGCTGGGTTATGCCATGCCACTGGCCTACCATCCCCCTGGCTCCGCCTACCGCCCACCAGCTTGCTGGATGGTCTTACTGCCCCTTCAAACTCAAAACCCGCCAGCCGCCCCTGGGTGAGGGGGAATAGGCAAGGGGGAAAATAAGGGGTGGGGAGGTTGGAGAAAGAGTGTTGGAGGAGAGAGAGGGAGAAGCAGGGGAGACAGCAGAAGTGAGAGAAGGAGAGGAGAGATGGAGGATGAGGGACTGGGGGGAGATAAGGGGAGACATTCTAGTGGTCAGTGTTCACAGCTGCAGAGTGGATAACCAGGCCTGAGGATGGCATGGGAGAGTCAGGGTGAAGGCCAGTGGCAATGCAAGCAACGGCTGGAAGAGGCTGTGTTGCACATATGTCCTCACTGGAGTAAGGTCCTCGCGGGCCTCACTCCGGTCTGCCACCCTCAGGGGCAGGGCAGCTTCTAGATATGGTGGTTGGGAGAGGAGGATCCCGGGTGGCTGATTGCTTTTAAATGTTCTTTCCTACAATCTGCATGTTCAGCACCCCCAAAATATTTCCCATGCCAACAACAGAGTTAGAATCAGACTCCAGAATATACAGCAACAGCACCAAATCTGAGCTTCCTCTGACTAGCATGTTTGAAGGTAACTACCTCCTAATATGCTTTAACTTCACTGTTGTTCACATAAGCATGGAGGTTAAAATGAGGATAGAGGGTCTGGGTGGGGGGTACTCTTCAAACAAGTGGGATGAAACCGAGAGCAGGGTTCCCATTGCAGGGTTTGGGGCGGGGGGAGGGAAGACATTTGTGTGTGTACTGTAGTGGGAGATACTCTGTACAATTCTCTGCTATTTCAGAAAACTTCAGAACTTCCCCTTTTGTTTCTCACAGTGTCTCACTGGGTGTTTTCACACGTGACGGTGGCACGGTTTAATCCAGTTGTGCGCAGATTAAACCAGGTGCCACTGTCACGCCTAAAGGCACCTGCCAGATGTTAGCCTGGGCCGTTACCTGGTTGGTGGTGGTGTTAGCCTGGACTGCGAGTTGGGACCATCCCCAACTCACAATCCAGGTTAAGTGCCACCACCGACTGGGGGTGAGGCAGGTCATCATGGATGATGGCCCACTGACTGTACTTATCCTGGTGTGGAGTAGCAGCACTTCCAGGCAGTCATGGCGGCTGTCATAGGCTGCCACGGCTATGCATCAGGGGAGGGGGTGGGCTGCTCCATGTAGTGTGCGGGTGGGGACATACAGACGCACATCCATGCGTCTCCCCGTTTGTGCAGCGGCTGGACAAAGTCTCAGCCGGAGTGACGGCTCCCACCACGGCCTAGAGCAGTCTGTGGCAGGGCCCGTCACGTCTGAAAACACCCTCTGTCTCACTGATGGCTTGTTATTCCAGGCTCCCCTGATTGCAGTTCCTTGCAAATTCCAATGGAGAGAGGTCAGGGAAGGAGTTATTTAAATAGCTTAAATAAAGCTATCTAACCCCCGCTTTCCATGTTTGTGTGCACCCTTCCATCTCTGGAGGGAGGCAGTCTTTCAGATATGTTAGGCTCAAGCTGTTTAGGGCTTTGTAGGTCAAAACCAGCACCCTCAATTGTGAAAATCATAAGTTTAGAATTATATTGTAAGGCTGTAAAATTTGTTGCAGATAAGAACATCTGCCAATTTTTATGCATCATGTACTTGGTGTAAAAAATGTTAGAACCATTCTAAAACTGACTAAAAGTTTTGCTCAACTTTGCTGAAAACTGAAATTTTCAATTCTGGTGATTTTTTTTGAGGGGTGACAAAGCATAGGAATAAGTCCCCCAAAAGTTGACATTTCCCAAGGAAATTTTCCTTTAGACAAAACAGACATTTCCTGTTATAATACTTTTTGACAGAAAATTTCCCATCAGCTCTGGAAAAGAGCTTAGGCAAGAAATGAAGGATAAAGAACAGGGGGAAAGATAAGAAGGCAGAAGGCAGTTAACAAACCTGTAAAATGCCCACCAGAACACTAAAGAGCAACAGCAGTAATTGGTGGGAGGGATGCCATGTGACCAATAGCATAGCTCACCCACAATGTAGTGGGGTACTGGCTCAGAACGTACAGCATGACCTTCTGAGTTTCCAACACTCAGTAGATGATGCTATGGGACAAACGGGGAGAGAAGGAGGCAGAGTGCACAAGGGGAGGATGGCAAGGAGGAGAAGCAGAGAACAGTCACTTATGTATGTGAGACAGGGTGTGTCCATGTGGCAACTACCACAAACAAGGAAGGGGTTGTGGTCTAAAAAAAAGTTTGAAGACAACTGATCTATTGGTAATGCACTGCTCTTAGTAGCATGTTGGGCATTGGCTCAGGCTGACTAAGGGGAGAGCCCCTTCTGTAGTAGCCTGCTGGAACATTATTCCAGTGCTGGTACAAGAGAGTGTAGTGCCACCTACTGAAGTGTTCCTACAAAATCTTGTGTTTTTCTTGGACCTCTCCCAACCAAACACTAATCAGATTTGACCCAGCTAAGTTTATAAAATCAGGCAAGGTCACAGCCCAGCAGGCTATGGCAAGGAGCCATCTCTGTGGCTGCTCATCTCAGATTTTATTACTTGTAACTGTATTTTAAGTCTGAAATTGTGATTTAGTGTGCTGTTTTCCAAGGCTCAGAGGGGGAAACTGATGATCTGTAACTAGTCTCAACTTTTCCTGTTCCCTGCACTCCAGTCCAGTGATAACAATTTTATGCGGTTGAGCCCTGTATGGGGTTGAAGGTGAACGACCTCTGATATCCCCAATCAGTAACAGAGCTCACATTAAATTGCCAATAAACAAAGCCATCACAGGCCTCAGCTGCAGGGTGTCCTTCTGATAATAAAATAATACAGTTTTGCATTTCAAGAGCATTTCTCTTGATAGCTTTTGGTCTGCAAATGCTCAGCATTCATCCTCGCACCAGTTCTGGCAAGCAATATCCCTATTTTACAAACGGGAAACCGAGTCACAAAGCAGGGAAGAGACTTGTGCAAGGTCATAAAGCAAGCGAGAGGCATATCCCTGGAAGTTTGACTCCCATCTCTGTGCCTTCTCTACAAATCCATCATAGGAGAAGCATCACTGTAGCAACTGTTTATGCATGATCAGTTTTAGTGTAAAACTTGGGAGTTCAATATTTCATAGAAAATGAGTTGCTGTGTTTCAGTAGTTGTACCTTTTGGAATATGAAGAGTTTACTTGCAAGGAGGTATGGTTAGGGTAGGTCCCCAGGCAGCTGCAACATAGGCCATTTTTTAGATGGAATGCACTCACATGGGTCCACCCATCTCCCATGTACCTGGGTTCCCATCTGAAGGTGGTGTGGGTGGAGGCGCGTTCCCATGACCCACACACCATCCACCCATGCCCCCACGCAGAGCAACCTGGGTTTTTCCCTGTTGCTCCATGCAGGGGCATGGGTGCAGGCGCACACCCAGCACACACCCATACCCTGCTGTGTGGTCGCCGCCCCTCCCACACTCACCAGAGGTGTACTGGAGCTCCAACCACCACATAAGGACCTGGCCAGGAGGCAGGTCAGTCTAAAAACGACCATAGTTTCAATCACCCTGGAACTTCAGGGTGAAGGAGAAAAATAGAACTGCACCAAGTGGGTTGAAGAAGTTCCATAGGACAGCATGTATGTCTCTGAAGGACCAGGTCAAACCAGGTGATAAGGAAAATGGTGGGAGTCAGCATCACACTCTTTGTATTAAAGTGTATTCTCATGAATTTCTTCAGTAGGTGCTATTCTCCAATAACGACCATGCTTGAAACATGCTTCTGAACCATTTGATCCTGTGTTAACCCACATGATTGCAGGGGCCCATGTTCACTGCATTTTTCCCATTGGCAGCAAACAGGTCCCTGTCATGATTGTGAGAACTGGTGGTTAAAACATTTTAAAGGTGATCTTCCAGAGTTCTTAATTTGATTGACAGAACACACTCTAAGCCACTGGACTGAGTTTGGCAGCAGCAGCAAACCACTTTCCTAGAGAGTGGATCCTGTGCTCTCAGGAAGGAATCTGGGTGTTTGTAATTTGAGTGGCAAGGAACCCATTTAGAGGTTCGGCAGTTTAGAGATAGCAAAAATATATTAGGAAGTAGCCGTTTAAGATATTTATTTCATGGGATCTCTCACACCCAATATTACATCAGAGCATCTAATCATAGTCAGTTGTTGGACAGCTTGGCCTGCTGGTCTTTTTTTGTTTCCACAAATAAAAATGTTGTCTCCACTCCGTTCACTGTTGGTGTGAATTGGAACACTCATTTTCAAGAAAAATGTCTATCGCACGGCCTTTAATGGCGTAGATCCAGTTGCAAACCTCTACAGGTAAAAACAGTCATGGAAATCCTGACAGCCCACCTCAGCTCTCTGTTCCTCAACATCATGCACTTCAACCTTCATCCACATGGAAAAGGAGCTCTGACTCAGATCACACAAAAGGCTATTTGCCCCTTCCAACCTGTCACAACTGCTAAAAAAATATTAAAAAGCCTGGTTAGTGCAATATTTTCAGCTAATTCCCATTTCCTTGTATTTACTATTTGATAACGCAGCATTGGATCATCATCAGTTAAGACTGCTTTACTATTTTTGTTTTGTTGGGCAGAGGTGGGGATGGCTAGTGATGAGAGGCTGTACGATGAAATGGCATGAAGCCAGTAGCAAAATGTGGAAGGACATGAGTTTGACATTTAACGTTAGGTTATTCATTATAAAATTCCATGGCTAGACACCTTGGGAAACAAATTTCTGGTCTGGAGTAGATATGTTTAGATATGGAAAGGTCATAAAGCATGCCCAGTATAAGGAAGGATCCAGATATGGGAGGCTAGGCCCGATTCCAAGGTCATGTGCATGCCATGCGCAGTATACACGCACACCGTGTGCACAATGGCTGTGTGCCATGCACAGCACACACCATGTGCACATTAAGTGCATGTAATGCAGGCACGCCATATGTGCATGTGCTGTGTACACACACTTGGATTGGGGCCTTAGACTGTAGTTGGGGAAAGATGGAAAAGTAGAGCAAGCCTACCTAGTCTGTATGTGTATTTGGGTACATGTATTGCTGATGGAAGAGGTTTTCTCTTTGCCCACAATAAGTGTAATCAGGACTACTTTTGAGATTTTTAATTGTATTTTTATAATTGTATTTTATAGTTTTATTTTGTTGTAAGCTGCTCCAGGTCTCCAGAGGCAAGTTATTAAATGGAAATAAATAAATAAAATTATCATTGGCCCCTAGGCAACCACACATTTTTAGCTGAGTGATCAGTTGATTTTCATCTGAGATGAAATCTCCATTATGAGATTTAGGATGGAATCATCCTGTGTTGGGGACAAAGGTGTTTGAGTTATTGTTTAGAGAGGTCCAGGATGCTTTCCTGCTGGCTGCATGAAGCATCCAGTATTAGTTTCTCAAGCTGAAGTCCACTATTATTGATTAGCTTCCAAATACCAATATACAAACCCAAGCAAAATTCTGAGCAAGAATCGCTTCTTCTATTGCTTTCTGCAGTACACATGGCTTGGATTTCAGAAGGGAAAAATGACAGAAGAATTGGTTATTGGTCCCAATTTCAACCATATATGCTCCCTAATGGGTTCAGCTGCCTAAAGTACATAAAAGTTAAGCTGCCTCAGCCAGATTTTCAAAAGAAATACGCAGATTTTCAGAAAGGCTCACAGCACATTGTGTAGATGCTGAGTCCTGAGCGCTTCTGAAAATCTGGTCTAAAGTACCTACCACATACCCAAAGCTTTTTCTCAAAGTACTGATATTTTCAATGTTTACCTGATAGCTTTGAAGAGGCACCTTCTCTCCTGTGTGTGTTTTGTGGGGTTGCGGGTTTTTTTGCTCCAGTCTGTCTGCAACCTGCCTTCCCTTGTTTCCTTGCTTAAAGCTGGCATCTCAACCAACTGCGAAAAGGAAAGTTGCAGAAATGCAAACACCAATGTTTTGGGATAGAGACTGGTCCAAGACATCCAGCCATGGTATGAGGGAGATGGCTGTGCAGGCCGGTGCCCTCATGTGCAGGATGAATCCCAGAAGCCTTTCCTCAGAGTTGAATTTCTTTATCCGTAAGTAGTGGGAAACCAATCAAGCTTAATGGATGTGCTGGGGCATTTCATGCAGTCCAGTCAGATAGTAGGTTCTGACTGAGCAAAAGAACAAGACTGGGGGTGTTAAATAAAACGTTGCCCCACATTTGCCCCCATTAACCTCAGATTCAGCTGCTCATCTATTCTATGGCTGCCAGATGTTTACCCCAGGGTCAACCTAGGAATGTGGAACCCACCGTACGGGAAGATTCAGGCAAAGAACAGGCCAAAGGATGCCCACGGGGACACTGCCCGTCTGTTGGGGCACGTGCAGTCTCCATGTACGTTCTGTATCATAGAGGTGCAGGTGGCGCCTAGAGCACTGCTCGACTGACCACAACTCAGTGGAGGAGGGGGGTGGCCTGCAGGATCATGTGGGGAGGAACACCTGCCCGTTTGTTCCATGCCCCATGTAGGACCTGTGAAAGGCATCTGCATGGGAGCTGTGCAGAGCCACTATGGGCTCCCAGCCCACGTATTGTCACCCAAGTCCCTGGGTGTTTTTAACAAGCAAGGCAATTGGGGGGGAGGGGTCCATGGCCACTCAGTGGCACTGCCACAAAGCACTCAGGTGGAATGCATGGGGAGCAATTCAAACAGGCGGCTCCCAGGGTGGCCACCGCAGCCACAGAGGCAGCCACCATGCACTCCCGCTACCATGGGGGAGGGATAAGCATGCTGAGCTGGCCTTTGCAAGGCAACATGCCCCCGGTGCCAGTGCTGGGAAACTTGGGTTCTAATTCAGGGGTGGGGAACCTTCTTCCTCCCAGGGGGGCATTTTGAAAATTAGTAGACGCTCCAAGGACCATATAGAAGCTGGGCATGGGGGTGCACTCCATGGGAAGTCCAAACCAGGGATCAGTGCGATAAACCCATCCCCTTTCTTTGAGTGCATGTCCTCATCTCTGTTCCCTTCATCCTGAACTCCTCCTTTTAGTGCTTGAAGGCAGGAACTGGATCCAGGTGACAGATCCAGGAACTGGAAAAGGGCCACATGAAAACTAGCCATGGGCCTGGGCCCGAGATTCTCTATCCCTGATCTAACTGTTGTCCCTTGGCAAGCACAGTACACGTCGCTTTAAATCTGGCTTTGCTCAATTCTGTATTAAAAGGGTATACCAGTAATAAGGCTCCAGTGCTCTCCTCTTCAGGTGATGATATCCCAGTCAAGGCGAACTAACCATTTGGAAGTACCTCCCGAGATCCAGACTCAGTTTCCCTTGACTAAGTTGTATTATACCATTTCTCCACGTTCCTATGAACTAGAGCACTGCACTGCTTAATATGACAGATCTACCAAAGGTGACCAGATTTTTTAAACCCTCAAAGTGGAATGTCCTGTGTTCCACCCCCTGCAACTGCTAATTTGCATGAATATAAATTTACATAAATGATGCACGTTTAAAATAGCTCATTGTCTAACTTTGCAGCTAAACTTGGGGGGAAATAGGTTTTTAGTTTGTTTTTAAAAAGCCACATAGCAAACCAAGAAATGAAGTCAATCGCACACCAACTTAAACAAAAAAGGTTAATCACAGCATATAACAGCCCCCCCATCTCCTTTGAACTCTTGATCTTTGGATTTCCGTCACAAGTCTCTTGTACTTGAGCAACACAAGCAATTACAGTTTACTATTCTGATTTAACCCCTAGAGAAGTGGTTCCCAAATTTTTTGCCTGTGTGATCCCCATTTTGAATTTTAAATATAAACCTATTAAGTCAGACAGCAACAAATCCATGCAAAGTGAACCAAACAATCAGGCTCATGACCCCTTCACCAATGACGTGTCCTCTTCTGGGGTTTCCAACTCACAGTTTGGAAAGCCCTGCCCTAGCTGAGTGGAAGTGAGATTGCAACTTACAGCTACCTGTGTTTGAGCTGAAACAACATCCCCCAGGGCTATAAAAGGCACTCAGCAGAAAAACGAGTCAGTCTCTCTCAATGGTTAGACAGCTTGCCTAGCATGATGGTGGTGGGTGACAAACACACAACAAAGAAGGACTGTTACACTTAAAGTGCGACATCTGGTCATCTTACATCTACTGAACAGAACCACAGACCTCTGGATCCAAATTCATCCCCACAGTACAGTTTACCTGAAGTTTTGAGGTTGGCGTAAAACAAACCTCCAATCTGAGCAGCATGCCTGCCTTTGATTTTGCAAAAGCAACAGGTAGAGTAAGTCCAAACCAATCCCTCCCCCACTGGGTTGTGTGCTCTGTCTCTTTACATTTATTCACCTTGCAGCTGGGAGGGCAGCTTCCTGCCCCCCAATATGTTAAACTGCTGTGTTGTGCTCATGGACTTTTGTTAATCAAACATATCTGTGAGTTTCCAGCTGCCAGTCGAGAACAAATGCTTCCCAGAGCAGCCATGAATTAACTGTGCTCTTCACTGCCATGTGCTTTATGCAGCTCACAAGGGCTGCTTGAATTACCACCTCACTTACAGCCTTTATTGCCCCATAATCCAAGGGAACACAAAAGGTAGAAGAATAAATACCAGGGGAAAGTCAGACACTTCTGGGGCCATTACTGCAGCTGGAATAAGTAGGCTTTTGTTAAAATGCCCCAGGGGACTGTTACAAATATATCGACTGTTGCTATATATTCCTGTAAACACGGAGAAATTTACACCACATTTTTAGCTCATGAATCATAAAGGACACGGTAAACCCCATTCCCTGCTTCTCCACTGTGTCCAAGCTGGGATGCCGGCTGGGAGCATCCTCCTCGAAGTCCCCCAGGTATCCCGGGTGGTGACAATGAGGAGGGCATTCTCGGTGGTTACACCATGGCCGTGGAACTCCCTCCCAACAGAGGCCCACCTGTCTCCAGACCTCCCCTCTTTCCGAAGCCAATGTAAGACCTCTCTGTTCCATGAGGCCTACAGTGAGGGAGATGGGGGGGTAGGTTTGGGTGCTGGGAGTGAGTTTTAGCTCTGCTTTGGGTTTTTATTGTTGTTTTTATGCTGTTATTTTCTTGTTATTTATTTTAGATTGTTTTATATATTTAAATGGTGTGAGCCACCCCGAGCTGCTGTAGCAGGAGGGGGAAGCTAATAAGTCTAAGGAAATAAATAAATCTCTACTCCATCACACCAACAACTCTGTACTTCTAAATTGCCCTGTACCTCAGGGGTAGGAGCGGAAGGGAGCTAGTGCAGAAAGTGGCATGGCAAATTCTACACTGGCAAGGCTGGCTTAAGAGGCAAATGATCAGGGTGTCCACCTAAGGTATTGGTTATACATTTTACTGGGGAACAAAACTAAATTACGTCTGCTGCTAGAATTGGATGGGAAGGCATTGCCAAAATGTTCGGATGGCCAAGAAAACATGAATGGAGGGTCCACCTAACATTTTATCATCTGGACACCAAAATACCTAGAACCAGTTTTATTCACTGGCTACCTATCTCTAGTTGTTTAAAGGCCATTTTGTGCCACTCGGGTGGTTCAAACTGGCCTTAGCAAACCAGAGATGCCAGACAAAGCGTATAGATCATTTTCCAGCTTGGGTGCATCCATTCCCTCTCCTGCATTTCCCCCTGTACTAAATACACCTCCTGACCTGCACCTGAGGGGTAGACCCAGGATACAAAGATTAACTCTGGATCTGAACTTCCACAACATTTGGAGTGTTCCAATGTAGAGTCCTGCTTCAGGTCCATCTGCAAAAAGTTGTTGCTGGATGCTGTTAAACAGAAATGCCTAGACTGCAATAATGGGTTGAATTAGGGTGACCATACCTCCCCTTTAAAAGAGGATGCTTATGAAAAATACATGGTGCAGTCTTGTACTGGAACCAATACAGCCCTGCACCATGTATTTTTCATAAGCATCCTCTTTTAAAGGGGAGGTATGGCCACCCGAGTTTGAATTATTCATTTATATGCAGTTTTCAAAGCACTCTGACATACATCTAGAGCAGAGGTGGGGAACCTTCATTCGGTGGGCTTAATCTGGCCTGTGGCTGGTTTTTAATGTGGCCCATTCCCAGTTCCTGGATCTGGCCCGTAGATCCCGTCCCTACCCTCAAACCCTGAGCAAGTGAGCTCAGGGGAAGGAAGCTGATATGAGGGCATGTACTAAGCTAATCAAATACATGATCTACAATCTCCCCTTCCTCCCCCCTTAAGGGGTGTGCTCCATACCAAGCACCCCTGCCTGCCTAACTTCTATGTGGCCTTCCTCGTTTGTGTTAAATTGTAAAGTGTTTCATAGGAGGTAGATTCTCCACCCTTGAAGATAGATAATCTAGACCCTACTCTGGTTCTGGCAGACAGGGAGTTAACATGGAAAGAGATGAGATCAGAATTTGGAAAAATGGGAAATCAATCCCTGTGACAGGGTCACTTAAATCCTTGCAGGACCAGGGCTGTAGAGCTGGGATAAGTCACTGCAGGGGTGCAGCCCTAAGCATCTGGCCCATTAAGGGTCAAAGGAGACAGCAATTAAGGTTAGCCAAGTGGTTCCAGCTGGGTATGGCTGTGGAAACCATGGGCGCCTTAGTCATAAAGGGGTGAGCTGATGAGCTCAAGAGAAGACCACCAGGGAGAGGCAGCGGCGCGGCGCGGCAGGGCAGGGCAGCCCGCAGGCTTTGCTTCAGGAGAGGAGGCTCAGAGGGAAGAAGCCAGTCCTAAGAGGCCAGCTGGCAAGAGGGGACAAGTTGGGAATAAATGGTGTACACTGTATATACAAGTTGGAAGGAGCTGGCACTGTAAATAATAAAGAGCATGGAGCAGGGGGCAAAGAGACTGTCTGCATCGGTTTTTGGGTAGATATCTGGCAAAGGCTCACCCTAATAGGGTGTGGCCCTGTTATAGTCCCAAAGAGCTTATATACTTCTGGCAGACCTATAAAAGATAGCTCTCTAAAGAGAAATGAGGGATGAGGCAGGGACCCTGACCCTCCTTGAGAGGAGTGCTCTTTTCTCTTGGGGAATTTAGTTTTGAGGCCCTCCACAGTGCCCTGAGGCATATAACACAGTTCACAGTGCCCCAAGGTTTTGTCCTCAAAGTCCAATGTAGTACCTTCCCCCAAATTACACCAACCTAGGGTTTTGGGGTTCTGGCTGCCTCCTCCTCCTTCCCTATAGCTAGCCACAGTCTACCAGTGGGGAGCTTCTCACACTAACAGTGTGGGTCCCCTACATACAAACAAATACAAGCCCCTCCTGGGTGCAGAAAAATAAGGTTAGATCTCACCAGTGTCCCTGAGATCTCCAGCCCCTTGGGCTCTTTATTGGAACTGACTCTCCAGCTGCTCAGCAACAACCCACAGTTTTAGCTACACAGGCAGCCTTTCCCTTCTCTGACTCTTGTTTCCAGCTTGCAGCTGAGTCCGAGTCCTCCTTGGTTCCAGCCTCTCTCTGTTGGTTCTGTTCTTTCTGTTTCCAGCTACCTTCCTTACTCCAACCTCCTGAACTCACACTAAGTTTCTTTCCTTATGCGCAGATGCCTCTGCACAGGTGGTTCCAGTGAAGTGCTGTCCCTTATTGCCACAACACCTGCATTGTTTAGCCCAGGCATGGGGTGGCCCTAGCTCTGTGGCAGAGTTTGCACTACTTGTGCTCAATGCCCTGCCACAGGGGAGATCTTAGATTAGTAGGAAAACCACTAACCCTGTAGCTAGCTAGGGGCCAGTAATGGTTTAGTGATAGAAGCCAGATTTAAACAGGTTCATGTTCACAAAGAGTTGGGCCAGTTTCCTTAAATCACTCATACCTTCAGTTAAACCAATACAACTCTGTGTTTAGAGCAAGCTTCAACCACCTTGTGTGGGAGCTTTCTGGGGCAGGAACTGCTTTTTTATTTCTTGCTCATACAGGCTGGGATTTTCAAATGTGACCTAAGGATGTTAGGTGCCCAACCCTCATTGCATTGTAGAGGAAGTGGAACACCTAATTCCACCAGGTCCTTTTGACAGTTTCAGCCATTACAGCCACTGCCACAGTAAATGAGGCTCAGATTGAAACCCTTGGGTGCCTTGGCAAAAATAATAATAAATGTAACTAGTAACCACTAGTATCTATCTTATTCCTGATAATGGCAGCTTCCTCCATCACAGACTTTTGCTGCTGGACCAGCTTCCAATCCCATGGAGATTTGTGCCTCCTCCCTACAACTGTGGGAGTGTCTCATTACCAACCCACTCTAAGAGCAAAGCCAAATTTAGAACAACCGTTTTCATTAACACACAAAAGTGCTCTAGAAAAGATTGCTGGACAGACAGCACGCCACTCCTCAATTCTCTCTCCCCCCCCAATAAAGAACAAATTCTCAGCCAGTCAAAGCTGTGTCTCCTCCAGTCATCTCAAGGTTTATAATTATGGGCAGAAATGCTTGGTTTCTCATGAGCTTCATCTTGAGCTGTTGATAAAATTCAGAGCTAGGCTCATTTAGAAACCGGACTTCACGCTGGCAGATGGATGAAGCTTAACAAAATTAAGAGAAAGGGAAATTGGATTAGTCTTTTAAAAGGTTTTGCCTTGTAACACAAACATGGAACCCAAACCTTCTGCCTAATAGGGAGTCAGAGCCCCTGGAGCTCCCTGGCAGGACAGGAAATCCCATATGACACAGACAGAAAAGACAGTCCAGGAGTTAGACTGCTAGCCTGGGACTTGGAAGATTGTGTTTCTGTCCATCAGGGACTCTTCCAACGAGGAGGAACAACTTTGTTACTGGCCAGCTCAGGCCATATCCAGTGGAGAGGGCTTAAATGGAGCTATCAGTTGGGAAAGGGGTCACATGGGAGCTCCTTCCCTCCAGCTGGGAACTGGAGGCAGCATATCCCCTAAGCTCCCCGCCTCCTCATGAGAATTGGTGCTTTGTGTACCATCAATCTATAGCCCCACTATAGATGTACTAAAGACTGTGAGGTGCTCCGCTACTATGGTGATGGGGGTCATGTAAGGACTTAAGACAGGTAGCAATGAAGCCACTGCCAGGCCTCCTTTCAGTGAGTAGGGTACTGCATGCTTTCCACTCAACCTGGGCAAACTGCCCGTTCTCAGTGTGGAAATTTCCTGCTCATTTCTATGGAATACTAAAAGCTGTCTCAAGAGGCTCTTGGGAGCCAAGAGGACACTAATGAAAATCAAACAGAAAGCAAAATTACTATCAGCTGTTTGACAGTAAAAATTGTGGGGTGGGGAGGTCCATGAAAAATTAGCAGGATGATGACATGGCAGTCTCTCATTGAGTTCTCTTCTTTGCTTCACAGGGGACGTTTAGTAATAAAGAATGCAGATTGTTTGGGTCATGTCACGGAGTGAACAGCTGCGTTTTTTATTCAGTAGGGGGCAGATTTTTCATATAGCTGTGGTTAAAGCATCCACTGCCCAACATGCATCCTATAACCAAGGTCTACAAGATACAAATTATGATATGGCATGAATTTAGGTCATCTCAGCATGGATATATTTCTGAAACTTATGAAACTGAAAGCGGTTTGGTGTCTGTATAATCTGTATTCAATATTATACATTGGGATGAGTAATTATATGAACTAGGGTAAAGATTATGGCAAAATGTTATAAAATTGTATTCAAAGGTAATTCAAGATATCAGAGTCCTAGCCAGACAAAGCTATTGGGGCAAATACACATTCTCAGACATACAAGAACAATGGGTTAGTCTACATATGAAATCCAGTCTGTGAGAGACATAAAGTTACCAGAGACTAAGACAAAGACCTGGAAATTCTTTATAAGCACGGGTTTGGTTTGGCCAGAGACACACCAGAAACAGACATGGTGGGGGATCGGCCTGCTTTGCCAGAATGTGAGAACAATACTCATGTTGGACTTTAAGCTTTAATGAATCTTGGTCATAACTGGATTCTGAGGATTTAGGATTTGGCTAGGGAAGCTTGTAAGTAAAGCTAGCATTGCATTATTTCTTTTATTTAATTTATGCAGCTTGTGTGTAAATCATGATCCTTTATTGTCAATCTTAAACCTTTTCATGAACTTTCTTTTTGTCACCTGGTGTCTGGTGTGTTGCCACAAAGCTGAATATTGAAATTCTTGGAAATTCTTGGTCGTTATAGGAGATGGACCCAACCTGCATTATAAATGTATGTGACAAAACAACCTCTAAGATGCAGATGGCAGCGAGTTTATGCTTGTGAGCTGGTATGCTCTTGAATTGTGTGATGGCCACTGGATTCTACAAGCAGGAAAACTGAGTCACAGCTGGTCTGGAGGCACTTGGGATGGTAACCAAATTATTATTTATTATTATTATTAACAAACATTTATATAGCACCAGCAGTGTACCTGGCACTTTACAAAGTAATAAAAAAGACATGGTCCCTGCCCCTAGGGCTTACAATCTGAGAGACAGGAGCTGGGGGAGAGACTTAGGAAGGGGAACAGAGGGAGAGACAAGGGGTCTAACATTCATGAAGATGCGAGGTCTCAAGTGCACATACTTGGCTTGGTTATGATGAGAATGACAGCAGGCAGGTCCATGTTGCAAGGATAAGGGTAAACTGATCATAGGTATAGGAATAGTGGCTCAGCAGGATAAAGAGTCAGACAGAGCCTGTCTCTTATACACATCTAGATGTGTATAAGAGACAGAGGGTAAACGGATCATAGGTATAGGAATAGTGGCTCAGCAGGATAAAGAGTCAGACAGAGCAGAGCGAAAGAGGTGAGTTTTAAGGAGAGATTTGAAGGTATGAAGGGAGGGGGCAAGGCGGATGTGGACAGGGAGGGAGTTCCAGAGGCATGGGGGGCAGCAAGTGAGAAGGGACAAAGGCGCTTAGGGGAGCAGGGAAGGTGTGGAAGGGTGAGAGAAGGGACAGAGGAGGAGAGAAGTGCACCGGCTGGAGTATGGAGGGCAATAAGTGCAGAGAGGTAGCGGGGAGCAAGGTTGTGAAGAGCTTTATAGGTGAAGACTAGGCCAAGGGAGTGAGGGGAATCCAGCAAGAGTGAGTGGTCAACAGTATCGAAGGCAGCAGAGAGATCAAGGAGGACAAATAGAGGGAACTCCAAGAACCTTCATCCCACATTCTCTTCCAGAAAGTTTGGCTTATCTATTATTTTCAGTGCATTATTAACATATATTTTCATGGCAGCAAAAGCTACCAGAGTGGCTGCCTTGGAGACTTGATTTACAGGGCTGGTAGAGCACAAGCAAACTTCTCTCACATCCCAATCCCATCAATGTTCATCAGCCCTAACCCAGGCAGAACACCATTTTTTAGGGTGAACAAGTACTATATTTGACATAGTCACACAGTGTAATCTCTCATTTGAGACTGCCAAGAATATGAAAACTGCCAGATTAGATTAGATCAGATCAGGATCTTGTCTCCAATAATTATCAGCAACAAATGCTTCAGAGAAAGGTGCAAGATCTTTACAGTGTGCATATGTGGGATAATCAGCCCAATGAAAGTCTCATGATCCTAATTACTAGTAGCGGGAGATTGACTTTACCCCTGAAGCATGAGGTTTTGCATCCCGTCCATAACACAGTAGTGGTGGTCTTGGGATCATTAACAATTATTCTGGTTATCCAAATAGGTATCCAGACATATCCAATCACTACTTGAATCTCACCAAATTCTTAGCCTTAACTATACTCTGTGGCAATAGAGTTCCACAATCTAATTACCAACTGTGTGAAAAAGTCTCTCCTTTGATATATTTTGAATTTTATACTTCAGTTTTCATTGGCAGTTTCCACTTATTCATGTACTTTGAAAGAAAGAGAACAGTAGCTCCCAATAGGTCTACTCTACACGCTACTATAACATTTTTGTGATGCAACTTCCTAACCACTAGGAAATTAACTCGGACCCATCAATCCATTTTGCACAAGCCAGGCATGGCTACAGCTGCCTTTGAGTTTATGATCTTGGATGGCCAGCTTTTTTTTTTTTTTTTAAAAAAAGCTCATGACCAATCTATTAGCCCACATAATCAGCTATGTATTATTATGACCACCTGTAATGAGGAGTTTGGACAAGAACCATTTAACGAGCTTTGGGCATTGCACTGGCCCTACCCTTCCCAGGGACTATGAGTACTCAAAACTGTGGGGGCTCTAGTACCCATTTTCTGTAAAGAGCAGAGCCCCAGCCTTGCTGACTATGCAGTGTGCACTGTGAGGGAGCTCTCCAGGGTACTGATTAGCACCATGATTAGACCTAAGGTCTAAAGGTATGGATTATCTGTATAGTCTAGTGCACTAACTACTGTGAATAAAGAAGCAGAAAAGGGCTGAGATTTCTTGAAACTATAGGTGTTTGAGCTTACCACTGCTGCCACTCACCCTGGGAGCACCACACCTTCCCAACAACTTACTTGCTAAACATGATAAGTATGTATTGTACCAGGAAGGATGAAGGCATACATTCACAAATGCTCATCACCTGCTCAAAGCAAGTGGCTGACTACTACAGCCTATGATTAAACAACTGAATTGATGATACAAGTTTCTCTCTGAAAGCTTTTTAGAAACAGTGGAAGGGTCCAGCTATGGCCAATGATACTATTAGATTCAAAAAATTTGCATCCAATATGGTGAATAGAAAACAGTAAAAGCAGAGATCCACGTTCACTACATTTTCTCCTTGGTACAATGGGGGAAATGCAGTGAACACAGGTCCCTAAGTAAAAAGGTCCATTTCCAGGAGGAACCCAGCTGAGTGGATCACCCACAGGTTAAGGGGCTTATAGCTCTCTAGCACCAAAATCCTACCAGACCATGTAACGCAAGTCTGATTGTGTAAGAGATCCAGCCTAAGTCATTTCTAATGAAACACTGCACCAGTCTGAAACTTGGCCCAAAATTGTAGGCCAGATCCTTCTGAGATGTAAATTAGTCCATTGATTTTGAAGGAGCTGTGTGGGCTGACAGGAGCAGAGGATATGGCCACTGTGCTTTGTCCTGGCTTCACTCCCAATGGATAAATCCCACTCACGACTCTTTGCTTCCAGCTGATGCTGCTGTGGCTCCTGCAGTTGGGATAATTAAAAGAGCAGGCCAGTGGTTTCTGTGTGTTTAGTTCATTGTCAGGCTGTGATGTATTTTGTTTACTTGAATCGCTTGAGACTCTGATGGATGCCTGCTGTGGCTAGGAGATGGAAATTTTGCTTTTAAAAGAATGATCTAATTTATATATAAAACTTACCACTCTGGTCTCTCTAGCATGAGCAAACTCCTGTTTACGCATGCAAGGGCTGAGGCAGGCCCAGAGGAAGCCAGCTCTTGGATCAAATGCAGCTGCAAACTGCCTAGTCTTGCTTCTTGGGTGGCCACAACCTAATGCAGATATTGGGTGCCTTTCCACAGATGGCACCCATGGCTCTGCTCTGCCTCATGCTCAGATGGCCTGTCCGTGTAAAGGCGGGCTTCCAGATGTGCAGGCAGAGCAGGCACCATCTGTTCTGCTTCAGCCTTGCTAGCAGTGCTCCATACATCCCAGAGCACCACCAGTGGAGTGGGCCACCCAAACTTGGGCACCAGACAGAGGTGGAGCTATGGTCCATCTAATCAGCGAACAACTCCACTCCTGGCCGGGGTTTTCACTGAGCAATGCCATAGAGCTGTGGGCAGCAGCAGGGGTGATCTTCCCGCAGCTCTATGGTGTGGGGAAGGAAGGCGCTGCTTGGGCAGACTGCCGGCTGCAGCAGCCACTGGGTCCATTTAAAATGGACCCAGGCACAGCTGTAAGTGGGCAGATGTGGGGATGCACCCCTGGACTTGCTCTGGGGTTGAGCATCGCCATGTCTGTGTAAAAACACTCATTTTTGCAAGATTGAGTCAGGCCACAATTCTCATCAGTGAACAAGCCTTTTCTGTGGCAGCAGATTGAAAGAAGAAGTGTCTGTGCCGCCTGACTGGAGAGCAAAGTGCAGACACAAACCAGTGGTGTAGGCCACATGGAATCTGGGCTAGATGGGGGATGAAACCAATCACAACATAACTCAGAGCAATTCCAGAAGCTGCTCTACCTTACGGGCCGCCTTCCCACTATTACTTATAAGCTGTGCTGCAGGACAGGATCACCATAGTGCTCAGCACTAGGGAAGATCTACACCCCAGGTCTGACCTCTGTGAAAGGCCTGCAAAAAGGCAGAAAAGCGTGGCTCCCTGTGACACCTCTACATCACTCTTGTATTGGAGAGAGCTCTCCCTCAAAAGAGTATGGCTCCTTTATAGCCCCCATACATATACTGCATGGGAGTTGTGTGCAGACATAGGGTATTTTCAGACGTTACAAGATCATGCTCAACCACAGACAATCCCTTGTGGTGACAAATGGTCCCGTAATGTCTGGTTGCTTGCCGCCAGATGTTCACCATGGTGAACCACCGGCGGTGAGCAAAATAACCACGCTTTCGAGGATGGTCCGGGCACCATCTCCGAAAGCGTGGTTAATTGAACCACGGCCCGGAATCGGCGGATGGTAACGTCTGTTACCGCCGCCAATTCTGGGCCGTGACACAGACCCCGGGACGGAATTGGGCGCAGCGGCCAGATTGGCCGCTGTGCCCGCCCACCTCCAGGCGGGCGGACTGCTGGAGGGCCGTGGGAGGGGGGGCAGCCCTGCCCCCTCCCCAGATTCCCCACCAGAATCAGCCGGCTCGTCTGTTGACAGGCTGTTCTGATTCCGGCAGGGAATCAAAAAGTGATTCCGTGACGGGGCCAATAGGCATGTCTGAAATCACCCATATTCTCCTGCAGACCCCTGTAAATATCCAGCCTGACTGCCCTTCTAACACAGGGCATCACATTTCACTTGGTGGTTCCTATTTTGGAGGGCAGTGCTTCGTCCCTTATTCTCCCCCTGAGACAATATAGCTCTCTGTATCAGGCCAAAGCTGTAACATTCCTTATGAAACAGGAAATTTCTGATGTATATAACCCGATCCTTGACTGGGCCCCTGTTGGTGCAGCTGTACTACACGCCTAGGAGAAGTTTGTCCATTTGAAGAGAGAAGTTGTCAGCATTTGGCCAAAGAGCAAAAAGTGAGAGGGAGAGATTGATATTAAGAAGGGCAGGAAGGAACTGCTGCTTGCCTGTGCAGCTAAGTGGCTTGATTTTTAAAGAGGCCTTAACCCATCTTTCCTTTGTAAACCCACTGCTAATTGTGAGTAAAATGACATGCTTAAGTCAGTGCAGGCAGACATCTGACTGATCTATGGGTGCAGATGAGCAAATGCATGAGCGTGTGTACTCCCATTCCCTCATTTGCACCTACAGTAATTTCACCTTCAAAACTATGCCCATGGTGGTGATTTGCTGACAGGGATTGGAAAAATCAGGCCTCAGGAAGACATTTCTAAAAACTTATTCACAATGGGGTTTGAAAAGACTTATCTTTCCCTTTGTATGTTTACACCCTAGAAGTAGGGACCTCCCCACTCCAGTTTAGTCTTTAGTGTGGATTGTTTCTGGAACAACTGGATCTAAGGATTGTCAGCCCCACTTGTTCAAACATCCAGTCAGGCCCCAGAAATTAATCAACCCAACATAAATGGCCAGTCCTTAGGATTGGGGAGCAAAGCTGCTGCTCTACTAGAAACACAGAAGCATTTGTGTAATTGCACCACCTGGTAACTACATCAATTTCTTTAAAAAATTCTTGATGTAACCAAGCCAAGTGTGTGCACCTGGGACCTCACATCTTTGTGAATGTTACACTCCTTGTCTCTCCCTCTGTTCCCCTTCATCTCCTCCCCCCCCCCCGACTCTCAGATTGTAAGCCCTAGGGCAGGGACCGTGTCTATTCAATTACTTTGTAAAGTGCCAGGTACAGTGCTTGTGCTATATAAATGCTTGCTAATAATAATAATAAATATAATAATAAAATCCATTTACCTCAGAAGTGAGGATGGATCCAATTGGGCATATATGAGAAAAATCACTCTCTTTTTTTTAACTGGGCTGCAGGAAGAGCTAGTAATATCCCTGCTGTAACAGAACCCAAACATTCATGAGACTTATCCTTGAACACTATGGCTGAGTGCCTTCTACTTTCCCTGAAGCTGTGGAATAAGAAAGTGTAAGAAACAGACTCTGTAATAAATCAAGATTAATGAAGTTCAAACAGTAATTAATTACTACACTGTTTGGTAAGACTGTGTGTACAGCCATTTATATTATTATGCCATGTTTGGACAGCATGAGGAATCAGGTATCTTAACCCCCTCCTTTCCAAAGACATTGGAAAGAGCAAATGAACTTAGCTCTGTTAACTTCAGTAGAGCAATGATGAGGGCTTGGCCTCTGCAGGGGGGAAAGCTGTTGAAGAATGAGAGTCTACACCTCATTGGGCTGCATGGACATTTCAGAACGGTACTAACCTTGTCCCTCCTACAACCAGAGATGGGGAGTCTAGAAGGGACCCAAGCTAGGATCACGACAAGTTGACAATGAGACCCTAATTTGGTCCAGTATGAACGCCTCTTTTCCAGGCACAGTCTTGCCTGTGGAATGTGACTCTGTTGTGAGTCATCCCCCAGACATCATCCACTACAGCTCCTTTTTATCTGCTCTGCCGACAGGTATTATTATTGCCAAGCAATGGTGACCAGCAGAACTGTAGTACATTTATTATTCAACATCCGTTTACAGCCATCCATTCATCTTTTGTTTAACTCAGTGTACTTTTAGTGCCAGCTGAAGATTTATCCAACGGCTGCAGTGAGGTTTGCCTGGCACTTCCATTCTCTGCAGAGAGAGGAGGGGACTCCTGGCTTTCTAGTCATGTGACTCCAAGCAGCAGGAGAGAAGACGTTCTTTTGAGCTCTGGAAGACCAGAGGTGACGGTGATTGTTTTTGGGGTGCGGGTAGGGGTGCTAGAAGCACAAGGGATGAAGTCACAGAGACAGAGATTGTAGGAGGGAACAGCCTCAATAATCCACCCCAGAGCAGTGGCTGAAATCACACATGGTTCTGCGCAACTTCTTTTGAGAGAAAGGATGTACTAGTGATTAGGGCATTAGCCTGGCACTTGGGACATCCGGAATGATTCAAGTCCTCCATCCAAACAGACGGACAGCAACTCCACCTCACCCCCAGGTGGTCCGTCCGTCTAAAGGTGGACTGCCAGATGCACAGGTGGAGCAGAAGCGGAGCAGGCTGCTCCAGCCCTGCTTGCAGTGCTTTGGAACATGCACATCCTGGAGCACAGCCAGTGGAGTGGGCCACCCAAATCCGAGGTACCTGCCCAAGGCAGAGCTGCGGTTTGTCTGCTTGGCGGACAGCCACTGTAGATCCACTCTCAGCAGTCAGTTGCCCTAGGCAACACCATAGAGTTGCTGGTGGCATCCTAGAGCATTGGGCAATCTACCCACAATGCTAGGATATATATATGGGGGAGGGGTCCCGTGCGGGCAGGCCATAGCAGCTGCCGGGTCTGTGTGGGGCTGGATGCAGGCAGACACCCCTTGAGCTGCTCCGGTGGTGGCCAGTCTGGCATCTACCTAGAAACACCCCTTCTGTAACTTAGCTCAAGTCACTTACTCTCTGCATGCCCCAGTTCACATAGCATCATAGTGCTGTCTTGCTCCATGGGGTGGGTAAGGATAAACACACTAAGTCTGTGAGTTAGTCAGATGTTATGATGGACAACTTAGACTGATTAGGATTCTCTCCCCACCCCCTCCCCCAAGGTGGGGTCAAACAATCTTGACCATCATCTGCCAGAGTTGTTCCAGATATGCTGTACCTTTCCCTGAGAAAGATCAGACCTATTGTCTGCCCAGTGTCTTTGCAGCCAGAACAGACTCTCTCTGCTGTCTCCCTGAGACACTCTCAAGGAGACGCTCTCAAGGTGAATGTGTCTAATCTGGTCATGCCAAACGACAGTGACGAACAGGGAAGGACCCCCAAACCTGAATAGCAAAGGGGAGGAACTTTCTTGACGTGAAACTGTTAGCCCCATGCTCTGGATAACTCATAAGGGAAACAGCATAAAAGGCCAGTCCCTAGACAGAGAAGTTGCCTTTCATGATGCTTGTCCGCTAGCCCTTCTCAGGGCGCTGACTGGCTTGATGATTGGCCCTCTCTGGGACTTCTCCCTAGGAAGTCCTACAACTGCTTCTCTTGGGCCCCCGCCCTGCCTCTCCTCTCGAGACCAGACCTGACACCTCTGACACGTAAGAACTTGTATGTATGCATTTATGTGTGTGTGCTCGCTGTTNTTATTTTGTTTACTTTATTAGCCACTCTGTGTCAAACTATCTTTGCTTATGTAATCAATAAACTTTCTTATCTTTGCTTATGTAATCAATAAACTTGCTTATTTACTAAGAAGTGTCTGTTGTCTAGCATTGGGGACACAATCTGAGTACTCGTGCCCTCAAGCACATGTAAACCCAGAGAGAGAGAGAGAGCGTGTAAACAGGAAGTTTCTGGGAGTTTGGGAGAGAACAGTATTATCCCCTTTGCAGAACTGAATCAGCCAGAGAGAGAACTGATTTAGGTGGGCTGCAAGTGAGGGAAATTGAGTCACCCAACCCAGGAAAGTGGGGTGTTGGACCCTCAAACCCATGACAGTGGCACCCAATGAGAAGGGTTACACTCAGACTTGTGTACCAATGTGTAGAAAAGCATAGGAGGATAGCCAACGAGTGGAATCCTCTGAGGGGAGTAAATTCCAAATCTGAAGCGAGTGAGTTGCCAGTGCTTTCTGGAACTCAATTCTGAGAGTGAAATCAGCAAATCTTTGAACAGAGTGTGCAGTGTTTGTTATTTTAATTTTTATTTCGGGTGCCAGGGCCAGTTATCAAAATAGGGCTGCCAAAGCATTTTTCCAAGCTCTTGAAGGCAGAATTGGAAAAGGAGGCACAAGCCAGACACCTCCAAACAGAGGGGAAAACTAAACAACAACTGAAGCAGCTGATACGAGCTTTTGAGAGGATGGAGGGAGATCAGAATGGAGCGGGTTTCCAAAAAAACCCTCCACTTCACCCTCAACTGAGAGATGAAAGACCTGGTGATGACCAGGGATATGGCTCAAACAATGAGGTTGAGCTCACCATACTCAAACTGGAGGTATTAAAACTGGAAAAGGAGTAGAGGGAAAATGCACAGAAACTAAAGATGCAGATCTAACTTGAAAGGAGAAGGAAAAAAAGAGGCAAGCACAAGCGGAGGAGAAGGAAAACGAGAAGCTGCATCAACTTGCCCTCCTGCAGAGACAGAATGACCGGCAACCTCAGCTCCCTTCAGGAGACAACGCTGAGAGTGACAGAAGACACAGGATTCGAGAATACGCACCCCTCATCCCTCAATATGATGAGAGAGATTGCATTGATAATTTTTTCACCACTTCCCAATACATATTTCAACAAGAAAAGATTCTCAACGATATGTGGCTCAACTTAATTGCTACCTAAGATATCAGTGAAAGCAAGAAATGTGTACAACACAAAACTAGAGAAAAATCAAGGACTGACTTTTGATAACTTCAAAAACGCAGTTCTTGAGGAATAAAGCATCACCCCAGAATCCTTTCGCCAGAAGCTACGCAGCTTTAAAAAGGGAGATGATATGTCTTATTCTGAGGTTTGTAATATGTTGAAACAGTATGGGGTGAAATGGTTAAATGCACAAGGGAATGCTACTGGATCAGATTATCGATCTGGTTGTGCAAGAACAGTTCCTTAATGTTTGTAGTCCCAATCTAAAAGCACATTTGCTTAAACAGAGGATCACAAATATTAAAGAGGGTAGGAGGGCAGACGAATTTACTGCAAATGCTATCTCAGCTTATGGGGAAAGGAAGCCAAATAATGGGGGAAAGCCTAAACAAGGGTTTTACCAAAAGCAGAATGGGTATAAAACTCCCCACTCTGAGCAGGGTAACCTGACCCAGAACAAACCAAATGAGAATGGGGGCGGGGAGAGACAGGGATGCCCCAGACCCAAAAGAGCAGACACCTTCCAATCATCTAATAATGATTCAAGGATGTGCTTTAAGTGTAAGCAACCAGGGCACCTGGCGTGGGACTGCCCCCCAAAAAGGGAGTCTGATGTGATTATTGGAACTGTCCGTGCAAATTTTATATCTGTAGTCCAACCCGTCCCAAAAGGGGTTTATGATGGCTGTATTATCCCTAAACCACCCACAGGGGATCCGTTGATATGAACACCTGCTAAGGTGAATGGAATAAACTGTATGGGAAGGCTGGACAAAGGGGCACAGATGGTTATGGTACGCGAGGACCTAGTCCCAAAAGAGAAAATTAACACTCACAGAAAGGTTGTGGTATCCCTGGCAACGGGAATCAAAGATATTCTACCCACAGCAATCATATATTTAGAGTGGGAGGGCTTAAAGGGGCCTATCGAGGTAGCCCTGCTCCCCAAAACTGCAGAAAATGAAATGCTGGTGGGAAATGCTATCTGGGACTGGTCTACAGAGGTAGCTAGAGCCCAGGGTCCTTCCCAGGAACATGGGGAGACAGAGAGCAAGCCTAGTGGAGTGGAAGGCTTGCAGGAAGGCTCTGGGAGCCATACAGAGGCTGCACCCCAACCTATGAACCCCACTCAGGAGCAGGAAAACCCCAAAGAG
>QEPC01004304.1:3848073-3858132 GCA_003113815.1 Sphenodon punctatus | reverse complement strand
CCAGGCGTTTGGCGGAGGAGATGGGTAGTGGGGGTATTGGGGGGGTATTTTTCCCCTCCTTTTATGACATTCTATTTTAATTGTTTTTAATGATTGTAGGCCACCCCGAGCTGTCTGTGGCAGGAGGGACGAGGCAACAAATTTTTAAAATAAATTTTTAAAAATAAATAAAAATTAATGCCGCTCACTGCAGAAGAGCTCTTTCTGCTGGAAACAGCTACCGCAACAGCTTGCCATTTCAGCCCTAAACCAGTGTGCTATAGTGAATAAGGTGCTGGACTTTGACCTGGAAGACCATAGTTCCTAGCCAATGAATTCACTGGGTGGCCTTGGGCAAGTCACAACCTCTCAGACTCATTTCCCCATCTGTAAAATGGGAATGTGTGTGTCTGCCTTTCCCTGTGTTCCCCCTCATCCTTGCCCATCTTAGATTGGAAGCCCACTGGGCAGGGACCTGTCCCCAAAAATCTCTGATTGTAAAGCACTTCACTACTACTAAATAAGTAGTAGTAAGAATTGGAAAGGGTTTCACTAACCAGATAACTCATGTTTGAGACGCTCTCCACTGATTGGTGGAGATGACATTTCAGTCCCTCGTGGGATTATGGATCTATAACTTGGTAAATCACAATAATGAGGGAAAGAGAAGGGTTAGTACAGGGGCCAGTGAATCAGGAGAACAGGAGTGGGGTGTTCCTCAGCCCTACCACTGGCTAATTGTGTGGCTTTGTCCCTTCTCTGTGCCTCGCTTTCCTCTCCTGTAAAATAGAGATGATAATCCTTACCTTAGAGGTCATATGTTTAAACAGTGTGATGGGGGATGGATCATGGGATAAATGTAGAACACATATGTAACCTGTATGTAAAAGAAATGGTTAATCCGACATGTATGCAGTGTAAACTGAGACGTCATTGCATGAATGAGATTTAGTAATCAGGAAGCCATGTCTATCACCTTCCTGAGACCATGGTAAACAGCAGTTGATTTGCAAATTCACACCACCATGGCCATGTGACCCAGTTCACATTCCCACCCAAGGGGTAATATGGGAAGCCAAACAAGGCCATCAAGAAAGTATTTAAGGAGTGGGACAACAAGGAGAGAGAGAGCCATTTTCTACTATCTTCAACTGTGACGAGGAGCCAACAGCCAGAAAGGTCTAGGATCGGACAACGGACAGCAATGTAGTAAGGAACTTGATTCTTTGAAACTTCCAATATTTGTGCCCAGGTTTACCATCACAGCTGAGAATGGACTGAGATATTCTTTGGACTCTGGTTAGGGTAAGAGAATAGTTAGGATATCAACCTGAATTATGATTTTCATTATTGGTTATGTTTATTTGATTTTTATGTTTATGATTTTATGTTTATAATCTAAATCTAGCACTGCATGTTTATTAATTAATTACACATTAAATTCCTTTTAACTGAGCACAGTGTGTTTAAGTGAACACAGTTTGGGGGAATTCTGGGTTTTCAAACTCAGACAAACCAGATGTCGTACTAATAGTGTGCTTGGGAAACTCTAAGGTTAAAGGTGACCAAGAAGAGTTCTCCCATTGTGGGCTGAATCAAGTCTGGTGAGAGCTGATCGAGTCAGAGCTGCAAGTGGGGAAAACTGAGTCACAGACAACCTAGAGTGGGGTAGAGAGATCCCAGTCCCATAACAGTGATACCCAGTCAAAGGGACTAAATCCCCAAACTGTGTACCAATGTGAAGGAACTAAAGAGAGAGTTGCCAGCTACTGCTAGAACTCAGCTCCTAGATTTGGAGCAAGCAGGCTCCAGAGTGCTGTGTTTGTTGTTTTGTTTTCATTTCAGGAATCAGAGTTAATTAACAAAATAGGGCTGCCAAAGCATTTCTCCAAGCTTACAAAGGCAGACTTGTTAAAGGAGGCACAAAATAGACACCTCCAGACAGAGGGGAATACTTAGCAGCAGCTAAAGCAACTTACACACAGTAAATGGCATTCTTGATAGACATGATCCTGACTCCTAACCACTACCAGGGAGTGTCGTACCAGCAGCCAGCTGGATGTGCTGCAAGCCACTCAGGGTAAGGGAATTCTGGTGCTGATGCTGCTCCTTCAAACATGTTTTATATATTTACAGCCTCGTCCCTTCTCCTAATGCCATAAAAGGCCATTGAGACAGAAACTCTCATTGCTAATCTGTACATTGTAGGCTCCCCAGTTGATGATATTTGACTGCTTGCCTGAACCAGGGGAAGTGGGAGGTTCCAGATAATGAATCTCTATGGATCTGTCCACTGTCCTTGTGTGCAAGCCCTTGTCTCTGCTCCAGTCTCCTGAGCTCAGTCTTTCATTGCTTGGGGATAGGAACTAGATTCAGGAGCCAGGCCCAGGAGCTGAAAAATGGCCAAATAAAAGGTTAGCCATGGGCCACATTTGGCCCCTAGGACTGAGGTTCCCCACTCCTGGCCTAAACTTAATATTCAATAATAATTTTGAGATCATCCAGTGGCAATTACTGAGTATTCAAAGCAGAGGTATCTTGCATTGCTTGGTAGGCTGGGACAAAGCTGTACACCTGCCAAACTTGTCACTTCCTCAGAGATGCTCAGGCTCCATCCCATGCTTTGATCCCTACATCAGGTACAACGTCTGTCTACGATGAACTTTGCATACTAAGATTCCTGCATATTTGAGCATGGGACTGAACTGGTGGCGTATGTCTCTGGGACAGCGGGTGGTTTTAGACATACGGCACCTCTGGTTCTGCCTGTGCCAGCCTGCTTCACCCCTGGGTTGGCCAGTCCATTTAAAAGTGCCTTGCCAGACGTGCAAGCGGAGCAGGGTGTACCAGTTCCAGGGCAGCCCTGCTAGTGGCGCTCCAGAACATCCTGGAACACTGCCAGCGGAGCAGGCCAGCCAAGTTCATGGCACTGGTTGAAAATGAAGCTGCTGTCCATCAGATGGGCAGACCCGTGCTGCAGCTCCACTCCTGGCTGGCTGTTGCTCCAGACAACATCATAGCCCACAACTCTATGGTGCAAGGTGAGGGGATGCCATGTGGGCAGGCCATGGAACCCACCAGGTGAATCTAAAGTGGATCCAGGTGGGGCTGGAAGCACGGAGATGTGGGGATGCACCCCCAGAGCAGCTCTGGAGCCAGGCAGCCTTTGAGTCCATCTAAAAGTACCTATTGTGCGGTGATGCATCCTGGAAGTACAGGGTTCCTGTCGTAGGATAGCGAATGGAACCTGGAGCCTCCCACTAATCATGCCAAGAACAAAACTGTTCCAATTTTGAAGCTGTTTGATGGTAGCGGTTAGTGTTTGTAGCTATCACACACATAGCAACTTCAATCTAGTTCAGAATGGACATGGGATGAAATTGCTAAACTGATTCCACACCCACATGCAGGAATTATCTGTGCTGAATTATCATTTTTACCCTGCGTCATTGCTTCTCTCTTCCACAACATACCCCTTGCTGCGACATATGCAGTTTCCCCGACAAACCCTCCAAGATCCTCTCCCACAATATTGTCAATCCCATTCATTCAAAAATCATGTGGACAACTGAAAAGTCATAAGATTTTCAAAAATCCATAATGATACATTTTTTTCTTTGCCTTCTGGCACAAGAGTCTTTAAAAAGTCAAGTTTACAGCATTTCCTTTGCAGTTGGGAAGACTAGAAATTACTTCAGTGAGTTTCTCCCATAATCAACCCATTATAAAAGCTGGGATTTTGAGGATAATACCAAATATTATTAATTTATTTTATTTATTTAAAGACTTGATACCCCGGCCCTCCTGACACAGCAGCTTGGAGCAGCTTACAAAACAACAATAAAAAAACATTAAAACAGATAAAACAAATCAAAACAGGAGGTTGTTAAAAATCCCAACCCACCCAGCACTCTAACCTGCTCCCCCCGCCCTTCACCCCTCCCCCCCGCCAAATCCCTGGTGGAACAGCCAGGTCTTACAGCTTCATCGAAAAGAGGGGCGGTCCTGGGCCAACTGGGCCCCCACTGGGAAGGAGTTCCACAGCCTTGGTGCAGCCACCAAGTATGCCCTCTCCATTGTGGCCCCCCCAAAGACTCAGGGAACCTTGAGGACGGCAACCCTGGATGACAACTGGGGCCAATTCAGGGCCTGGGGCGTGAGGCAGTCCCACAAGTAGGCAGGGCCTAGGCTGTTTAGGGCTTTATAGGCAAGCTCTAACACCTTGAATAGGGCCCAGAAGACTACAGACAGCCAGTGCAGAGATCAGACCACCGGTGTAACGTGCTCCTGGTGGCCCAGCTATGTTAGGAGATGGGTCGCCACATTCTGCACCAGCTGCAGTCTCCAAACAGTCACCATGGGTAGCTCCACATAGAGCACATTACAATAGTCCAGCCTAGAGATAATGAACACATAGATGATAGTAGCCGGTCGGAGTCCGAGACATACGGCCAAAGTCGTCGTATTGGCAAAATGCACTCCTCACCACAGCCCTTACTTGGACATCCAGGTGGAGGTGGAAGTCGAGAAACACCCCCAGACTCCGAACCTGGGGAACCAGCAGGGGGGAAAACCCCATCAATAATGGGGGATGCCACCTCCACTGCCTTCCCCACCAGCATCACCTCCATCTTGTCAGGATTAAACTTTAGTCGGTTAGCCCTCATCCAGTCCCCCACAGTCGCCAAGCACTGAGTAAGCACCGAGGCTGCCAGGTCTGGGTCGGATGAAAGAGAGAAATAACAGTATATTTGATGACACCACACGCCACACCTCCTCACTACCTCGCTGAGTGGCTGCATATACACGTTGAACAGGAGAGAGGACAGAACAGAACCTTGCAGGACTCCACATGACAGGTCTCGGGGTGATGAAAAACAATCTTCGAGCACCACTCGCTGAGTTCTTCCAGCCAGAAAGGAGCGGAACCCTTCAAGAACAGTCCCATCCACCCCAGCACAGTCTTGCAGGCAAGTCACCAACATCTTGTGGTCAACTGTATCAAAAGCAGCTGAAAGATCTAATAAAATCAGAAGGGTTGAGCAATCCTGATCCAATTCATGACTGAAGTAGTCAACCAAAGCCACAAGTGCAGTCTCAGTGCCATAGCCCAGACAAAAGCCAGACTGTGAAGGATCAAGAAAACCGACACGGGCCAGATGCTTCCGTAGCTGCCAAGCCACAACCAGTTCAATAATCTTCCCTAAAAAGGCCAATAGCTAACAAGGGAGTCAACGTCAAGTGATGGTTTCTTGAGCAGAGGCCACACCACTACCTCTTTAAGACAGCCCAGCATTCTGCCCTCCTGAAGGGAGGCATTAATCACCCCAACCAGCAACGGCCATAGTGTCTCCTGACTGGCCTTAACCAGCCAGGATGGGCACTGATCCAGTTCGCAAGAAGTGGCCCTGATTGCCCCAAGAAAAGCCCCACATTGGCAAGTGTCACCCACTGAAATTGATCCCACAAAATTGGACAAGGCAGGTCTTCCATGACCTCTGGTTCCCCTAATGTAATAAGTGCAACGTCGAAGTCATGGTGAATATGAGCAATCTTATTCACAAAATAATCCACAAACATGTCACAGTGGGCACTAGATGACTCCAGTTCCAGGCAGAGGGAGGCCAGACCGACTAGCCCCCACACCACCCAGAAAAGCTCCGCTGGACGGGATTTTGTGGATGCTTATGAGGGTAGCAAAAAATTCCTTTTTTGCTACCCACACAGCTATGGCATAGGCTCGTAAACTAGCTCTATGATGCAACCTGTTAGCTTCAGCACATGAACGGCACCGCCATTGCTCCAACTGCCACCCTTACCGCTTCAGCACCTGCAGCTCCTCAGAAAACCAAGGTGCCGTCACTTAGGGAGTGGACACCTAGGAGCCGTCCGATCAATGGCCTCAGTCAACGGAGTATTCCAAAAGGTGACGAGGTCATCGATGAGACAGTCATCAAGATCAGGGGGTATCTCACCCAGAGCATTCTGGAACCGCTCTAATTCCATCAGTTTCCAGGAGCAAACCATCTGAATCGGTTCCACACCTCTCTAGGGGAAGACATGCGCCAGGTCTGCAGGAGGTAATGATCCATCCATGATACGGGCACTGCTAATATCTCCCCCCGCTAACAGATCCCCTGCCTCAAGGCCTTATGGCACTTGTGGTAAAAACAAGAACTGGTGTTCCCTGCCTCATTCACCAATCTCCTTTACTGCAAAAGGAAAGAAAAGGTGATTTGGCAGGAGTATGTTGGCTGATTCAGTCATCCTCATCCTCACTAAATTGCTGGAATGAATAGCAGCTCAGCACACTGGGTGAAGATGGCTCTGCAATTTGAATGGATCACCCCAGCCCCTCTGCTAATGTTTGCTCTGGTGTCTCTCTTGCCCAGAGGTTTCAGGGAAGCTGATTTCCCTAGTGCTGCACAGACAGTTTGAGGTGGGGATGGGGTCTCTGGTGAGGAGCCAGCTTGGGAAGGTGGCTGGCCATTTATTTTGAGACATTTTTCTTGAGTACTACTGTGTCTCTCATGCAAACCAGGACAAAGGGAAAATGTAGCTTTTGGGATCCCCAGTTGCAACTGGGTCTAGGTTCTCAGGGCTGGCATATGGCAATAAGCTGTAACAAGGTTGGCATCATGAGGTAAATCTTGGTAGGGATGCAGTGCAATAATATCCCTTCCTCTCTGGGAATCGGCTTTCAATGTCCTTTTTTGCCTAAGGGCTGCACACAGTCTCTCTATCCTTGCATAGCTCTTTCTAAACAGTCTGGTTCTTAGAGGTTCAGGGCTCCTCACAGCCAACCCCTCTTCTCTGACCCTGGCCCTTCTGGTATAGCACACAGTCTTTCTACACAAAGGCTTTACCTTCTAGCTGGCTCAGTCTGTCCTCAGGCCAGAGGTCTCTTGTACTGTCTCCACAGTTTCTCTGAATTACCTGGGCCAGGCACAATCCCTCCTGTAGTCCAGCAAAACCCTCCAACTCAGGCAGTTCCTCTGAGCCTGTTTGTCTGGAGACAGAGCCCCACTTCTGCTCCTGTCTCCAGAGCAGTCTCCCCGAAGACCTTCTTTTACTGCGTCTAGCAGCCTTCAAAGGCAGAGGTCTCCCCAGGCTCCTGCCTCCGTCACCATCTCCTCTACACTGAACTCTGGCTCAGTCTTCATCTCTTGGGTACGACCCCGGAGTAAATCAGACACTGTCCTCCACCTTACACAGCACCTGGGTCTCTGCTAGCACCTACAGCCTTGCTGGTGCTAGCTTCCTTGAAGGGCAGGTGTTTAGCTACAACTGCACCTTGCTAAAATAGCTGAGTGCTTTGTATAACTCTTGTACACATGGCATGGTAAGCGTCCACAAATGATTCAGGTACCCTTCATTTCTATGTACCCCAAGTTTATATACCCCAATGTGTTACAAATGCTCACCCTCAACTTTCTTGGTTCCCCAGTAGTCCAGAAAGTTCTCTGACTGGGATGTATAATTGGATCAAAACCTTACAAACTCATCTTTCATAGAACTCTTGGATGGCAGCAGTTTGCAGCTGCCAATTTTCCTTGGCTGTATTTGAACAAATGAGTTGCAAAGGAGGGTTCCTATCCCGAACCCCAATCCCCAGGGCTATTCAGTGCTAATTTATGTTAGCTCAAGCCCTATCTACTAGAATAAAAGAACTTAGTGGATCAAGACACCCAGGGTAGAACTTCCACTAGTATAAGTCAATGGTGAAGCTCCACTGGGACTCTGCCATTTAAACCTAGTCAACAATAAAGATATGCAAAAGCATATCAAATCTCATTTGAGACTGAGACCCCCTACAGATGTCTCAAGCCCACCTTGGGTCACTCACAATGACCTAGCATTTGGGAACTTTTGCTCTCAGGAGTCTGGCTCAAGTGTTGTCTGTGTACTGGTGGAGATTGCTGTACAGTTGTGCCTGAAAGGAAATGTAATATCTTTTTCCAAATGGGTTTCTACATATGAAATATCTCAGCAGCTACATCTCATGATGACACATATTGCTAACAGCAGAACAGCTGCGCTCCATCAAAGGGCGCTCAGTTACACCTTTTGCTCTTGTTTTCAGTTGCAATAGAAATATCATTCCTGAAAAGTGTATTTAAAGGCAGCACCGGTGGAGCTGTGAAAAAGGAGGAACGTTATGTCTCTGGGCCACATCCAGCTCTCATTCACATGGTCCTGTATAAGTCTTAACAGGAATAGAGGTGCTTATTGATTTTTAACTGCTTTATCACTTTCCCCTTTTAACTGGATCAGAGGTGACATCTCCTGTTTCTTAAGACTTAGCCAAAGTAACTCATTTTCTCCCCACCGGTTTGTACTTTTCTGTGGTTCAAGTCTGAGGTCACACACTCTACACCTCATGAGCAATGCTGTTCAGATTTACCATGTTCCTCTCTGCTGCTGTCCTGCACTAGAACGGCATTGATGAGGAGTGCATCTCCTGCCAGCCCTTGTGGTGTTTCATGCACCTTCTCCTGGCACATCTTGTGTAGCTGGTACCCCAAAGGGCAGTCTCTTGAAGAGTGCCATCTTCCAAAGATTACTGAAAGAGATTGACTTGCTGCTGTCTGCCAGTATCTAGTTCACTGAAGACCCCTTCTGTGGACAGCTTATAAGCAGGACCCAACCCATGTTCACTGCAATTATTTCATTGGTGGTAATGGAGAAAAAGCAGTGAAGACAGGTTCCTGCTTGTAAGCGATGGTACATAGCATGGGTAGGCTGCAGTGTTCCCATGTGATTAAGGACTTGAAGGTCTGCGTATCCAAATCACACCAGTACTTTGCCATTAACCACAATGCCCAACATGGAGATGGGTAGTGAACGGTGCAATTGGATATAACTGAAAAAGATGGAGGAACCCTTAGTAAAGGTCAGCTCAACAGTAAAGCAGTCATAGCAGGGAACACCTAGTGCCTCTGCACTGGAAAATGACTTTATTTTGCAATATCCTGTAGACACCCTTTGACCTCCTCCCCTAATTTCCTCTGCCAGGAGATGGTCCATTATGGCCATTAGGATTATTATCAGCTCTAGCCACTTTTTGGCCCAAGAATTTATTTAGTTACTTATTTAACAATTTATATCCTGCTCCCTCCAGTCCTACGGCAGCTCGGGGCAGCTCACAAAACATCTAAAAATAAGTTTTAAAAAAGCACAATATACAAAAGGGGTTACTAAAACATTTTAAAAACCAACAATAAAAGAGGTAAAAAACCACTGACAGACAAACCCACCCCCCACACTTACTCCCCCACTCCCCCCAAAGGCCTGAACAAACAGCCAGGTCTTACAGGCCCGACAGAAGGCTGACAGGCTGGGAGCCAGGCGAGCTTCCTCTGGGAGGGAGTTCCACAGCCACAGTGCAACCACTGAGAACGCCCACTCCATCATGACCCCCTGGTTCATCTGGGGGACCTCTAAGAAGGCGCCCCCAGAAGATTGCAGAGGTCGCTCCAGGGCCTGGGGAGTGAGGCGAGATCTCAGGTAAGAGGGGCCCAGACTGTGTAGGGCTTTAAAGGTCAAAACCAGCACCCTAAATCAGGCCCAGAACACTATAGGCAGCCAGTGCAGAGTACTGGTGTAATGTGCTCCCTACGACCCGTCCTCATCAGGAGGCAGGCTGCCGCATTCTGCACCAGCTGCAGCTTCCGAGTCATCACCAAGAGCAGCATCACATAGAGCACGTTGCAGTAATCTAGCCTTGAGGTGATGAATGCATGGATGAAGGTGGCCAGGTTGGAGTTTGAAACATATGGCTGGATCCTACGCACAAGTTGTAATTGGCGAATGGCTCCCTTTGCCACTGCCTCCAGCCGACAATCCAGGTGGAGGCCAGGGTCCAACAGGACCCCCAAACTCTGCACCTGCGAGGCCAGCGGGGGGCAGATCTCCTCCACAAGGGGGCCATCACCTCAACTGCCCTACCCATCAACATCACCTCCTTCTTATCCAGGGGTGGCTGGTGGGTTTTGAGCTTGGAGGGGCAGTAAGGCCAGCTGGCCCGTCAGCAGCGGGCCAGCGGGCAATGGTGGGCGGAGCCAGGGCAATGGTGGGCGG
>QEPC01004304.1:3818896-3834311 GCA_003113815.1 Sphenodon punctatus | reverse complement strand
CTGTGGAACACCTGGGTGTCGCGGGTTTGGGCCTAGGGGGAATGGGTAAGGGGGGATGAGGGTGGGGAGGGGGGATGGGCATGGGTGAGGATAAGGGGTAGGTTGGCTGGAGAAAGGCTGCTGGTGAAGGAAGAGGGAGAAGGAGGGGGTGCGTGAGAGAGGCTAGAAGGAGGGAGATGAGAGAGGGTGAGGAGGTAAGGGCGGTATATGGCGGCATCATAGGTGTTACCTGTTCAGGTATCGGGGGTGCTGTCAGGGGGGTGGCCCCTCGCTGTCCTCGCTCCGGCCTCACAACGGCCACAAAACGGCCAGAGCCCTTTTGTCGCCGCCCTTCGGGCGCCGTCCAAGGGCTGCAGCCCGCTGGGGGCGGGCGGGCAGCTTTGGCCTGTGCCTTGGGCTGAGCCCTCCCAGGGGGGAGATACCAGCAAGAGAAACATTGAAGGAGTGGTTTCGAGAAATATGAAGAGAACCAGTCAAGAACAGAGTCCCGGAAACCAAGGGAGCGTAGCGAATCCAGGAGGAGAACATGGTCGACAGTGTCAAAGGCGGCAGAAATATCAAGGAGCACAAGAACAGAGTAGATGCCCTTAGACTTAACTAAGAGGTCATCCGTGATTTTGGCAAGGGCAGGCTCAGTTGAGTGGAGAGGGAGAAAGCCCGACTGAAGGGGGTCAAGGGAGGAATCTGAAGAGAGGAAATCAAGACAGCACATGTAGACAGCCTGCTCCAGGAGCTTGGAAGTGAAGGGTAGGAGAGAAATGGAGCAATAGCTGGAAGGGTCAAAGGGGTTAAGAGTGGCCTCCTTAGGGATAGGGGAAATGATGCCATGTTTGAAAGCCAATGGAAATGGCACTGTAGAGAGGGAGAGGTTAATGATGTGCAGCAGAGTCGGCGCAACGATGGGGGCAATTGCCATTAGGAGACGAGAAGGGATGGGGCCAAGGGGGAAAGTGGAGGGGTTGGATGAAGATAGGAGGGATGTGATCTCATCAAGAGAAGCTTGAACTCATCAAGAGAAGGAAAAGAGAAAAGAGGCAGGGAGGGAAATAGCAGGGAAGGAAGTGGGGGAGGGAGAGAATTTAGAACCAATAGCAAGGCAAAGATGAGGATTCTGCTTCCTTTTAAGCTGCCTATGAAGGTGATTATTTTTCTCCGATCAGCGTCCTCCATCAGGGCACTGGGAAGGTGGGCCACTGGACCAGCATGTTTCTAATTCATGGCTGCCAAGATCGACTAGGACCACTTTCACACCTTCCCCCCGTGCAAAAATTGGCCGCAGGAGTCTGAAAGCCCCCCCACGCAGCTTTGCCAGCAAACACACACAGAGATACAGAGCAGGAAATCCAGCTCTGTATCTCTGTCTGCGTTTGCTGGCAAAACAGTGCGGGGGAACTTTCAGTCCGGCCGAACCACGCACAGATTCTGGCTCACGCAGTCTCTCGCTGAGCCAAAACATGTGTGGGGGAGGTGGTGTGAAAGCAGTCTGAATTCCAAATGATAGCCAGAGATTTCCATTGAGGCCCCAGAGAACAGAGGTCTGCATTAATCAGTGGTGTGGTTAATAGGAATCATGGGCATTGATCAACAAAATATACAAATTAATAGTTACCTTGCTAAAAATCAGATAGTCTAAGAGCAAAGAGGATTACTGCAATGATCTACTGTACCCATAGTCATGGAGCAAGAGGTGTCATTCTCCCATGGATCAGACAAGAAATAGAAGGAAAAAAGAAGCAGGATCTGACAACTGCTGTTTATAAGAATTAGATCATCCAGTTAAGGAACAGACACTGTTCCATGATTCTCAGTTGACCAACTGCACACCTCCAACACCAAGATCTTATTTAACAAATACTGTGAATAGCACACACTATGAATGATACTTGAAAAATATGCTCAGAAAACTGATGGATTGGACACTCAGGAATAATGAACACATTCAGGGGAAGCATGATCTGTTTGCAAGTGAATCAGCAAGAAAAAAAGATCAAGGCAGTAATAGTTCCTTTACAGAGGACAGCTTTAATGCCCCCTCCCCCCCTAAATATCATGCATAAGAAGCTGGGGCATTAGCTACCTTGGACAAGACAGTTTCTTATTCAAAGGGACCTCTGGATGGTGGGGAAAGAATGCTTTTTGAAATAATGAGCAGGACAGCCTTGACTTATCTGTATGTTACCAGAGACATAATGTTCCTTCAGCTCATCGGGGGCTTAGAGAAATGGGAGCTGGCTTTGTGCACTGACGAGTTTATGCGCACCAAGGCTGCGATCCATAAAGACTCCAACAGAAGAGGACTTTATGTGCCAGGTCCTGAAATACTTAAGGACCTCAGGGCATAAAGCTCTTCTACACGGCAATCTTTATGTACTAGAAGAATCCTTGTGCTTTGAAATGGGCCTGTGACAACTCTGTCAGGCTGTGATGACACGAGGAGGGCACAGTGGGGTTGCAGAAGTATCACTGAGGGCAAACTTTGCTGATGTGAGAGAAGATAAGGGCCCTGCTTGACACACAGACCTCAAGCAGATATTGCAAGGCTAGCATGAAAAGGAATAACCTAGTTACATGCATTGCAAACTGGTCAACTTTGATATAGGACTCTCAGACTGTAAGCCCTAGGGCAGGGACTGTGCCTATTCCATTACTTTGTAAAGTGCCAGGTACATTGCTAGCACTATATAAATGCTTGATAATAATAAAATAATAATAATAATTCATAAAAACAAAGAGTGGATTTTCAAGACTGCCAAAGGGCTGTGGTTGCTCAGCCACTATTAGGAATTTATGAGAACTGAGCATCCCAGTTCCTCAGTAGCTCTGGGAATCCCACCTGGAATCAACAAGGCCATTACTGATTGGATTACAATTGGATTGTATGCTGCCCTGAGCCTCAGGGAAGGTGGCTTATAAAAAACAAACAAATACATAAGAAGAATCACTATGTAGAGTAAGTAAAACCTTTGCAAAAAAGCCCAGCACCTAAAGTTTTCTACTGAAAAATGTGTGCACAGAAGTCAAAACCCAGGGGAGATTTCTGATCTTCAAATACCCTAGGGACCAGATACTCTACTGATGTAAATTTGTTATCAAAATATCGCATATTGTTGTTACTCTAGTGGAAGGGTGGGAACCTTTTCTGTCCCAGGGGCCACTTTGAAAATTAGAACAAGTTCTGACGGCTGCATAGAAGTTGCAGGTGGGGATATTTAAGGAGTGTTCTCAAAAAGAAAAGGCTTCAGATCATAGATCTGTGCAATGGATCCATCCCCTATCCATGCGTATACGCCCTCATATAAATAAAATAATAATCTCTGCTCTCTTCCCCTGAGCTCAGTCTTTCAGTGCTTGAGGGTAGGAATTAGATCCAGGCACTGGAAAGGGGCCACATAAAAATTATCTGCAGGCCACATTTGGCCTCCAGGCCTGAGGTTCCCCATCCCTGCTCTAGTGGGTCAGCCTTGGACCAATTGTTTTCTGAGACGACTCCTAAAATAGGAATCTTCTCAATCCAAGATGCTTACCTCCTGGTTTAATGTAGGTCATGCACACTTGGCTATAACTTCTTCCCTGCCAGAACAGTCTTATCTAGGTCTATTGCTCCTCCCATACCCAAGAATGCATTACATATTGGGAGAAAACTCTCCCGAATGTTGGACTAGATGCTACCACACAGGCCTTTTTTAAATGGACCGCGGTGGGTGGGGGGATGGGTGTGCCGCTGCGGTGGGTGTGCAGCCGTTCCCACACCCACCTACAGCCACGGAGCATTGGGCATTGGAGCCCATTGTTCTGTGCATGGGTGATGGGTGTAGATGGGTGGAGGTGAGTGTAGCGCAGGAGCGCGCATGTGCCCCCACCCATCCCCCACGGCTTTCACACAGGCGCCTCCACCCATCTCTAGGCAGCAAAACTGCATGTAGATGGATGGGAAGGAAAGTCTCGTGTGAAAAGGGCCACAGAAATACCCATCCCCTACCCACGCACCTGTCTGAGGCGACGGGGGTGGGGACACGCACTCCCATAACCACACACCATCCACTTACGCCCACACATGGAGCATCAGAGAAAAATCTGGGATGCTCCATGCGGAGACACGCCAAACTGTGAGTGAGTAGGGCACACACTCATTGCACACCCATCCCGGGTCCCTCTGAAACCCACCCACCCACCCCCCGCCCCAGAGCGCACATGGACCTGCCCCCACAGCCGTGCCCGTGTAAAAACGGCCATTAACTCTGGGTCAATCCTGACTCCACTGAAGTCAGCAATAAACTCTCACTGACTTCAATATACTAAGGATCACATCCTCTGTGCCAAGACACTCCAGGTAAAATTTATCCTTGTCACAGGACCAACCCAAGCCTTACACATCCTAGCCCCACTTCAGCCCTGCCTTCTTAGCCTAGGCACAAAAATGAGGTGTGGAAAAAGAATTAAACACGCTAACCAAAGATCTGGGGATGGAGTTTGATCTCTGCAAAGCTGTGCAGTCTTTATTCACACAAAGGTGTGGGGAGATTGGTATGGGTGACATGGAAACCTCCTCAAATACAAACAGCAAGGAGAAGGTGAAAGCAGGCCCATACTTCCTACAGTCCTCAGCACCACGATGGACTCTGTAGTGACTGGCCTGCCCGCTGACTTAGCCTGACATATGGAACCAACAATAAGAAAAGTCCATAACCTAAATCCCAGGGTACAACCCCTCTCCCCATCCCCATTGGACTCCCCTTTCCTCTGCCTGTGGCACAAAAACTTGCAACCTCAGCTCCAGGAACATAGGCCTCGTGCAACATTAGTGGTACCTATGGCTTGTGCTGTCTCATTGCACACTGGTGAATTTCACCCTTTATGAACTCAAGGCAGAATATATGTGTATGTCTTACAGGGTTATGAAATTTATCATGAGATTTGCAATTCTAAATGGTTCTTAAATCACAAGTCTTGTCATAGACTTGCCAGCAGAATCTCAGCTCTGATTTAAAAAAAAAAAAAGATTCTAGCTCTCTTGGTTGTGGAGGAAGGCTTGAAATTATTATTACAGGGCACCCTAAGGCTCAGAAGCCAGATGACAAATAATAGGAACCCAAATGTTAGCATTTTAAAAATAAAATTTAAAAATGGCATGATTGGTTAAAGCCAGCCTCACAATTTTCTGGGACCTGTCTTATGATTTCTGACTATAAGATTAGCAAACCTGGTCTCAGTAGTTTGATCATCACTGCCTGTTCTGGCTGCTAATGCTCACAGCCCCCCAGAGTCAGACTTCACTGCAATTGAAGTCAGGGAGATTCATTGTAATTAAGTGGTTTCAGGATTGCATCCTTAGTCTTCTCTTGCTTGAATAGACTTGTAAGGCTGTATTAGGGGAGGGGTCCCCACGGGTAATCTACTCCATGTCTCTACTAAAGGAGTTATGGAAAAGCATTTCACTGGACATTTAAATAGAAAAATGAAAGCAAGTAAGATACATGCAAGTCCATTTGTTCCTTGCCAACTCCCAAATGTCATTAAAAATGTTCTTCTGAACATAATGGGCTGATCTCAAAGCAAAATCAGGGGAACACACTGATTTCAATGAAGTAAACTGGAGAAAAGCTCGACTGATTTCAATGGAGAAAAGCAGAGGGACTACACAAAGTTAATTGGATTTGCACAAGAACAAAATCCAACTTCGCTATTTCAGCCCTCTAGGATGCTGATGGAAAGACAGTGGCGATTGAATGAAGTGTGGTGCACAGACATCAGAGAGAGGTGGCACTATCGTGGCTGCATTTGCATTAGAACAGACCGGATACACAAACCCCTGGAGTAGCTCCACTGAAGCCTGGAGTTACTCAAATGGCTTGGAGACAGCAGCCCAAATTTCCATCTCAATGAAAATTTATTTCATCATTTTGCTTTTCAGTTTTTAAAAATGGGGAAAAAATCTATTCTAGTTTTCACCCACTCTCATACGTTTAGCGAACCCCTTAAGAGCCCACTCAGATTCCTGCCCTCGTAGCCAATCATAGCTTAACCTGAGCCATAACTCGCCCTGCACCATGCTATTTCATAAACATGCATCACCAGCCATAATATAAAGGCAGCTCTTCCCATTCCCATCTTCTCTGCAATCCTTTCTTCAAACACCCTTCTCTCCTGCTATCTCTTACATCAAAAGTTAAACACCAACATTCTGAACTAATTAAAAATAATTTATGTGCTTGAGCTCATAAGCTTCAGCAGGCTCCGACTTCCTCAGAGCCACCAGAGGGCAGGCGCAATTGACAAGTGGTCAATTGGAGAGGAGACACACACACACACACACATGATGGACTATGCAGCAGAACTCATTTCACTGTTTCCTAAGGCTGGTCCCTTGAGATGCCTCTTGTGCTGCAGGATATTTTTAACACTGAAACTGTATTAGTGTCAGTGTGCTGAGATGACTTTTCTTTGGTGGCATCCATGCTGCAGTTTCCATTTCCCCTTTAAATCATCACAGCTTTGGGTTCGAGTTGCCTTCATGTCTGTGTGGAGAGGGAGCACAAGGCACGGGGCACTGCACAAGTCCCACTTTGGCCACATAGGTTGCTGAATAAAGGAAAGTTTCACTCTCCATGAAGGTTATGCTTGTTCTAAGGGAAATGACTTTGGCCAAGATTGTCAAAGCCATTGGGGTCTGTATGTTGTTGTTGTTAATAATAATAATAATAATTATTATTATTATATAGTGCAAGCAATGCACCTAGTGCTTTACTGTAGTCAATTATAGACAGGTCCCTGTCCCAGTGATCTTACAATCTAAGGTTGTTTTTGCATGGATTCCCTCCCTCCTCCCCCCCCACTGGCTGCGCAGGTGGGTGGGTGTGCGGGGGGGGGGCTGTCCGTGCGCACAGCATGGTGGCAGATGGGAGAATGGGTGTCCATCTGTGGAAACACCACAGATGGTGGGTGGAGGTGGGTGTGCATTCCTGATGCACACCCATCTCCACCCATCACCCACCCACGGAGCCATCCGAAAAAACAGAGGAGGCGCCATAGGTGGAGATGGGTGGAGGTGGGCGTGTGCCCGTGGGAAAGGGAGCACACCCACCTTCACCTGCCGCCGGCGCACACCCATCCCCCCGCCCATCACGTCCATGCAAAAAGGGCCTAAGAGAGACTAGACTGGGGAGACAAAAGGGAGGGGGATAGAAGGAGACAGGAATACATCCAGGATGTTGCAGGTGCACATACTTAGGTTAGTTACAGGGGAGAAGGGGAACCCTAGGAAAATCAGGGCAAAGACTAAAGGGATGGGGAGCTAGGGAAAGCCAGATGAAAGAGTTAGGTTTTCAGATGGAATTTGAAGGCTGGGAGGGAGCAGAATGAATGTATCCAGGGAGGGAGTTCCAAGAATGGGGAGGGGGGGCAGCAAGGGAGAAAGGGCAGACATGGTTTGAGGAGCAAGGGAGTCATGAACAGGTGAGGGTGATAGTAGAGGAGAACAGAGCTCACAGACAAGAGTGCGGGGGAAACAAGCGCAGAGGGATAGGAGTGAAAAGGCCATGAAGGGCCTTGAAAGAACAAAGAGCTTGTGCTGAATGCGTTCAGGCAGAGGGAGTCAGTGGAGGGATGAGAGGAGGGGATGAACATGACCGAGCAGCAGACTAGTGGGATGATCTTGGCAGCAGAGTTCTGAATAGAAATGAGGAGGGAGCGATGAGAGCAGGGAAGGTCAGTAAGGAGGATGTTGCAATAGCCAAGGTGAGAGATGACTAGAGCGTGGACGAGAGTTTAGGCAGCGGAAACAGTAACGAAGGGCCAGATCTTAGCAATGTTGTGCAGGGAGAGGTGATAGGACTTTTAAACTTCAGATCAAATCTGTTGCCGAGAGAGAAAAGAGTAAAGATAAACTTTGGATTATGTGCCTGAGGGACAGGCTGGGGCTGGCGACCGCATCAATGGGAACTAAGAAGAAACAGAGACAGGAAGGTTTTGTGGGGAAGATGAGGAGTTCAGTTTTGGACATATTAAGTTTGATTTGGTGGCAAGTCATCCAAGCAGAGATATTGGAGAGACAGTTTGTGATGCAAGACTGAATGGAGAGAGAGCAGAGGTGGAGAGACAGTTTAGTGTCATCAGCATACAGGTGGTACTGGAAGCCGTGAGATTCAATGAGTTTGCTCAAGGACAGATGTAAACAGAGTTTAGTTTAGTTTATTTACGACCAAAAGCAAGAGAAACGAAGAGAATGTGCAGCATCCGCCACCATGGGCAACCTGTTGTGTGCAATTTCCAACAAGACACAGAAACATCGTCTGTCAGGGGCCGTGTGTGGTCTTGGGTCCAGGGGTTGTTTGCCTACTGACCTGTGCCCTGCTGGGGCAAGCTCCCCCCCCCGCCTTAGGACCCTGCAGCACAGACTTACAGCAAGACCCAGCCCACCTGTGGCGCTGGCCGCATCAGCATCAGCTGGGATCTGCAGCGGCAACTTTAAAACACCGCCCCGCCTATGGCGGCGCCAGAGGCATGCGCCTGGGGACGTCGCGCCTAAGGCGCGTGATGGGCGCAGGGTGCCGGGGTCTTTATCTTTGAACTTTTCCTTTCACTTGGGGAGGATTTTGCCTTGCCTGCGGAGGAATATTCCTTCGTGTGACGATATGCGCAGGATGTCAAAACATAAGAACAAGTCAGGGGTACAGACTAGAGCCTGGGTAAGAGCAAAACAGGGTAATTTGGATGGCTTCTTGAGAAGTCCGGCCTTGGCTTTGAGTGACTCCCCCGCCCGTTTGATGGGCAAAGAAGAACTCTGGGAAGGAGGTGGGGCTTCTGCTGCCGGGTCAGGTAGTTCCCCCCCCGCTAGCCGAAATTACTATAGATACCATTCATGATGGGGAAAATGGGGAAGTTCCTCTCCCTGCACCCCCACCTGGACCTTCCCTTGGCAAGGGAGATCTCCACGTGGGGGATTTGGATCTGGATTTGGGCTGCCCTGAACTTGGTTTAAGCTCCTCTCCTACAAAAGAAAATGGGGATACGAGAGGGAGAGTTAAAAAAAAAACCTCCTGAAGAAGGGGTTACTTTGGAGATGATGGCCAGGCAGTCCCTTCTGATAGGTGACCTTATATCTAGGCTTTATAGGCAGTTCGATGCCATAAATGTTTTGATTTACCAGCAATCCCTACAGCTCGGGGAGATTGAGGAAATCGGGCTTTGTCGGGTAGACTTAGCGAAATTACAGTTTGCAACCCTGGGTTTAGTAGGGGATGATGCTGCCTTGAGCAAACCCTTAGAGGGTGTTGGTGGTGGGAGGGAGGTTTTACCAATGGGAAGGATATCCTCCTTCTCAGCGGATCCAGGGGTGTTAGCCTTTGTAATTGGAGCTACTGCTCTTGGACACACACACACACACCCTGCTTTGGGATTCAAAATATAAAATACGACATCACATTGCTACGATTTTGGGTCACCCTTTCTCCTCGTATTGTATTACACAAATATGTTCGGGGGGGGGGGGATTTGGTTAGTCAGCGGTTGCTAATCTACTTCCGCACCTCCCAGATAACTGAAAATGTACTGTTATCTAAGGCACGTTTTGCCTACTAGGGGGTGCAGTTGCAAAGGGTATATATAAATCCAGTAATCACCCCTTTGTTAAATTTCCATGATAAGGTGGGGAGCCGCTTGGTGATTAAGTCTCCCCCTTTTATGTCAGGTAATGGAGGATCACCCGAACCTGTAGTTAACCCTGATCAGTGCCGTCGGATCTCCTTTGTGCAGAACCCAATGGTTATACGAACAGGGAAGAGCCCCCAAAGCCCTAAGGCTAGGAGCCATTCGGTAATAAAGCCCTCCCCCTCCACTATGAGTAACAGAAGACTATCTGAACCTGCAGATAATCTTGGTCAGCTCTGCCAGGCCTCCCCCATGCAGAATCCAATGTTTATACGCCCAGGGAGAGATCCACTAAGCCCCCCTATGATCCCACCTGCTCAGGCATCCTCCCCGGAAGGTCCCCATAGTGGATTTAGAAATGGGCACCGACAATATTTAAGGAGTCTGCCTTTGGGGCAGGGGGGGAGGCGATACTGGGGAGGGTCCCTTCTGACTTGGGGATGCCCTCTCAGAGTACCTCTGTAGAAGTTGGCTACTCAGAGGGTGTCCTGGGTAAGCATCCGGAAGGGAGCCCTGGCCTCCCACAATGACTGACGGTGGATCCCAATAGGGGCTTTTTTACACTTTGGTCCTGGAATATTGCGGGGTGGGCAAGGCATAGTAAGGAGTTAGATTTTATTTCGCTTGCCCAGGAATATTGTGTAATACTGTTACAAGAAACTTGGGCCAAGAGGCCACTTGAATTAGATGGATTCACTGCCCAAAGTGCCCATAGTCTTCCAGCAGTTTCCTATAACCAGCGGGGGAGGACATGTGGAGGGCTGGGCTGTCTGATTCGTCAACCTTCCCCATTTAAGAACTTTAAGGTTGTATCATTGCCTCATCTTGCTCTTGGCTTTGTTGCTACTTTGGGCTCTTCTAAATGGGTGATTATTAACACCTATGTGCCACCATGCAATGCAGGCTCATTTATGAAAAACAGCTGGGATCTATGGAGGAGTTTTTGGATGAGCTATGTGCGGAGCACCCAGAAGCCCTACTAATTTTGGCTGGGGATTTTAACTCTCGAATCAGCCCAGATAATCAAACGCTTGCCCCTTTCTGTGACATGTCTTCTCTTCCACCATCCGATGTCTTGAAGACTAGGGTTTCTAAGGATCAGCAAATCAATTAATATGGGATCAGACTAGCTGAGTTTGCCCTTGCCCATAATCTTTATGTGCTAAATGGTGCGGGGTTTCAGGATTGGCCGGGAGAGTTTACTTATGTGGGGACTCTGGGATCGAGCGTAATAGATTATATTATGGTCTCAGCATCAGTTCTACCTCATATTATTGATTTCTTTGTTGGAATGGAGCTTATTTATTTATTTATTTCCATAAATTTCTACCCTGCCCCTCCTGCCATGCAGCTCGGGGCGGCTTCCAAAATATCTTATGGGAGACCATCTACCACTTTTCCTCCTAATTGGGGATAATTGGCAAGACAGGGCAGTTAGTAGTAATCCCAGCCCACTGTTAGATGGCTTAGAAATTTATAAAGCCTCCCCTTGGAGCACCGACATGGCATCTAGGACCACTTGCTGGATCCAGCTGCCACACATAATCAGTCTTAGAGACTCTCTTATTCAGGCCAATGATTGGGGTGAGATAATTGACATATATGGCCAGCTCTCTGCGGGTCTTCTCCAACAAACCCAGTCAGCTGGTAAGATCAGTAAGCCGCTACCTGTAGGCACACATAAAGTTTGGTTCGACAAGGAATGCCGAGCCCTCAGAACCAAACTGAAACATCACTATAGGATCTACAGGCAGACCTCCCTCTCTAGAATACCCGTGGAGTATACCACACTAAAAAGGACCTATAAACTCTTGATAAAGGAAAAGAAAAAGCTTTATGGTGAGGCGCAATGGATGAAACTGCTTCGGGCCTCAGACCAGAAGGATGTAAGGACCTTCTGGCAAATAATAAATTGCAGGGCCACTCCTACTTCAAGAGTAATAGACCATCCAATCGCCCCAGAGCTCTGGGTGAGACATTTTATGGGTCTTTACCAGACCACAGAAGAAAGACAGGAGGAAGAGCTTCTGATCTTGAGCTGGAGTGAGCTCGAGATGCTGCCCTCCTGGCCGTTGGTGACGGAAGGCGAGGTTTTCGAACTGTTTGATTCATTCCAGAGTAATAAAGCGTCTGGTCTAGATTTAATTCATATCAACTTTGTCAAAGAGCACAGAGATTGGTGACTCCCGTTGCTCGCCAAACTATTTACAGCTATTAATAACACCGGTAAGATTCTGCCTATATGGGCCACAGCTATCGTGGTGCCTATTTTTAAGAAGGGAGCTAAGGAAGATCCAGCCAATTACAGGCCTATCAGCCTTCTATCAGTCATTGGGAAAACGTATGCGAAGTACTTGCTGTATAAATTACGGGCCTGGATGCAGCAGGAGGCTATCATTGCCCCAGAGCAGGCGGGATTTCAATCTGGACGCTCTCTGTGGAGCAATGTTTCATTCTGTATTATTTGGTGGCAAAGTACAGAGCGCAGAGTGGAGCAGTATATGCAGCCTTTTTAGATCTGAGGGCTGCCTTGGTTAGGTCGACAGGGAGATACTGCGGGGGAAACTATAGGACTCCTCTGTGGACCGAAGGCTGGTGCTTCTCATCCGCGCTCTGTACTCACAGACCACCCGGAGGGTGAGGGTTGACCCACAGGGACATGTTACTCCACCGATTCGTGCCTGCTCTGGAGTTAGGCAAGGCTGCGTTCTCGCACCAATTCTTTTCAATCTTTATTTAAATGAAGTGATTCCCAAAATGGCTGATGCAACTTGCTTTCCTCTAAAATTGGCAAGCAGACCAACTGGCTGTCTCTGTTACGCAGATGACATGGTACTCTTATCACAGACTCACGTGGGTTTGACCAGGCAACTAATGGCTTTCATCGATTTTTGTGAGGTACATAAATTAACCCTCAATCACCAAAAATCAAAAATTGTTGTATTTTCATCAAGGAAGAAGATCCATAGATGGCCTATAGGTTCGCAGGAGATACAACAAGTTAAAACTTTCAAATACTTAGGAATATATTCAATCAAACACTCACCTGGAACGATCATGTACATAAATGCCTGATGGCAGCTAAAGGCCCGGCACGTGCTATACATAGTCTTTTTGCCCGACAAGGTAGATCGGCGGTAGTACCAGCATTAAAGGTCTATAACAGCAAGATTAGATCGCAGGTCTTGTATGGTGCAGAGCTATGGGCCCCCCTCGTCAGGCAAAATCTGGACTCGATACAGGCCAGATTCCTGACGGGGTTGTTAGGTAACATCAAGGGGACCCCGCACGCAGCTGTGAGGCTGGAGCTGGGCCAAAGAGGATGGCAGCAGATGGCTTTTGAGCAAGCTCTCAAAATGTGGTCCAGGATATTTATCTCCCAAGGGTCGTGATACTTACATTAGCCCATGGCAGAGGAGGGTTGAGGCTTCTTTACAGGAGATGGGGATATCCCAGGATTACCTGATACACAAACCCACAGTAACGGTCCTGAGGGAGGTACTGCAGAGGGCAGAGGACATCAATAGGCAGTTGGAGATGGCTAAGGTTCGGGCCTCTCCCATCTGAGGAATTATGAGCAGCGAGCTCCCCCTCCCCACTCTATGGCTTTATATCTTTCTGTGCCAATCTCAGGTAGAGCTAAACATCTAATATTTCAGGCAAGAGTAAATGCCTTACCATCCAAGGTTCTGGAGGGTCGCTATTTGGGGCTGCCCTTTACAGAACGACTCTGCCCATTTGATCAAGAAGAGGTGGAGACTCCTGGTCATATGCTATTGTATTGCCACCTATACGATGATCTGAGGGAGAAACTCCTGCGACCAATTTTGAACCAGATACCAGGGAGGTCGAAAGGAATAATTTTGAATTATTTACTCAATAGCTCAGACTTAGCCCAAATTAAGCTCCTTACAGAATTCCTCCTCCAGAGGAAGGAGATTTCTGGAATTCAGATCACCCATAGAGGATCTCCTATAGACTCTTTTGGTGGGTCTGGGTAGGTTTCTTTTTTCTCTGGATGGAACTAAGGCTGGTTTTGCTCCTGGGTAATTCCTGAAGATAGCTGAGTAGATCAAATGGGGTGGCCCCTTACATAGATGTGTTAAGCTTGTTCTGTATGGGACTATAGATTGTGGTCTATGCATAATTATTCTAGATAATTGATTGATATATTTATTTTGGGTTGAGGTCAAGTTTGAATGTTAGTATGGGAATTCTGCTGTACCTTATTTTATTTCATTGTTAATTGGTATAAGGTGAATTAGTCGAACTTATTTTACTGTTTAATTTCCTTTTATGCTATTAATTTAATAACATGCTGTGAATATGTGTTTGTTAGATGTTGATTTCTTTTCCTTGTAACGCAATGACCATGTGTCACGCTTAAATAAAATTCATTCATTCATTCGTCCACCAACCAGAACAGCACCAGGCCCCAGTTAGCACCAGATGCTCAGATGCCATCAACCAGCCAGAATGGTGCTGGGACAGTTAGCGCCAACGTTGACCTGTGTGCTTCCTCCTTGACCTATAAGAAGCCACCCTAGGAGCAAAGGGGGAGGAGCAGGAAGTTCTTAGGACTTCCACTTCTCTATATTAAGGTCAAGCAGCCATTCCCAAGTTGACTTGCCAACTGTGCAGTTCACCTGCTCGAGTTGGCTATGCTCATCCTGGAGCCATAGCATCCAGCTCTAGCTCCTGTCTTCAGCTTCAGTCTTAACACCCAGCTGCTGGTTCCCTCCTTCAGCTTCACCCTTGCATTCAGCTCCAGTTCCTGATTTTGCTCTGTGAACTCGACACCCTGCATCCAGCCCCCATGTCTCTGACTATCCCTTAGACAGCCTTTGTGGAAACTGACCCTGATGTACAACAGACTATGTGCTTAGGCTTCCTCTCAGCCCACTGGGTATTTTGGGGCCATGCCCAGCCTAACTAAGTACTGACACGTGCGTGGACTTATGGGTCACAAAGAGAAGAGAAGGGGAAAACCATCTCCTAAAGAAGAGCCAGTGGGTAAGGGAATAGGTTAAGACCCAGGAAATCTGGGTTCAGTTCTGGGGCATGACCAGACAGGAGTTGCAGGGAGCTGGTGCTCCTTCTTAGCCATGGAAACATCATGGGGCCCAACCCAGCACTGTAAGCTCATGCTCCTTCTCCTGGGCTCTGCTTTCTGATGCCCAGGGATCTCATCCCCAGCTGGTAGATCTGCTCGGTGCCTACCTACTTCCCCAACATCTTTGGGCTCAAGGCAGCACAGAAGCAAAGAGAACAGAGTAACAGCAAGGTCAGGGCTGACCTTACCATGGGGCGGCTCGGGGCAGCCACCCCGGGCCCTGCTCCTGGGGGCCTCACACTCAGGGTCCCCAGCTCCTGGCCAGACAGTGCACACCTCTACTGCCCTCCCCTTCCCAAGCGCAAGCCAGGCTCTGCTGAAGGCCAGATTGGGTGGGACAGGAGGAAGGAGCAGTACTGGTGTCAGCAGCAGCAAGGTATGGATCCCAGACACATTCTTCTCTGCTTCCATTCTCACCCTCCCCTGGCTCTGGAGCGCGGGGCCACCCTAGCCAAGTCCAACTCCGACTGACAGGCAGCACCAGCAGAGGGGGCCAGCGGGAGTGAGGGAGAGACAGAGGCCCCGCCTCTCCCTCACTCTGTGGGTGCCCCCCACTGCTTGTCAGTCTTGGCCAGGGGGAATGTGGGAGAAGTGTGGCCTCTGCCTCTCTCTCACTCCCCCAGGCCGAGACAGACAGACAGCGGGGGGGGGGGGGGG
>QEPC01004304.1:3783271-3799248 GCA_003113815.1 Sphenodon punctatus | reverse complement strand
CCCCCCCCCCCGGCATATTGGCTACAGCCCAGAATCGGAGGCGGTAACAGCCGGTACTGTCCGCTGATTCTGGGCCGTGGGGTGGTAACAGACGTTATGTTATCACGGTCAACCACGGTGAACCCCACCATGGTGGCCGCAGTACCGTAATGTCTGTTGGGCCCAAAAGAGATTCCTGCCGGGTGTTCACCCCTGGCGGGAATCTCTTTGACCATGCTTCCGGAGCTCCGGGTGGCCGGAGGGCTGGAAGCATGGTCAAAGAGATTCCCACCAGGGGTGAACATCTGGTGGGAATCTCTTTTGGGCCCAACAGATGTTACGGTACCACAGCCGCCACGGCGGGTTCACTGTGGCTGACCGTGGTAACGTAACTTTTGAAATTACCCTTTGTCTGCAAAACCATTCTCCCTGAGAGGGTATCCTTGGTGTTCCAGGTCACTACATGGATGTGAACCAACACATCATCTGCCATTGGGCCCACTTTGTCAGTCATAAAAACAATACTCTTTACCAGTTTAAAATTCCCAGAGAGCAACAAGAAGACTACATGACTTAGGAGATAAATTCCAAATCACAGGCTGAAGTGTTCATCCATGTGGAGGCAGGTTTTCAAGGATTCATCACCCATGCGAAGGCTAGATTTTCAGAAATGCCTAGCATTCAACAGGTGGAATGTTCTATTGCTAAATTAGGCTACATAGGTGCCTAAATGAGGAATTTCACCCCCAAATTGGATCACAATATAAGCAGTTTGCAAAGAGAAAATTATTGGGTAATTATTGGATTCACACTTAACTATTAATCTTTAGTTATAAGTTAACATGGATTGATCTCATTCTGATCCTTGTAGGATCATAGCTCTGCCAATCAAAAAAGGGGTTTTTAAGGGATTAGGTAAATTCATGGAGGATAAATCAAATCCCTGGGCCAATATCCTCAGGGGATGCAACTTTATGCTCAAGGTGCCCCTAAACCTCCATTTGCCAGAAACTGGGAGTTAAACAAAGTGAATAGATTGCTCCATATATCTCCCAACATTGTATTCTTCCTCTACTGCTTTCCAATCCTCCCAGAGAATGTTTCAACTAGAAAGAGGATGTTTTACACCTTTCCTGCAATTCCCATAGTATATTCAGAAGACCAGAGAGGACAGATATGTGTCTGTGCCAGCAGCTCAGATATCATATGAAAGCAAAGAGCATTCAGTCTGGTATGCCCCGTACTGCAGAATTCACTGCAGCAAAAGGCAACTCTTAATCTGTGTCAAGTTGCACACATCAGCAGAGGTTTTTGTGTATGAAAAGAAAGAAGCAGTTTAGTTGATCCTTCCTTCCCTCAGGATTTATAATTCACAATGGGTCAAATTGCTTTTTCTTGTTCATGCGAGTAGTCTTAAACGGGGCTAATCACGCAAGTAAGGATAGCAGCATTTGGAGCAAAGCCATCCATGTAGCCAAATGTCAGGGCTGGATTCTGTGATGTATAAGCATACACCAGCTACAAACTATCAGGTGAGTGTAAAAAAGGGTACAAAGAAGGATATTATTTGCTGAGGTAATTAATTGTTGGAAAACAGGACAACAGAAAAATCAACTATCAGGAGGTTGTACGAACTCACACAGCTTTCAGCCAGCTGCACCAAATTCTGATCCAAACTCACACGTCAATTCCATTTTACAGGAGAGAGGCTAAGGCTCAAGTGGCTAAGAGGCTCACACATGCACATACTGAAAGGCAGTCAAGTCTAGGTCTCCTGAAGCCCAAACTAACTCCCTAGACCATCCTTACCATTTAGATAAAATTGCTTTTCACCTCCCTGTGTTGCTATGACTCATTTCTATTGAACCATGCAAGTCCAAAGCTCTACGGGAAACTCATGTTCTATAAGCCAGAACCATGCTCTAGAACATGCTCTTTCGCTCCCACAGGCTTTGAGAACCTCTGACTAAAAGCTGCTATAGAATGGCATCATTATTTTGTCCCATCGCTGCAAACAGAGGAATTGCCATTTGACTTGCACTACTATAGGGATGGATGAAAGCCAACTCCAAAATCAAAGCCTTGTAGCACAAAACTTGGTATAAGTTGAAAAGGACTTTTACTTACTTTATTAAAATGTACTAGCCAACTGGCCACAACATAAGCTAAATATAAATACAGGATACAGAAAAGTCCCAATGAATACAGACTGCTAGCAGCAGTACAGGACTACTGTAAGTCTAACTTTATACAGTACAAAGTTAGTTTATTCAGAACCCATTTCTCTCTAAGCTTTGCAGCAGAAACTGCACAGGCAGCCATACTGCCACAGCCCTAGAAACAGAATCCTCAGAGTCATTCAACAGACGACAAAGTGCCCTCCAAGGTGGAGATAGCATTCCCTCATTAATACTGGGGGTCCGAAACAGATGAGTGCGTATGTGTATAAATAGGGCAAAATAGTAAATAATGAGGCAAATCCTCACTCACACCTGCCCCGCAGATACAAAGTCTGCCGGTACAATCAATCCCCTCATACCACCCCTAAATCACCATATAGACATCGACTGGAAATGCAGGGAGGTAAGGCCTTTCCTGTGGGACACAGAAACTATAGATGAAAAATATCAAGCTCCACTAGGGCCCGGAATCCAGTACCTATACCAGGGTGAGATCTTTGAAGTTGCCATCTGAGAAAGGGACACCTGGACATCCATGTCCTCTATATGCTGCCTAATTATATGGCTTCTATGACCCCAAAGCATTGTGGGAAATAAGTTCCAACTCAACTTTGCTCATCCTTAATTGAAAGGGAGCTGCTGCTTTCACTGTTGTGATACAGATGCATTTGTGATACAAGCTGCACACTGTCTAAATGAGTTTTTAAAGGCTTAATTAATACAATGGGAATTATGCTGAGTTTATCCAATACTTTAGGAGGTATGATGTTATCAAAATCCCATTATATATTAAGGAAGCCATGAACAGAAATTAGCCACTACATCTGAAACATTTTAATCAGGGTGATAACTCAATTATTAGGGCTGTTAATCAAATGGCCCTTTGGGAAATACAACCTCCTCTGAGATGGGGATATAGAGCACTGGCCCAAAATAGCTGTGCCAGGGCACAGCTAGGGCCATGGCCTCAAACACATTAAAGAGAAGAATATTCATCTCAGAGGGCAAAGCCATTGTTGTAACAAAGGACAAAAATCTTTGCTGGTTCCAATTTAATTCCCAGCTGGGAAGACTCTGCTAACTCCATCCCATGCTGATGGCATACATGGTACCAAGTGTTGCCCAGGCAAACAGGCTAAAGTGCTGCAAGTTCTAATGAATTTTAGGGGAAGTACTGTTATTTTGCGCAGAGTTGATGCAAATATTCACATTTTTTAAATTGAATTTTGCATATTTGAAATTACAGATTCATAGTTTTGTTGCCAAGTTTACGTGTAACTTAGAAACATGCCACTGACTTACACCAAGTGTTGCCCTCCCCCGCCCACTTAAGAAACTAAACTTTATTAGTTTGGGTGTTTGATGCACAGAACTACATGCTTTAAAAAATCATGCGAAATAGGAAATTTGTGTTGGTTTTTTGTTATTATTTTAAGGCTTCTTATGGGGCAAATCTTCAGGGCCCAAGTTTTCAAACTTTTCTTCACAAGATGGACCAGAAATGGGCTTTTTCAAATAAAAGTTCAGATGTTCATGTTGAGCAGTGTGAACAATTAGTTAGAGCAAGGCAGTAAGAGCCAGATTTCCTGCTTATTCTATCACTTAGGCTCAGGTGGTAGAGTGCATGGTTTGCAAGTATAAGGTCCCAAGGTCAATTCCTGGCATCTGGTTGTATGCCTGGGTGAGGCCTCTGCCGGAGACCTGGATTTGAAACCCTGCTGCCATGTCAGGTTGTGACAATACTGGGCTAAGATGGACCGTTGGTCTGACTCAGGCAGCTCCTTATATCCTAATTTATTGTGCAATCTTCAGTAAGTCACTGTCACAGGGCACTATCTCTTATCTTTGCAAAGTGCTTGGGACTTCAGATGAAAGACTCTACAGTAACTGCAACACGTTGCTGGTTATTATTCCAGCATGAGGAGTCCAGATAACCAGCAATTCCAGAAAACTGTCCTGAAAGCATGTACACTGATGAGAAATAATGTAGCAGATGGCAGTTGCCCTGTACATGCACATAGGTTCTGATGCAAGAAAAATAATTCTGCAGCAAGGATAAAATACAACCTGCCTCTAGGAAAGATATTTAGCTGTGGAAGGAGAGAGAGTCATTAAAGCTGCTCCAGGGAAGTTTCAAGCACACACAGTGCTCAGTGAATATAATGTGGCTTTGCAAGGGGTAGCACCATTCTGCACAGGCTGTTCTGCTTGGACTGGGCAGTGGCAAAATGGACATTAGGTTCCAGAGCTCTTGGCTTCAAAGACTCCCATGAAGAATACAATTACCAATAAAAATCTGTGGCATGTCAAGCTGTGTAATGGTAGGAGATACTGAGTCATTATGCACATTCCTGGGCCATACCATGCATCAAAACTTCCACTGGAGTACAACCATTGAACTTGCAGGCTGCGAGCCCATCACTCTTCTCCCCAGCTGCTCTCTGCCTTCTCCATGCCATCCCATTCCTCCCCTCTCATGTCAGAGACATCCATTCCATCCAAGCCTTAGACCAAAGCACAGAGACAACAGGGAGTGACGGGGGAAATCCCAGGGCCGGCTGGAGATGGGCCCAAGTTGCAACAGTTGAGTCCAGATCCCTCCACCTTCTTGTGAGTTTGGGGGTGTCTTTAGATCTGAGGTTTGGAGTCTGGACTCTAAGCCATTCATCCCACAACCTTCTTGGGCAGCTTGGCCTCACGGCATCACTAAAGCTGGGGAGCTAAGCTCACCCAGACAAGAAAGGCTGTGAGTGGTGGTAGTAGGAAGCACGTGGGTGACTGGGTAGGGAGAGGTTGGAGCACACCCATGTATATAGCCATCTCTTTTCTGAGTCATGGGAGAGCTTCCACTTCCCATCAGTCCTGCCTCCAGAGGAAAATTAGGAGCCCAAAACCTATGCTCAACATCCAGCCAAGGATCCATGTGACATTCCTGCCTGCCACAAGATGCTGCATTTGGCCTGAGCTAGAAGCCCTATATTCATGAGGGGGTGAATCTAAGGGAGAATCAAGCAGTTGGACTCTCCTGCAGTTTCACTCCAGCACTGACCCCACTCTGTGGCCTGGGGCAAATTAAATCTCAAGGAGGCTTCCCTGTGCTAACCTATCACCTAGTCTAGCCCCTTTCCTACCATGGGAGTGCTTGGACCCTGGCAACAATGTTAAAGAGAACAAGATGCAAGCCAGATTATCTGCATCCAGCCACATGACAAGGAAGGCCTTTCCTTGGCCTTTAAGGAGACAATACAACTCCTTCAATGAACAGGAACCACCAGGTACCCAAGGCAGAAGAGTCTAGTTCTTGGACTGCTACCCATTTGGATCCTATCTCAGCACATGCAAAGGAGATAACCTAAGCTAGCAGTTAGAAGGGATGAGCCTTGGGACTCCTGGCTACTATCCTGGGTGGGCCCTACTGAGTATACTTGAGCAAATCACCATCCACTTCTGTGCCTCAGTTTCCCACTCTGTGGCAAGGGAAAGAATATCCCTGTTGTAAAATGCTTTAAGATCCCCAGGTAAAGAGCTTAGTGTAAACTGCCAAGGATTTCTGTTTCTTTGGTAACAGCATACTGTCCTCACTGGTGGCAGCAGATGCCTGCAGTCTGCTAGCAAAACAGTGACACCTCACTGCACACACCAAACACACACCACTGCTCACAACAGCATAAAACCACACCGCACTGGATCTATCATTACCCATATATTAAATCCCCAACTAGCAACACATGTCTCTGGGTCCACCAGGCACACACACATCAAACACTGAGACACACCTTGCAATAGGATCATTTTACCCCGACACACACTCACACCTCGTACAGTGCCCATCAAGTGCACACATACCAGTGCTCTTGGTGTTACACCCCTCACCGAGCAGTACACCGGGTACTTCCCCCCCCACCTTCATACACACGGAGGCACTAGGGGAGCCTTTGCACCCATCGAGCCCTGCTAGAGAGGAAGCGAGTGAAAGTTCTTGCCCACTAGGGGGAGATGCTGGGCAGCTGCTCGACCAGAACAGGGAATTAGCCCAGCTGGGAGTAGAGGGACTCCTGTAGCGTGATAAACCTAGCAGGGAATTAGCCCAGCCGTTAGATCTAGGCGCTTCCGAGAACAGCTTCTCCTCTCCCCACTCCAGCTCCGTGTGCTTCTCTGCTGCTGGGGGACTGTGACCACTCCGCAAAGTCCGGGGAGGGGACAAAGTCATGAAGCCCCCCGTTCAGACAGGGAAGTGGTGTTGCACAGAGATGGAGAGGAGCAGGCAGCGCTAAGAATGGGAACCGGGCGCAGCGTCCTGGCAAACGGTGCCAGCCTCGCCTGCCTCTCATGTGGTCCCAAGTGACAGCATGCGGGCTGGAGGCTGAGCGGGTCCCTGTAAGCAGGCTGCGGCAAGGCGGGTGTGCTATGAAGAGACCTGGTCTTATCGGGGATAGACGGTGCCAATGACTCAGGAGTTGGAAAATCGTTATCGCCCGTCTCATCTTGTAAGTGCTCCAGTGCCTTAATAGACTGAGAGCTTGGAAACTGACCTCCTCTCCGCCGGCAGAGAGCAAGGCGCATCAGCGGCTGCCTCAGCCAACTATCCTGCCAAGGGGGGGGTGGTACCCCGCGTAGGACTCAAAGGGCAAAGACAAGCTGGGGGGGGGGGGGAAGCAAGGAAGGACTTCACGTCTCGGAACCCCCCGATCCAATGCTATGGGGTGTAGACCTTCCCGGGAGACACTAGAACGACTGTGCCAGAACCAGCACCGGCATCAGCGCCCCTTCCCAATGGGCTTCGCAAACAGAAGGTTCTATTCGGGCAGGATGCCGGCCTCGGTCACATACGCAAAGGGCTAGCACGCTCTCCCCCTTCCCCACCGATGGCTCTGTGATCGGTCACTCTGCCAGCACTGGCGCGGCGTCTCCCTTTGCTGCAGTGGGCTCGCCCTATGCCCAGCGCGCTCCTGCATTCTGCTCTCCAGAGGCGGCAGAAGTCACTTTGTAGTAGTGTCCCCTCAGCAGTGCTCCGCCTTAGCTGCCAGGGACGAAGCACAGGCAGGTGAGCCGGGAAGCATACAAAGTCCCAAAGGAATCAGAAACGGGCTGGGGGGCTGTGGCTCCCTGGAGGGCTATTGGTCCCCCTAAAATGCCGGTTGGGATGAGGAGTTCAGATTCAAGCACACGAACCCTACCCCTTCCTTGCTAGAAAAGTTACTTGCAGTATCAACCCAGTACCCATTCGCTTCCCAGGGAGTCCTGCCATGCCGCGTAAGGGGATCCACTGCACCACGGCAGGATGCCCGCCTCGAGTGCAGCAGTGCTGCAGAGGGGGTGAGCAGGGATCCGTTCTCCAATCTGTGGCAGCGGCATGACCCTGAAACAGGGCAAACGCATGAAGGGAGGGGCAAAAGAAAGGGTTTCCTTTGGGCTTCCCCACTCTGCTCACTCGTCCCTCTCCCCTTGTCTAGGATCCAGTGCTGCTACGGGGGAGGGGGGGGGGCTTTAACCTTGGAGCAAATGCCAGTTCAGTACACTCCTTTGCTTTCCCGGGTCCAGTCAGCAGTGGGCTCGGGACCTTTCCCTGCTAGGACTGCAAACCAGGAGAGGGCCGTTGTTTCTCATCCAGAAGTGCATTTTGCAGTGTCTCCCTCTCCCTCACACATGCCCCGCACATCCAGGGAGCTGTCTCTTCAGCACCCTTGAGTAAACCATTCGCCACTTGGAGGCACACGCTTCATGAGAGATCCCAGCACAAGTCCCTTGCACCAGGTACAGCAGCACTCCCAGCCCCTCTCCCCATTTCTTGACTTGTAGTCAAACTTAAGCGAGATTTTTTTCTTAGGCGTCCTCCCCTTTGTCCCAAGCCCTTTATGCTACTTTAAGGGCACAAGACTGAGGAAAGAGAACGGAAAGGTTTGATTTCCGAACCGCCCACAGGAGTCTTGTGGACCAGATGCGAGCAAAGATCGGCAAGACAGAGTGAAACTTACTAGCCTGCTGGAGCGTCGCGAGCGTCCAAGGAGGGCAGAAGTCTTCAATCCGGCAGGTCAATTCACTACAAAATGCTGCAGTTGCTTTCCCCACCCGCCCCTCCAGGGCTCCGGTACGTTGCTGTATTCCGCAGAGCTCTCACCTCATTGGCTGAGGTGTTGCTCAATAGAATAAAGCTTCTGCATTAATTGAGAAGGGGCTTCAGGTTTTTATTTTTTCTCCTCCATGGTGCAGTTCATCATCCCGCCCAGCTGGTGCTTGTAGCCCCTCCCCTCTAACCCAACTCTTTCCCAAGTGCCTGCATCTAGACTTGCTGAGCTTTGCAGTCTGAGCTAGGCGAAGCAGCAAGCAGGGCGGGTGGGAAACCTGATCAGTGGAGAAGCATGCTCAGTCAGCTGCAGTGCTCCAGGAGGACAGCGGGAAATGGGAGGGGAGTTCAGGTTGGGAGGGAGAGAGAGGTTTCTCTTGCTTGCCTGTGAGGCAAGACAGCAATAGCATGTGCAGGGGAAATGGGATTTTCAGTGATCTGGCACCGAGACACACACACGGGGTTTGCAGTGCAGCAGCCTGGGCTGTATTGTAGCAGAGGCTGTAACAAATGGAGATTTTAGAGTGCTGCCTCTAAATAAAGCGGAAGGGAACTTAACAATGGCACAGCTCAGGCTACCTTCAAGGTCAGATTTGGAGTCTAATCAAAGCCCTGCCTTGCACAGTCAAAGTCTCTGGCCAAGGTGAAATTTTCTATGGAAGAAGGAAAGAGCCGAGAGCTAAAACGTACAATAAAATAGTGGAACTCCTTGTCGGATGATGCCCAAGTCAGTAGCGTAGCAGGCTTTAAAAGGGTCTGGATACATTTCTGAAAGCCAGGTCCATTAAGGGCTATTAGTTGGGTTGGTTAGGAGAACAAGACCCTTGACTGTTGGGAGCTGGGGGAGGATGGCAGGAAATTGATTACTCCATTGTAACCTGCTGCATATTCCCCTAAGGCAACTGAGGCTGGCCACTGGCAGACAGCATGCTGGGCTAGGTGGACTATTGGTTTGACCCAGTAAATGGCACTTCTCATGTCCCTGTGATTTATAGAAGCTCCCTCCAGTTTCAAACTAGCACCCAGTCACTGTAGCAGGATCTGGCATCATTTGTGGGCCCTAGGCTTTGTTCCTGATTTTGCCACAGACTCCATTTGCAACCTGGGCAGTCACTTCCTCTCACCATGCTTCAGTTTTTTCCTCTGCAAAAGGGAAAATTGTGATAATGTAGGCGAGCTCAACTTGATTCATCCCAAGGGCCAGAATATTTGGTTCAGGCCCAACACTAGGCCACATGTGTTCCCACCCCTAATTTGAATGATCCTGCCTCTAATTTGCATGGCTCCCAGGGCAACCCCACAGCAAAACCCCTATTTAAATGGCAAAGGGGGTAAAGGAGAGAGAGATCCTTTCACAAAGGGGAAGAAGTTGGCACCTTAGATGGCCTTGCGCTCAGAAAGTCAGAAACAGGCAACAGGAGGCTAAGCAGTCTCTGCTACTGTGTGCAATGCCCGGTCAGCTCACAGCCAGGGGAGCAAAATGGGGGTGGGAATAGAGGACAACCCCTTTGGGGGGTCCACCAGCAGCCCCCTCCTTAATTTCCCCCCTCACAATCAGTCATAGGGGCCAAAATTATGGGGACAGATTCCCTTTCATCTGTCCCCCCTCGCCCTCCCGAGGAAGTGCGGTTCTCCTCACTTTGGACTGTTGTCACTCCGGCTCCCAAACGCTCTGGAAACTTGGAGCCGAGCCTGAGAAGTGGGTGCCAGTGCCCTGCTCCCGGATCTCTCGCATCCTGCTCCCATCCCCATTTGGGACCTCCCTGCCTGGTACCTGCAGCACGCCAGCAGGGCAGGACCCTCCAGAAGCACAAGCTGCTTTGCTGGGAGCCAGGCTGCTGCCGCTGCCCAGGTCAACCTGAATGCGGGCACTCTCCGTGCTTTTTCTCCCTCCTCCCTCCCCCACAGCCCATCTCCCCCACTGCACTGAGAGCGCCCACATCCATGCCAACTCAGGCAGCAACGGGACACTAAGGCAAAAACCACCATGGGCCGCACACAATGAACAGAGGCCCGTTTGAAAGCAGGCCTCACGAAATGTATCAGCGGGCTGCATGTGCCCCCTGAGTCCTGTGATAATGGCATCCTGTAAGGGGCTTTTTTGAGATATATGAATGAAGAATCAAGTGCTGTTATATTTAAAGTTTACAGTAAAAGGATATTAAAGTTGCAACATCAATCACAGGAAAGTTAGGGAAATGCCAGAACCAAGTTTGCTTCTGCAGCCTTAACTCAATCCCCTGTGCATTTGCATTATGATACAATACACTGATAGTTGGGTTTTTTTCCCCACAAGATTCCACCTCATTCACTGTGCAATATAAAAAAAGAAACTGGAAAATAATTTATTCACACTGAGCAATACATTGACCCCCAAATAGGTCATCAACAGGCTCAGAAGCTATAGGTCTACAACACAGCCCTCTACTACTTTTTTTTTTTTTTATTCACCTTTATATGCCACCCTTCCCATTAAGGCACCAAACTACCTACTTTCTGATACAGCCACTCCAGGTGGGTTTCCTAGCTCTTTGCTAATAGCTGCAGAGGACACTGAAATTCTGAAATCACCAGCCCTGTCATTTCTCTAGCAGTTACAAACATCTGTGTCTGGCTCCTGTTCCTACTAACCTTTATTCCTATGTGCCTCCCAATCAGTTGCTCATCTATGTGCATTCCAGTCAAGCTGCCTCCTGCTTCTCCTCCATGCATGAGACATCCCAAGCTGCTCTAGCTGCACAGCAGCTTCTAGACCCATCAGTCAGCCACAGTACGTTCTGCCCCTGCAGCCTCTGCCCAGGCTCACAAGTCTTCTCCCCATTGCCAGTGCCTGCCATATCCTTGTAGCAGCTGCACAAACTCTCTCTTAGCCATACAATCTCTGGGGTTTCATCTTTTCCCTAAATCCAACCTGTCTGAAATTTTGCTCCCAAGTCCAGCCATACCATGCAGGCTGTCTAGCTTTCAATGTCTTGGACTTCTCCTAGACACACATTCAACCAAGCTCTTTGGCCCAGATCCCTCACATGCCAGTCCCAACCCTAGTCACTACTTGGGTAGTGTTATGAACCAGGCACACACACACCCCTTATGAGGCGCCTGGAAACAGGTGGTATGACCCCGTGTGGAAACACAAAGAGAGAGAGAGGGCAAAATCAGGTCAAGCTGGCTCCCCAGAGAGTCCCTGAAGGAGACTAGCCCTATGCAAAACGACCAGCCTAGAAAAAGAACAGGAGAAGCCGATACTTAAAAGGAAATGGATCACTTGAGATGCCAGGCAACTCCTCCTTGTGTGTAACCTCCAGAGATGAGATCCTCCTGCCCAGCAATTATTCCCTGGTTAAGAATATGAATGTATGTCTTTAACCTGCTCAAGTAACCTGAATGAGCCATCTGGCCTCACCTGGAAAGTTTCCGAGGAGCAAGATTCTTTCCTGCCCCTTTGCCCAGCCTGATGTTTATCCAAAAACATCCCCTTTCCTGTCTTCCGGGACCCACCTGGAAAGACCCCATTCAAACACCCATTGTGAGCCTTTATTTAGTCCTGGGAGTCCCATCACCCACCCAGGAAGCGTCTTTCTAGTATCCCAACTCCCATTATGAAGCTTTTGTGAGTATCCCAACTCTCACTGAGAGTTTTTGTGTGGCTTTGTCCCCGGGTCCCTAGAAGTGACCTGAGCTTCCTATTGTGGCGTTGAGTTGCTTTTGGACATGGATACACATGGGTCTCCTGTGCAAGTCTGCCCCAAGGGTCTCCCAGGCCTAGGTCTGTCCCATTCCCAGCCCCCAACTCATCGCAGGATCGCTGGGGCTTACCCATCCCCTTCACAATTTATTTATTTATTTATTTATTGGATTTTTACCCCACCCCTCCTAAAACAGCTCGGGCAAAGGAGATGTAATCTCTTTTTCACTTTTCTCATATCCTCCTATTCTTTCTCCCTCTTGCTCCATTTGCTCTAAACTCAAGGCTTTAAACTCCAACTCCCTTCTTGCTACTTACTTTCACCTCCCCCTCTCTCTTTCTCATCCCTGACCTTGGACTTACTATCTGTTCTCCAGAACCTGAAATCTATCCCTACAGTATCCAAAGTTTAACCCTGTGAATGCCAGTCCATGGTAGGCAGCACTGTTTGTGCATGTGTCCTGTAAAATAAATATCCCTTCTTACTTCAAAATATTTCTTGTCTCCATTACGTTTCTTGGAGGGGAGGCCAATGGGTTGTAGCGCGCCACGTCCTCAGACCAAATCCCTAATGCACGTGGACCCTAGGCAGTTGAAAAAGAGTAATTCCCCCAAATCTGAGACTTAGCCTGATCACTGGGATCTTCCCCCTCTTCGAACCCCCATGATTACGTGTGGAGAAGGATCACGTGGTAACAGTAAGGGCCACTCCTTCCCTTACTAATCAGAGACTTCCTTCATCTCCTTACTTAACTGGAATGTCCTTCACGCACTCTATATGTCTGAGCTTTGCAGCAACCTCACAGGACCACGAATGGAAGCAGGTAAAGCAGTTATGGGAGCAGCTACAGCACACACAAGTGACAGAATTCCAGGTCTTACATGTCAAGACAGGCTGGCCTGTCTACTCTCTCTTTCAGACTCTAGAGGAATTTCCATCTGTTTTGAAAGCTTACCCTCTGCAGAACGCCAGTGAAAGGTGTGGAGAAACCCTCCTGGCTAGATCGCCCCTTAGGTTCCTCCCTGACCTAAGACAAGGGACTCTGCCAGACCATATAAGGATATGTACTCACCTTAGCCCATCTGACTGACCACAACTTGCATACCTTACCAAAGAAGGAACCCTAGGCCAGGTAACCTAACTGATTGGCCACCTCGAACAGGGTCACCTGTGGCTGTGAGCCAATAGCTGAGATACTAGTGTTGCCCTTTAAAAGGAAGGTGAGTAAATTTCCACAGGAAGAGACCTATGGCCAGCCGGTAGCTGTGCTGGACTAACTTGCAACACCCAACTTTCTCCATCCAGCTGGGAAAGAACCAAACCCTGAAGAGCTAAACCATCTGTACTTACCCTGCAGAGAAAGACACTGTGAGTAATCCCTTCTATGCAGAGAAGCAGGGTTAGGGACTGTTTAGGCTTAGACACGCTCTAAACGGGTTACCATTCCTGCTCGTAGTTGCCTATGTTTGCTCACAAGTTCAGTGCCTTTTCCCTACCTTTTTGTATCCTTGTAATTTGGTTAACTTAGCTAGTAAAAATTATAAATCTTGTTTTCTCTAATCAAGAGTGCCTGGTGTGTGTGCTGTGACCCAAAATGCATCCCAAGTTCGACTTACGCTGGGAAAGCAATCTCTAATAAGGAGCAGGGTTTGGGCTTCCAGAGCAGCCCTTAACCCCGGAGGCTCATAGCTCTGGTGGTGGCAGCAAAAGCCGAGTGTTATTATGGACACACAGGGTATTTTCAGACGTTATGAGATCACGCTCAACCACAGTGAACCACACTCAATCCCGCGATGGGGCCAAAGAGCCCTGAACGTCTGTTCGGCGGCTTCCAGATGTTCACCATGGTCAATACCCACATGGGGTCAAAATCAACCATGCTTCCGGAGCTCCCCCCGGACCATCTCCGAAAGTGTGGTCAAAGAGATTGCCAACTGGAAGCAACAAAAAGTAACGTCTGGACGGCAAACACCATCCGGAATCAAAGGAAATGATTCCCAGCCGGGGACAAAGCACGCAGTGTCGCTGCCAGGCAACCAGCAACAACACAGCCACCGGAGGGAGATTTAAAGGGCAATCAGCAACAGGGAAACATGGCAGGATGCAGCGAGGAGGGAGGCGGAGGAGGAGAGCGGTGGGCGAGAGAGCGAGGTGGGAGGAGGTGGAGGAGGAGGTAAAGGAAGCGCAGGTGGAGGAGGAGGAGGTGGTCCTGCTGCAGATGGAGGAGGTGGAGGGACAACTGCAGCAACCGCGGCAGGCCACCCCGGGGACCTCGGCCGGAGTGGGAGAGGAGGCGGCACCCAGGAAACGGGTAAGGGGAACCAAGGGGAGGGGAACAGATGGCACAGGGGCACCACCGGGGGGAGGGTGCCTGGCCAGGCACCCGACATGTGGGGGCGGGCACGGGAAAGGGGCACAACAGGACCGGACCATAACCCCACCCTGCAGACACGGAAACAGGCCCGGGAGGCCAAGCCCCCGGAGGAGACAGGCCCAGCATGGGCGGAGAAGGAGGTGGAGGAGGAACAGGAGGAAGAGGAGGCAGAGGAAGATGAGGAAGATCCACAGGGGAGAAGGCCCTACCACGGGGAGGCAGTGGGGGTTGCAGGAGACCCGGGACTTCATCAGGATCTGGGGGACCCTGGAGCACCAGCTGGAGCTTGCCCTCAACCAGAGAAATGAGCACGTGCTCCAGGACATAGTGCGGGACATGGGGGTGGCGGGACATCACCGGACCATGGCCCAGTGCCGCTTCAAGGCCAAGGAGCTAAAGAGGGGGTACAAGGCCATCTGGGAATAGGCGGTCCAGACACGGAGCCCGGACCACCCCCTACTGCGATGCCCTGGACCACATCCTTCACATGAAGGGGTCCATCGTGGCCCCACGCCTCGTGGGGAGCGTCGTGGTCCAGGGCAGGGAACAGGCTGAGGTACTCCCTCCACTCGCCACCCCCCAGGAAGGCACGTGCTCCAGGGCCCCAGACCCCCAGAAGGAACGCCCCGGGACCTCCAGTACCAGCAGCCCCCCTCCCCGGACAGCAGCCCGGAAAGCCCCTCACCCCAGGCCAGAGAAGCGGAGTCCGAGGCCGGCACCATCATCACCCTCATCCAGTGGTCCCAGGGGAACCACACCCACACAAAGGGGCCAGCCTCAGAGGGGTCCGAGACCGACATAGAGGGTAAGCGAGCAGTCACGAGGGGAGGCGCGCCCGGGGCCAGGGGGGGGTGATGGAGGGAGGGGGAAGCACAGCTCGGGGGCCACCCCGGGGCCTCCAGGCACATGGGAGGGTGGGAGGGGTGGCCGGGGCCAAACCCGGCCCCCTAGATGGCCCACCACCAACTCCCCCACAGGGCACAGGACCGCACAGCAGCAGGGCCAGGTGGATGAAGAGGCTGGAGCGGAGGTGCCCACGGATGGGTTGGGGGCACACCAGGGGGCCAGGGAAGGGGACCCGGGACACAGGGAGTGGGAGGGAGGGGGACAGACAGGGGGCCAAGGCACCGGGACAGACGCAGGGGGGACACGCACCCTGCAGACCCATGCCCTGGCTGGGGACGGCGCCCTGGACCCCACATTACTCATCTCTGTTTACCCTGCAGAGCAACCCGAGCACCCGCAGCCACCCGGGCCCAGGCCCGGGCCCCCAGCACAGCACATGAGGGAGTACCAGGCACGGGCCCAGCACTGGAGGGAGGAGCAGGCAGAGGACATTGTCCAGACAACAACGGAGCAGGGGGAGCAGATGATCACGGCCATGGACCGCATGGAGGCAGCCATCGAGCGCTCCCTGGAACGGGCGGAGGCTCAGGACATGAGGCTCCAGACTGAGGTGCACCTGGAGCGGAGGCGGGAGCACCGGGAACACACCAGGCAGGTGGAAGCCCTCGGGCGGCTGGAACAGGCCATTGCAATGATGGTGCGGGAGCACTCGGTGAAGCTCGACAGGTCCCATGACACTGGGACCTCCCTGCTCCTGCACGCAGGCACCATGAGTGCCTATGTGATGGCAGCCGCCCCCCCGGGCACCCTGCCTGCCCTGTGCCTGGTCCCTTGGTGCCCCCTCCCCC
>QEPC01004304.1:3752676-3769600 GCA_003113815.1 Sphenodon punctatus | reverse complement strand
GGGGATGAGCGCTGCAATGGCTGCTGGGGGCTTCTGGGGGTGGAGCCCTGCTCACCTGGAGGGGATGAGCGCTGCAATGGCTGCTGGGGGCTGGCGTGCACCTTTGGCTTGTGGCTGTGGGGTGGAGCCACTAGCTTCCTTCCCTCTCACTTGTCTGCCTCCCTCCCTCCACCTGGAACCAGAGTCATTCAGTGCCTGCTGTGACATGTTTGGTGATTATTTTGCAGAGAAAATCACTCAGATTCACCACAACGTCGATGCCACACTTATTGCAATCAGTGAACCAGAGGTTGTGGAAGTCCCGCTTTGTCCGGTTTTGTGAAATCAATTCCAGTCGGTGTTGTCCACCGAGGTGGGGGGATGTTCTTGGGGCTGTTAGGGCCACCTTTTGTGAACTTGGCCCATGCCCGTCCTGGCTGGTTAAGGCCAGCCAGGAGACAGTGGGGCCATTGCTGGGGGGGGTGATCAATGACTCCCTTCGGGAGAACAGAGTGGCGGGCTGCCTCAAAGAGGCAGTGGTGCAGCCTCTGCTCAAAAAACCTTAACTTGACGTGGATTCCCTCACCAGTTAATTGGCCAGTCTCTAACTTTCCCTTTTCAGGAAAGGTTATTGAGTGAGTTGCAGGGGCATTTCGACCACACTGATTATCTGGATCCCTCACAGTCCGGCTTTCATCTGGGTTATGGCAGCGAGACTGCACTTGTGGCCTTGGTCGACAACCTTCGCTGTGAATTAGATCAGGGTCATTTGACTTTGCTAATTCTGTTAGATCTGTCGGCTGCTTTTGATACCATTGACCATGAGATGTTGGTGACTCACTTGCAGGATTGAGCTGGAGTGGGCGGGATCATTTTTTATTGTTTCCGCTCTTTTCGTGCCAGGCGGAATCAGCGTGTGGTGCTCGGAGACTGTTTTTCATCTCCATGAGACCTCATGTGTGGAGTCCTGCAAGGTTCTATTCTGTCCCCACTCCTGTTCAACGTGTACATGCAGCCTTTGGGCAAGGTCGTGAGGGGGTTTGATGTTTGCTGTCATCAATATGCTGATGACACCCAACTCTACCTCTCGTTTTCATCTGACCCAGACCCAGCAGTCTCGGTGCTTACCCAATGTCTGGTGGCTGTTGGGAACTGGATGAGGGTGAGCCGACTGAAGTTGAATCCCGATGAGATGGAGGTGATGATAGTGGGTAAGGCAGTGGATGTGACGGCTCCCATCATTGATGGGGTTCGCCCTCCACTGGTTTCCCAGGTTCACAGTCTGGACGTGCTCCTCGATCTGTAGCTCAACCTGGATCTCCAGGTGGGGGCTATGGTGAGGAGTACGTTTTGCCAATTACATCTGGTGCAACGGCTTTGGCCATGTTTCAGTTAGTGGCATGGCCACTATCATCCATGCTTTCATTACCTCAAGATTGCAACACACTCTACATGGGGCTACCCATGGTGACGGTCCAGAGACTGCAGCTAGTGCAGAATGTGGCGGCCCATCTCCTTATGGGGACGGGTCAACATGAGCACATTACACCAGTGCGACTTCCAGGCCCAATTCAAGGTGTTGGTTTTGACCTATAAAGCCCTATATGGCCTTGGCCCAAATTACCTGCAGGATTGTCTTGCTCTCTGTGCTCTGGAGCGGCCTCTGCAGTCTGCTGGGAGCGCCCTTCTCGAGGTCCCCCATGTTGCCTGGGGGGCCACTATGGAGACGGCGTTCTCGGTGGCTTCACCTAGGCTGTGGAACTCCCCCCTGGCAGAAGCTTGGGTGGCTCTGGATCTCCCTTTCTTCTGTCATATGTGTAAAACATGGCTGTTCTGCCTGGCTTTTGCCGAGGGAGATGGGGTGTAGGGTGGGGTGGGGCTTGGAGCAGGAGCAGCAGAGTAGAAAATTGTTTTGTAAATAAATTATAAATAAATAAATATGCCTCCATCCCCTCTGGACTGGTGAGGGTGGAAAAAGCAGGACAAAGGAGGAAAGGTGGGGTGGGGCTCCAGGAAGCATGTGGTCTCAAGTGACCACCTTGCCTTAAGGCTGGCCCTGCACTTGTACACTGGCAAAAGGAGAACTCAGCCTCTGTCTACCCAGGCCTCCACAGACAAGCAGTCAATAAATTGTCTAAAACCCAGGAGTCTACAGACTCAAACATGTAAGCAAGGCTGCCCCTAAAATACACTGGTGCACATCCTGTGCAAAATCAACTGACTGTAGCTTTACTGGCTGCCTGTACTTTAGCCCAGTGAAGCAATTAAAGTTCCAGTTTGCTGTCCATGCCTACTGTTGAGGCAGGGCAGGTCAGCAGCATGCACTGAGATACAGCTACCTCACACTTTGTCTAGCTTCATATTTACTACTGCCCTAAAGGTGGTGGCTGACTCCACAACACCACCAGTTTCCTCTAGCCAGAACACAGGGTTGGCACTGAAGGCCTTCCCCGTAGTCAGGCCACACCCCTCTTCAGCATTGCTCCACACACCCCGGTTTCCTGGTTGGCTGCTTACAGTATAAAAGGCAGACCTGCAGCCACAGGAAGCTGAGAGGGTTTTGTCTTCTCTCCTCCATGTGCCCTTGGATTGACTCTGCTTTGCCCTGAACCCAGTGTGTGTTTTGGACCAGCTGTGCCCTGATTGTTTCACTCTGTGTTTGGAAACTGTTTGTATTTTTTTGTCCCCGCCTGTTTGTCTGCCCGTCCATATTCCTATGCTGTGGTTCTGCATCTACTACAATGCACACTCTGCAACTGCCCACAAACCCACCCTGTCTGTCTCCTACCTGCCTGTCTGTCATGTGTCTCCTGCTCATCCATCCTGCCCCCTGGTCTGTGTGTCGGTTCCCAGCCTTGATGTCCTGAACTCCAGCACCCTTGGTTCCTGAACTTGCACTAATTTTCTGGACCTGATCCCTCCTTGACTCCCACCATGACTCTCTAGACCCTGTCCCACATCATGTTTCTGACACCCAGGATCTTTTGACTCCCTTTTTCTCCTTCTGTTAGAATCTGGCTACAGGCCTGTGTCCCGTGCTAGTAGCCAGTCCATTAAAGAACAACAGCCTTCAACAGCCCCTCACTAATGAAGCTTCTCTTTTAGCTTAACAGGTAGAGGTCTGTTCTGTGATTCTAAGGGTCACAGTTTAAATCTTGCTGACACACCCAGCTTACCCACTTTCTGCTCACTATGATCTTAAGGGGTTCCCTTATTTAGCGCTTGCTTATATTTAACAGCCTCTGAATAGTCTTTCAAATGCTTGTGAAACCTAAAAATTACCACTAGGAATTTCACTAGTGTTTAGAAATATCAGGCATTCAGTCAAGGAACAAAAGCAATATGGTTTTGGTGAGCATTTGGCACCACACTCCTCCAGTTCCCCAAGATATTTAAGCACAGTAAAACTAATCACTTGCTTAAATTGGACACGTGCATCATTACTTTCTTAAACAGAGGTCAAATAATAGAAGGAAATGGTTTACCAATAATCCATATCCAAAAATGATTTGGTGAATACATACAAATAAATTAGTTAGCAGAAATCAAGGTTTCCTGGTGAACACTTCACTGGCATAAAAAGATAAATGCACAAAAGAGTTTATTCGCCAAGAGTAATTCAGCCAGAATACTTTTTATTGGAAAATTGGGCTACTCTTTTATCACAAGGAGAGAGAAGGATTTATGGCCTTGATCCAGCAAAGCACTGAAGCATGTGTTAACTGTGACCTACTGAACAGGCCCACTCAAGTCACATGCCTTACTACAGAAGTTCCCAAACTATGGGTCATGACTCCAAGTGACACTGCAGTCCCAACTATTTGGTATACTTGCATGCCTTTGTTGTTGTCTGGAGTCCTGAAGTTTCAGAATGGAATCATGTGGGCAAAAAGTTTGGGAACCGCTGCTCTACTGAATCAGGGCCTTCCACAGCTCCCTGCAACATTTCAGCACTACCATCAGTGGAGAGCTCCTCCTGGCAAATATCTCTGATCAAATTCTGCGCTGGCTTGAAGCCATTGAGATCAAAGTGGTTACTCTTCCTAATAGAAAATAAATGTGATTCGCAGTAACACCTAACCTCATGTCACTTACACCAGTGCAAACCCATTGCCCCACTGGCAACAGGGGGAGATTGTCAAACAGTTAGGCACTTAACTTCTACTGGCTTCCTGTAGAAATTAGAAACCTAATTGCCACTTATTTATCCATTTGTTAAGACCATGCACACTTATACCCATTTTGTAGTCACTCCCCCTGTATCTATATGGCACTTATCCCATTAATATTAATAGATAGGCCAGTATACTAAAATATCTTAGCATAAACATGACCCATCACAGCATATCTAAGTAAACAGATACTTTAATAGTTTGTGTGCTTAATTAATGCCCTGCAAGTAAGATGTATATTTTGTAGTTGAATTATTCTATTTTTTAAACACACACATTAAAGCTGCTTGGCTCTTTTTAAAAAGTCAATTAAATGAGCAGTTAGTTCAGGCTTTACAACAGTGTGTATTGTTTACAGACCAATGGGACAGCATGAAGTGGCCAAGGATTTTAATAAAAGGGCCTTACATTAAAAAGAGTAAGCAAGGAGTATTTCATTGCTGCATTCAGTTCAAATGAACACCCAGACTCTCTCTCAGGAGGCCTTTTGCAGCCCAGACACCTAGTAGGGTTGCAACTGCCTAGCCCCCACCTACATCTCCTGGGAAACAAGTCTAATATAAGCATAATATTATTTATTTTATTTTTGAATTTTAATACCCCACCCCTCCTGTCACAGGCAGCTTGGGGCAGCCTACAATTACAAAAAGATAAAAACAAGAAGAAGATAATAAAACACAGTAAAAACACTGGAGGTTCAAAAATATCAAATCCCCAAACCACTTCCCCCACCCATCACCCATCTCCCTCGCCAAACGCCTGGTGGAACAGCCAGGTCTTACACCTTTGTCAACGCATAATGAACATTATAATATTCAATGACCAAAGTGATTACAAAGTCAGTCTTGACACTAGTGGCTTTTCAGTGAGGTCCAATGAGCTTTCAAATTTATCTTGTAAATGGTAAAATTAAGGAGGCTATCAGAGCCAAAAAACTGGGAAAATATTCCAAATGAGGTAAACAGGAATGAGCACAGACATCAGACATCAACAGAGAAAGTGTAAAACCATGAAAAAACAGACCAAGAGGGAATTTGAAAAAAACAACTTGCTAAGGATACCAAATCCAATGGCAACCCCTCCACTCCACCCCACCCAGTACATCAGATCCAGGAAACCTGCTAGAGAGGCACTTGGTCTCCTAAATGAGCAGGGAACAAAGGGGGCATTCAAAGATAACAAGACCATTGCTGAGAAACTAAATCAGGTATTTGTGTCAGTTTTTATTGCAGAGGATGTTGGGACAATACCCACAACAACAGCAACAAGATCTATTGCAATTAACCTTCACAAAATAAACAAAACGTGTGTGAAAGTCCTTGGATCAATATATATCCTTTTTAAGGATTTGACAGGTATTGTATTTATCTTAAATTCCATTACTCTAAAGCTAACTCTTTGTAAGTTTAATTTCTTGTTAAGTGTACCCACGTGCTAGTACAGCCTTGATTTTTGCAGGGCTTTGTTTGATGTATTTTTTGTGTATGCAATGGTCATTGACCAAGCAATACATTTGATTGATATAAAAATGCAAACAATATCCGAGGGAACAGTCTCTTGGATTTTTAATTGATGAAATAGTTTTTGAACACAGCCAATGCATTTCAACACAAGTTGTCGTCTTCAGGGTTTATTTTATCAATATCCACAAACCTTGGATTATCATTACTACAAACAAACAAAGGGGGTTTAAAATATATATATATATTATGAGAAACCTGGTTGATAATGTGGTGGTTGAAAATATTCAATCCCCATTTACATAATAATCTCCAATGATACCCACAACAGAATTCGTTTTTGTTGGTGAGAAATCTGAGGAATTATCTGAAATTACCGTCACTCCAGAAGAGATTTTATTGCATTTTGATAATTTAAACAGTAACAAATCACCCAGACCTGATGGTATTCATCCAAGGGTACTGAAATAACTGAAATTTTAAATTGCTGAACTAATATCAGTAATATGTAATTTATCGCTAAAATCCTCCTCTGTGCCAGAGGATTGGAGGTTAGCAAATATAACCAAATTTTTTAGAAGAGCTCCAGAGGTGACCCTGGAAACTACAGACCAGTAAGCCTGACATCAGTGGGCAAACTGATCGGACCACTGTTAAAAAGAGAATTACTAGGCATATTGACAAGATTTGTTGGGTAAAAACCAGCATGGCTTTAGCAAAGGGAAATCATGCCTCACTAATCTATTAGAATTTTATGAGATTGTTAATAAGCATGTGGATAGGAGTGATCCAGTTGATATATTTGGATTTTCAAAAATCTTTTGACATGGCTGGTGAAGGCCAGCACGGAGACAGTGGAGCCGTTTCTGGACAGGATAATCAACGCCTTCTTGAGGGAGGGCAGGGTGCCTGATAGCCTAAAGGAGGTTGTTGTCTTTCCCTTGCTCAAGAAACCATTACTTGATGATGACTCCCCTGCCAGTTATCGGCCTGTCTATAATCTTCCCTTTTTAGGGAAGATTGCTGAACGGGTGGTGGCTCAGCAGCTCTAGACGCATCTGGAGTCTGGTTTTCTAGACTTTTCACAGTCTGGCTTTCATCTGGGTTATGGCACTAAGACTGCACTTGTGACATTGGTCAATGGGTGGAATTAGACAGGGGGAATTTGACCCTGCTGATTCTACTGGACCTGTCAGCAGCTTTTGTCATGGTTGATCATGAGGTGTTGGTGACTCACCTGTGAAACCTAGTGGGGGTGTATGGGACTGTTCTTCAGTGGTTCCGTTCATCCTAGCCAGTAGATCTCAGCAGGTGGTCCTGGGGACTGTTCAGCATCCCCCAGGGGCCTCCCTTGTGGGGTTCTGAAAGGGTCTATCCTGTCCCCCCTCCTGTTCAACATGTACATGCAGCTGCTGGGGGAGATTGTATGCAGGTTTGGGGTCCGGTATCATCGGTATGCTGATGACACCCAGCTTTATCTCTCCTTTTCTTCCAACCTGGGTTAGTTGCGGTGCTTTTCCAATGTTTGGCAGCTGTGGGCAACTGGATGAGGCTGAGTCAATTTAAATTTAATCCTGATAAGACAGAGGTGATGCTCGTTGGTGGGGTTTAGGATCTGTGGGTGATGTGGACACCCATCATGAATGGGATTTGCCCCCTTCTGGCCTCACAGGTTCAGAATCTAGGGGTGCTCCTGGATCCCGTTATGCATGGATATCCAGATGGCAGCTGTAGTCAGGGACACCTTTTGCCAATTACATCTGATGAGGCGGCTTCGGCCATATATCTTGGATTCTGACCTGGCCACCGTGGCAGAAGCTGCCAGGAGCAACCCTGCCCTTTCCAGGACCTTTGGGGGTTGTGTGACGCCTGAACTTGCAGTCATGATAAACAGCGTGTTCAGGCTACAGGAGAAGGGGGGGAGAGATGTGGCAGAAGCTGCCAGGAGCAACCCTGCCCTTTCCAGGTGACCTTCACTGACACTCTGGCTTCCAGGTTGACTAGGCCTGATTTCGCAACCGGCCGCATGGCAGGACTTTGCAATCCCAGGGGAAGGGGCCTACAGCCAGCAGAGCTGGAGGGGTCATCCCCTGATTGGACTAGGTACAGCCAGGTAACCTCCCAAGGACCAATCACGATTGAGGGGTAGGGAGCTTTTAAAAAGAAAAGCCATACCTCTCAAAGGAGTTTTCCATCTTGTCTTCTGTTTGCTCTGGACACTGACATTGCGCTAGGGAGCTAAGGGAATGGCTCCTGGCCTGTTTGGACTAAACTGAACCTAAGGACTGAACCCCTTTGCTTCAAGGCAAAGACGCACCTGAAGCTGTGAGTAATTGAACGTTACATCCGAGAGACCAGTTTAGGCTAGATGCTACTAACTGGCTTGTGAGCCTGGCTGTTTAAAGAAGCAGAAGAGGTCTCATTCTCCCCAGAGGGATGAGACTGGAAATCTAAGTAAATACTCTGGGTGGTGGCAGTGGGAAGAGACCAGATAATAAGTGGGTAACGGGGTGCCGGGAGGCTGGGGTGAACCCCAGTGGGCTCCATTACGCCACAGCCACCATCATCCATGCATTTATCACATTGAGACTGGACTACTGCAATGCACTTTACGTGGGGCTGCCCATGGTGACGGTTTGGAGGCTGCAGCTGGTGCAGAATGCGGCGGCCCACCTGCTTACGGGGTCAGGTCACTGCGAGCACATTACACCAATGCTTCGTGTGCTGCACTGGCTGCCTATAGCCTTCTGGGCCTGATTCAAGGTGCTGGGGCTTATCTTTAAAACCCTATATGTCCTGGGACCTGAGCAACCGCCTCAGTCCCCACATCCTGACGTGGCCCTTGCGGTCATCTGGAGCTGCCCTCCTGGAAGTCTAGTGTTTTAGGCACGTGTCTACAGTGAGGAGGGTGTTCTCAGTGGCTGTACCGGTGCTGTGGAACTCTCTCTCAGCGGGGGTCCACCTCTGCTCGAATCGCCTTACCTTCCGGTACCTTGATGAAGGTGATGGGGAGGGGAGCGGGTGTTTTCTCCTCTGTTTTTTTTCTGTTTATTATCTTTTGTACTTATTGAACTTATGGTGGGAGTGAATTTTTAGATTTTAAATTTTTTATGATATACTGATTTTTAGATTTACAGATGTGTTGTTTTTGTATTGGGATGTAAGCTGTCCCGAGCTGCCTGAGGCAGGAGGGGCGGGGTAGAAATGTATTAAATAAATAAATAAAGTCCCATGCCACAGACTCCTGAGCAAACTAAGTAGTCGCATGGGATAAAAGAAAGAGTCCTGGTAGCTGGTTAAAGGATAGGAAACACAAAGGTAGGAATAAGTTATCATTTGTCAGGTTGGAGAGACATAAACAGCAGGGTGCCTCAGGGGTAGGTACTGGGACCAGTATTTAACATTCATTAATGATCTGAAAAAGGGCTAAAGAGTCAACGGGCTAAATCTGCAAATGACACCAAATTACTCAAGATAGTTAAGATCCAGGCAGACTGTGAGGATCTACAGAGGGATCTAGCGAATGGGCAATAAAATGGCAAATGAAATTCAATGTTGAAGTGCAAGATGATTCACATAGGGGAAAATAATCCTCACTTTACATACACGATGCTAGGTTCTGATTTGGGTGTAACCACTCAGGAGAAGGATCTTGCAGTCATTGTGGATAGTTTCTTGAAGACATCGGCTCAGTGTGCGGCAGCAGTCAAAAAGGCAAACCAAATACTAGGCATTATTGCAAAAGAAAAATAAAATAAACTGAAAAATATAATGTGGCTGTATAAATATTTGGTACAACCACACCTTGAATATTGTGTGCAGTTCTGATTGCCCCATCCCAGGAAAGATATAATAAAACTGGAAAAAGTTCAGAGGAGGGCAACAAGGATGATAGAAGGGATGGAACGACTTCCATATGAGGAGAGGCTCAACATTTTAGGGCTGTTTAGCTTGGAGAAGAGGTGATTAAGAGGAGGGATATGATGGATGTTTATAAAATCATGAGCAGTGTGGAAAACATGTGCCCAGAGAGGATTGGTGCAGAGACCCCCTCTAGTGGTGTGAGTGGTGACTAACCACTCACAGGTTCATGAGCCTGCTAGTCTCAGAGCTGAAGGATTCTAGTCTTTTGGCTTAGAGGATAGAGGCTCATGCAGATGGAGCTGAAGTCACCAGTTGTAAACCCCAACCCTGCCACAGTGGACAGGGTTACACGTATATATGGAACGGTTTTCCCTGTCTCACAATAAGAGAACAAGGGGGACACTCTATGAAGTTAAATGATGGCAGATTTTAAAAAAACAAAAGGAAGTTACTTTTTTACTCAGCAGACAATACAGTTGTGGAACTTGTTGCCAGAGGAGGCTGTGAAGGCAGCACCATAACTAGTTTCAAACAGAAACTAGGGCTTAAACGTCTAGCTACTGGTAGTTGGGCGTGGTTAGCAGGAGATGGGTCACACCTCCATAACTTGTACTTCTCTCGAGCTACTGTAGCTGGCCACTGTTGCAGACAGGATGCTGGGCTTGATGGACCATCGGTCTGACCCAGTATGGCACTTCTTATGTTCTTATTTTCATTAATTTAGATTTAAAATTTCCTTTAGATTAAAAATTTCCTTAAAATTATTTATTTTAAGTTTAGTAAATTTTGGTTATATGTTGTAATTAGTAAATTTATAGAATATTTTGCTATTGAGGGAAGAATGAATGTAATGTGTAGATTATCTGCCTTGCAGCCATGGAACATAGGCAAGGTGAGGGTAGGTATGATAAATGTTCCCATATTGTGGAATGGCTGTTGGTCTATTATGTTTGTTGGAATGTTTGTTGTGACCTATATTTCTGTTTTGTATTATGACAATGATCTAAGATTATATCTAATAAATTATCTATCTATCTATTTTCATTAATGTAAAGTCTTGGTTACAGAGTATTGGATGGCACTTGGCTGCCATATATGGATATACTAGGACAAAAAGGTCCCACTGCACACTTTCCCACCTAGGTCTTCTTCCAAAGCCCAGTCATTAATTAGGATTTTAATTCACCCCTCTGTTCATCTGCCCTGGAGTTATGAATTAACCCAACTTGGCCTGCAAGCCTATTTGCAAGCCCAACACAGGCCAACCAATTCATTTCAGTCATGCACAGAGTTAGGAGCTGGCTAAGATGTGGTGAACATTTCTCCAGCCAAGTCCTGATTGGAGCCATAGGAGCGCTGCACTGCACCCCAGTAGGTCTCTAGGGGAGAGCAGGGCCCATGCATAGCTGTGCTCCCCCTCCTCTTGGCACAGCGGGGCATGGCACTCTGTAGCTCTGACCAGAGCTTCTGTGAAGAGGAAAGGAGCACTTCCATGAGATGGCAGTGAGGGGAGGAGGAGTCACTTCCAGGAGGAGGGAGAAAGTGGCACGATGCTGCGTGCTGCATCGCTGCAGTTATCCGTTGCATGGGAGTACATCTCCTGTCACGTTGCTGACTGCAACAGCAGTATGGTCATGTGAACAACTGAGTTAGTAAGACGTTCACTCATCACCATTTTAGAAATGAGGAAACTGAGGCATAGAAGGTGAGGTGATTACGTGAGGATCTCAGTTTTATGCACTCTGGTTCAGGTAGCTTGGATCTGATTCCCAGAGGTGCTGTGCTCTTGCAGTTCTTGAGGAAGGGTATGGGAGTCAGAGGGGATAGGTCACTCTGAAGATCAGGCTCTGGGTGTTACAAGTTCCATTTCCTGGAAAAGATGGCAACCAAAACTAGTGGCCATTTTTGGTTCAAGTTACTTAATCAGGATCACACAGGGAAGTGGTGGGAGCTAAGAAAGGAACCCAGGACCTATATACCAGCACCCATCCCTGACCACTAGTTCACATCCATTCATTCCCAGAGCCTCTGAGAGGAAAAAGCACGTAGCTTCTCATCTCCCTGGACAGGAATGATGGAGTTCCTGGGTGGGCAGCACTGGTGGTTCACAGGCATGCACCCAATATCCCTGTGCTTTGCATCTCTCTAGATATGGAAAGAAGAAGCAGCAACTGCATAGCCATTTGTATCTGACAATGAGGATGATCTCCAATCAGCTTCGTGCTGTTTGGGACATAAAAACAGGGGGACGGGAGAGAATGGAGGAGACATCCCATCTTCATTTTGGCCCCTTCATCACAAATTCCAGGGAACTGTCCCGTACACTCCAAATTCAAGGGGAGACCTGTCCCCTCCATTCTTAGATGATGGAATAGGGGGTAGAGCTGTTTCTGTCATCCCCACCTTGGACTGTTGCTTCTCCACTGATGATGTTAACAGCAAGGGATCAGTGGAACTGTATGAGTCAAAGCCAGTCTCATTGTCTCCCCTACAATGAAAAAACTGCAGCAGGTTTTCAATGAAGGGTACTCTTTTGCGGAAACTGGAGGAAGGAGTCATGCTTATGTGTGTGATGGAGAAGAAGGGTGACAAGAATTTGATGATCCTAGCAGGGGAGACAGGGACAGAATCGCATCCCCTTCTTCACTGGCTGGGAGCATGTGGTGACAGGTAGGGACTGACTAGGGATGGCATGCACTGGTCAAAACTCTGGGACTGGCTCCAAACAGCAATGAGACCAGTGCCATCACAGTCTTTCTACCACCTGTCTATCCTTCTGGCATGCATGCATGTCCCAACCATTAGCACATCAACTGTCAGTAGAGCTGCAGGCTGAAGTCTGGACAAAGCTTCTCCAGGTGCATGCAGGATCCTTGTGGGCTGACGATGTCGCCGGCGATACGGAATACCCTCTCCAATGGAACACTTGTAGGGGGGGCATAACAGCCACCTTTGCAAGAGGAGGCCACATCAGGATCCTCTTCACCCAGTAGGCCAACAGGTCACTGTCACATCTGGCCACTGACTCCTGCAGATACTGCACAACAAATGTGTCAGCAGCATCTGGTGAACAGAGACGAGCCAACGATGGCAGGTCTTCCGCTGCCTCCTCCGTATAGGCATCAAAGTCCTGACCTCACAGACTAGAGCTGTCAATGTGAAGCTTTGAACAAACTGAAGGCATCATGTGAAGTTCATCCTCCTCGTCCAGTCTTGGCAACTCCCACTGCACCTCTCCTACAAGCATCCTCCTGAGCCATGTGAATCTGGAGACATCCCCTGTGATAGTCTTGGCATGGGGATCGAGAAGCATTGCAAGGTCGTAGCTGATGTCCTTCCTGATGATGTTCTCATATCTTCTCTCAAGCTCCGTCTGTAAGTTCCTTGCCAGCCCCATCATGACGAGTTCATCCAGTCTCAGGTCCCCCAGGAATGCTGCCATCCATCTTTGCAGCATGCACCACAGTGGGATCACCTGACTGGGCATGACCTGTTTCATACTGAGGTCATTGGTGGCCAGGTGAGAGGGATGCAGGACCTTGGTCACATCCTCGAGGACCTTCCACTCTCCCCAGGTTGAGGTTAGCTGCTCTCCAACATCCTGATTGAGAGCCAGGTGGTGAAGTGTGCCCCTCTGCTCCACAATCCGCTGCAGCAAAAGGAATGTTGAATTCCAGTGGGTAGTAATATCCTGGACCAGGCAATGGTGGGAACTGCCCATCTCCTCCTGCCATTGTCACAGCACCGTGCTGGCCATGTCAGAACAGTGGAAGTGTCCATCAGTGCTCCGCACCTTCCCAAAGACATCCGGCAATCCCGTAGTTGTCTCCAAGGCACCCTTTATCATGAGATTCAGAGTGTGGGAGCTGCACCAAATATGATAAAAGCCCCCATCAATCATGGCCTTCACCATATTGGAGCCGTTGTCGGTAACAAAGAAACCGACTTTCACACATGACCCTGTAGCGTGCACCCACTGGTCCAACATTACATTGTGTGTGAAGATGTTGTCTCCCATGTGCCTGTCATCCAACACTTGGGCATGCAAGAGTGCTTGCCCTCAGACTCAGCACCCATCGGTGCTTGCCCTCACACACTGCTCCTCCACTGCTGCTGCTGTCTGCGTGACAAAAACTGATGGGAGCTCCCAGGGGTGCGTGGTCAGTGCCAGATACGCATGCACCGCACTGGTGCTGGTCCACAGGTCCGTGGTAAAAGGTGCCACACAATCAGCCTCCACCTTGGAGAGCTCATCCATGACTGCACCCTCCTACTCAAGGTGTTGCATATGGGGATCCTATATCTTGAATCAATAAGATGCAACAGCCAACGGAAATCAGTCCGTTCCACCAGTGCAGATGGCTCCTCATCCAGGGCAATCACCTCTGCAACTGCCTTGGTGATGGTGCCAGCACCAGGGTGGTTGGAGGGATACTGCTGCTTCTTCTCAAGAAGCTTAGATAGAATGGGCTGGGAGGAAGCGGGTACCAGGAGTCATGGTGTGCAGGAGCAAGAGGAGCCAGTGCTCCTCGGCGTGGTCTTCTTTGGGGGGCCATCACCAGAAGGCCCCGGGGTAGCAGTTGTAGCAGCAGAGTCCTCCCCATCCTCCTCTCCAACCACTACAACTGCCACTGGCCCATGCTACTCTTAGGCCACAGCATCACCATCACTGGGTTTTCTCTTCCAGACGTCTGCATGATGCCGGAGAAGTGGTTATGTTGGCCACCAGTAGAGAGATGATGAACATCTCTCCCACGACTGACCTTGGCACTGCAGAGAAGACAAACTGCCACCGTAAAGTCACACCCTTTCACCCGGAATTGAGTCCACATGTCCGATGTGATCTTCGTTGTTTTCCCAGGGAGGGAAAATGCAGGGGCAGGCCGGGATGTCCCAGCAGCAGAAGTGGTTACAGTGGCAGTGGTGGATGCAATGCAGGTGGGAGGGATGATGGTGGTCGCTGCAGGCACGCTAGGATGCATGGAGGTGTGGGAGGGTGCAGAACAGGCGCACTGGGAGGATGTGTGGCAGTTGGGGGAGGGGATCTGACAGCAGGTGCATCAGGCTGTGTGGTGGCGGTGGTTTTTCTTGGGCTCAGCAGCAGGCGTATTGGGTGTGAGCTCAACACTGGATGCTTTGGGATACTTGCAGGGGGCATTAGCAGCAGCAGTGAAGAAGGCAGAGAGACAGTCCACTGGTACTTTCTTCTTGGCAGAGGAAGAAGTCGATGCTGTCACCTTCTTGCCACCAGAGAAGGAAACCACCTCCTTCGCTCTGGTTCTCTTTTGGGCGTAGGCATGAGCTTCACCTCACATCCAAAGCGACTTCACTTGGTCTCAGGTAGGTCCTGCGAAGGTGAAGCCATGGCCACAGGTGGCCTGGCCTGGGGGTCCCTGATCCAGATGGAGTGGCCTCCTTCTCACACACTGGCACACAGCGTCTCCATGACAGTGCTGGCGTGAGGAGGTCCTGCCATGGGACTGGGGGTCTCATAACCCCACTCTAGGCTGTTATGACTCAGGTTCCCTGGCTTGTAGCTCTCACTGAATCCGCTCCCTCTCTGGAACTGATACAGCCTGCAACGGGTGAACCTTCTTGTCACCTTTTCAGCCATAGAGTTTCCCAGCACATGCTCTCTCTCTAGGTTCATCTGTGTTTGTAATCACAGAACTAACCCAAACTGTGTCTGGCCAATGTTAGGATTAGGAATTCCACTGGACCACACTAGGTTCAGTTAAAAGAAGATTAATAAATAAATAATTAATAAGCATGCAGTACAAGATTACACTCAAGAGCGCAGAAATCAAAATAATATAACCAATAACTCATTCCTATCTGTACTTGGGTTCTCCTAACTTGGGTTTACCCTAATCAAAGTCCAAGGATATTTATTTATTTATTAAAATGTATATGCTGCCCCCTCCTGCTACAAGCATTAGTTCATGTCACAGCCAGCGATGGAAAGCTTGACTGGGTACAAGTCTTAGGGTTTCCAATAGATCAGTCCTTCATAGCTTGTTTGGCTCAGCCCTTCTCTGGCTGGTAAGATGTGGTGATTACTTGAGGTGCTGGTCAGGATCTCCTTTGTCTTGTCTTTCCCCTTAAGTACTTTTCCAGGGTCCTTTGTTTGATTTTTCCCACCAGGTGACTCTGTGCTTTCAGTCACGTCCGCAGGAAGAAATCTATTTGCAAATCAATAGTGTCTGCAGAAGGTGTCAAGTCCTTCCTGATTTCTCAGTGTCATTCTTGTAATTACTTAGCAGATTCCATTTTCCATTGGTTACATGAAGCAAGTTTTCAGTTCTCAGCTTAGCTCATTACATGTTGTCTTAACATTTTCCTTTACATATTTATTACACATATGGTTTACATGTATCGAAGTATCTCTTCATGACAGGTCCACTCCTCCTTCCTGTGTTCTTTGCACTACTACTCGTTGTTTACATAATGTCAAACAATGCTGGAGTACAATGCAAAAAGGAGAGGAGTCTTGAGAGTGAGACAGAAAGAAAGAGGGAAAGGAAGGGAAGAGACAACAATGCGAGAGCACAAACAAGGCGAGGAGGTAGGAGGAGGCTAGGGTGCAAGCAAGGGAAGGGGTGAGGGGAAGGGGGCTGGATGGGTGAGGGTATGTGGGAGCGTTCAACAACAAAATACATCCCCCCAAAAAATTAAAACACCAAATTCACCCAAAATCCAAATAGTAATACCACACAGAAGTAAAAGTAACAAGCAGCAGTCACTTTTCAAAACAAACAAAACACTGAAAGCAATAAAATTAAAATTAAACAAACACTACAACAGTAAACCCCAAGAAAAATGAGGGTGAAAGGGGCTTGGGGAGAGGGGGGTTAGGAGGACTTAACTTGGGGGTCTATGTGGGAAGGGGATTGTGTGGGTACTGTGTACGAGGGGTGTGTGTGTTCAACAACAAAAACACAATTAAACAAAATCACCCCAAAACCCAACAATTATTAAAAACAAAATATGAAAACAGCAATGCAAATTAACAAGAGTCAAGCAGCAGTGGCCAGCAAGGCAATAATTGGCAACAACAAATATAACAGTGTTAACACCAATATAAATTTAAAAAACAGTTAAAACACTGAGGGGAAAAAAGTGGTGGAAAGGGGTTTGGGGATGTGGGTGGGAGCAGATCAGGAGGGCTGAGGTGGAAAAATACAGAAAACTAGCTAGAACAGAATGAAGTGTGCTATGTGTTAGCAAGAAGGAACATTACTGATAAGAATGAACAGGATGGGCCTAGGAGTGGAATGGAATGCAGGGAGCAGATAACTTGAGCAGCTAGCGGTGTAATCAAATATACTGTCTTAATTAGAGGAAAGTTCATGATTGAGTCTTTCAAGTGGAAAAACCCAGTTAGATAGCTCTATATGCGCATGTGTAAAGCCCAGTTTTGCATTTTGTATAAAAGCTTGCTGAACTGTC